>NC_069412.1:24107682-24140182 GCF_026875155.1 Cherax quadricarinatus | reverse complement strand
CCCGAGTCTTTCTGCATGAGTTAGATTTGGAGTCTCTGTCCGCCGAGTCTGTACACAATTTTCGATCTTCATGAGATTGAAGTAACCACTTGTTTGACCAATCCTACAGTTTGTATAGGACATGTTTAGCCTTTGTTTGTCCCCATCGACTATTCTTCTTTTTATTAATGCCACATTACCTGAAAAAGTAATACCTTTGACTCTGTCTCTTCTGGTGTATTTCCGTATACCAGACACAGTACTGGTCCTAATACTGAACCTTGCTTAACCCCAGTTGTGACATTTTCCCCATTCTTACATCTCTCGGACATTCATATTTCTCTCTCTCTCCCATGACGGTATTATTCTTCGATCCATTGTAGCGCATTCCCTGTTATTCCTGTTGCCTGCTCCTGATTTCCCCCCCAGTGTCTTGTAGCGCATTCCCTGTTATTCCTGTTGCCTGCTCCTGATTTCCCCCCCAGTGTCTTGTAGCGCATTCCCTGTTATTCCTGTTGCCTGCTCCTGATTTCCCCCCCAGTGTCTTGTAGCGCATTCCCTGTTATTCCTGTTGCCTGCTCCTGATTTCCCCCCCAGTGTCTTGTAGCGCATTCTCTGTTATTCCTGTTGCCTGCTCCTGATTTTTTTCCCAGTCTCTTGTGAGGTAAAGTATTTAATGCCTTCTTTCAATCCGAGAATATGTAATCCACTCATACCTCTCTTCTACCTGACTTCTGATGTCATAGAAGTAGTAGTATCATTATTTATCTTACTACACTACAAACACACACAACCCCGCGGCAGATAACAGATTAAATTGTTATTGGATATACTTAAGGTTCAATACGATTATGATCTTAGTTAATCCATCTACACTGTTATCTGACCAAGTGTTATAATCTCTGTGTGTATATTTCTTACCCTTACCCTCATAACAAGTAATAATAATAATAAAATTATATTAACGCTATATATGATAGAATTTTCAACACATTATTATTAGTTAATTTTTATTAGTAGTATTAATGTACTGCAACGGTATTACTAGTGTTACTACTGTTGAAATTAATAATAATAATACTAATAATATAATAAAAATATGTTATAATGTAATAATATAATAATAATATAATATTAAAATAAATGTTATATATATATACAGCTTCGACGTCATGTTGTAGACGTCCATAACTTTCAGCTTGGAATAACAAATTGAAGTGTGGCAGCATGAAGTCAGGTGTTCTTGTCTGGGTTGGGAAGGACAGTCTTCGTGACTCACTAAGGAAGTTTCCAGGCAATTATCCCTTTCCTTCTCCTCCTCCTCCTCCTCCTCCTCCTCCTCTTATCTTCATCTCTCTCTCTCTCTCTCTCTCTCTCTCTCTCTTCTCTCTCTCTCTCTCTCTCTCTCTCTCCTCTCTTCTCTCTTCTCTCTTCTCTCCTCTCTCTCTCCTCTCTCTCTTCTCTTCTCTCTTCTCTCTCTCTCTCTCTTCTTCTCTTTTCCTTCTTTCCTCCTTTTTCTTTCTCCTGCCTTATTTCCCTTCATTTTGCATCTTCACTGTTTCGCTTTCTCTTTTTTTTCTTTGCCTTCCCTTTTTGCTTCCTTTTTCTCTCTTCCATCTCCTCCCTGTCCCTTCCTTCTCCTCTCCCATCTTCCTCTCTCTCCTCTCTTCCTCTTCCCTCTCCTCTCTTCCTCATTTCTCTCCTATCTTCTTCCACCCCTATCCCTCTTTTACTCTCCTCATTTTATTCGTTGCTTCCTCTTCCTTCCTTCCTTTCACGTTCCTTCTTTCCCTTTTTCATTCTCTTTCTCCTCTCGCCTATCTCCCCCTCCCTCCTTTCCTTCCTAGCATCCATCTCATCACTTAGCCCAGTGATCCGAGTACTCGGCTCACTACCTAAGACTCCCGAGTTCGATTTCTGATCCAGACGAATCAAATGGGCAGACACGCACATCTGTAATATTGCTTGGCAAAAAAATGTAACTTTGTCTTACTTTGCAAACTTTTTTTAATGCAAATGTGTTGCTTGCCTATTCACAACGTGTAACGTTACTATGCAAAATGTGCAACCATTTCAGACGTTGAGTTAAAGGCATCCGAGTATAGAGGTGTAATTAATGGTGAATTACCTTCCATATTCATTCTCATGCTTCCTACTTAATACTCCATCCTGTCTAATACTATGTACTTCCCTCCTTCCTGCCCTCTCTCCCTCCTTCCCTCCCTTCCTCTCTCCTCCCTCTCTCCTTCCTTCCTTCCCTCCCCCTTTTCTCCAAATTATCTTCCTTTTTTTTTGTCTCTCAACTCCCTCTTTCCTCATTATCTTCCTCTTGTGCCTGTCGCCTCCCTGTTTCTCGTTGCTTCCCGTTTCTCCTTGCTTCCCGTCTCTCCGTTTCTCCTTGCTTCCCGTCTCCTCGTTTCTCCTTGCTTCCCGTCTCCCTGTTTCTCCTTGCTTCCTGTCTCCGTCCCATGGTAGTCGATGGCCAGTTATTAGCGGTAACTACTTACCCACCTTCCTTCCTCCCTCCCTCCACCTCACATGCCCTCTCTCATTCGTACCCTTCCCACTCCTTCTCCAGCTTCCCCTCCCTTTCTATCTTTCCAGAGTCCCCCCTTCCCCCTTCCTCCCTTCCCCATAATATGGGGTCACTTGGCTACTACAGTCAGTCAACTGTTGAATTTTTACACTGTTAGAGAAAATGCAGTAAGGACACCATATTTGTTTTTCATTGAGATGCCCTCCCCCCCCCCACACAAAGCAGGAGGTGGGGACATCCAAACATGGGTGAGTCCTTTAGACGCAGCCTTGACCTCTTTCCCATCTGGATCAACTCTGGGTCACTCCCCACCCCGTTACCTCCATCACTAACACAGACTCTTACCCCCAACCTTTCATAATTCCCCCTACGCTAACCCCCATCCCCCAATCCTTGACCCCTTCCCCAGTAGGGAAGGCCACACCAACCCCTGCCCTACCTCCCTCACCCCTGGATGAACATCATGAAGAGGAAGTGTCATAAACCAGTGCAAGGTAAGGGACAGTAGTATCAGTGTGAGTTACACTAATCCAGATAGTTTACCAAACAAGAGTTGAAGGAAAGAACAGATGAGGTCACGACAGACAGAATAGCCATCGCAGAGACAAAGTGACAGAAATGCTATTAGATACCATATTTCCAGCGGGATATCAAGTATTGAGGAAAGATAAAAGAAAGAGGGGAAGAGGATTGCCGTTATTAATCAGAAATAAGTGGAGTTTTGAAGAGGTGAGAGGAATAAGCAGAGTAGAGGAAACGATTTCAGGAATACATTTAGGAGTAAAGTGATGCAACTTATAAAATGAGAATTGGGACCCACATGGGAAACATGGAGGGCTAAGTTGATGAAAGTGACGAGAGAGAACTTTCTGAGTCAGCACATTAAGTACATGACAAGAGAGAGGAGTTGATGAACCAACGAGACTGGAACTAGTCTTTACCACAAGTATATCTGACATAAGTGAAACAGAATATGAGAGTCCTCTGGGCGCTAGTGATTATGCGATCCTGAACTTTGAGTACCTAGTGGAACTAGAGGTAGTGAAGTACAGTAGGTGAAGTGTGTGAAAAGCCACACTTTATAAGGGGGAATTTTGAGAGGCTGAGAGACTTCCTGAGTGTAGTGAATTAGGACAGTTAACGGGAAGGTAAGTCAGAAGATGAGAACCACTGCCCAGCTCCCCCATTTCTGCTCCATCCCCACATGTCTGATGCATCTTACGCCAGCCACCCCTCCCCCTCCCCCTAAATACACTCACACTCCGACAAACACCACTATTCCTATCATCAACAATACTGTCCAATACGCAGAATAGTCAACCTCACACACCTTTCACACCCGCATACATGCCTATAGTATAATAAAACTAAGAGAGAGAGAGAGAGAGAGATGGGAAGAGGGTGTGTGGGGAAGGAGGAAGAAAAGTGTATTTACAAGTTCACCCGGATGATTTTTTACTTCCTCACTGCTTCAATATGCGAGATTTCAGATCTTTTATTTACCCAATATTAAGACTGACGACGACCTCTTCTCGACTCGCTAATCAGACTGACTGCAGTCAACGAAGGGATCATCGCATATAAACAGATGCCGAGTTTCTGGATCAGTAATCCTCAAATCCTGTGTCGTCAGTCTTGTAGTGGTCAGCAGTGAAAGTGTGTATGTGTGTGGGGGGGGGCTTGTTCGTCAAGCAAGAGAACACACTGTTGACATCACACGAAAATTAGCAGTTGCCGCATTCATTAGTGAAATATCGATTGGTTTATCCTAGCTATGTTAAGCAATCATGTCCAAAAGTTAGATATATTGATAAAAAAAAATGATAATCATTTCCTAAATTTTTTTATCTCGATTATTATAATGGGGAAGCGTTTTGCTCGTGAGGGATGTACAACGCATGTAGAATCGGGAGTAATATCACGTTTGATCCAGAGAATGGGAGAGTAACTATAATTTTTTGAATCACAATCCTTTAGTATCAAGGGGATTCATCTTCAACAGACCAGCGTTGGACTTGGGACTATTGTTGTTCCTGGGACCAGCGTTGGACCTGGGACCAGCGTTGGACCTGGGACCACGTTGGACCTGGGACCAGCGTTGGACCTGGGACCAGCGTTGGACCTGGGACCAGCGTTGGACCTGGGACCAGCGTTGGACCTGGGACCAGAGTTGGACCTGGGACCAGCGTTGGACCTGGCACCAGCGTTGGACCTGGGACCAGCGTTGGACCTGGGACCAGCGTTGGACCTGGGACCAGCGTTGGACCTGGGACTAGGGTTGGACCTGGCACCAGCTTTGGACCTGAGACCAGCGTTGGACCTGGCACCAGCTTTGAACCTGAGACCAGCGTCGAACCTGGGACCAGCGTTGGAAATAGAAGTGTTACCTGATGCGAGTCTTAGTCATATGATGATCTGACACTTGTAGTTTTGGCCATTAGACCGAGATCTTTCACCGGCTTTCCAGGCCACCCCTTTAAAAGTAAATCGTTGGACATGAGACCAACCTGCTCAGTCTTGACGGGAGGTGGAGTTAGCACACGCCCACACTTCAACGCTAACAGACAAGTCCAAACCCCGTAAAATGGGGTCTGGAATAGCCTTAACAGGAGGAGGTGGTATGGAAGGAAGATAATTGGGGCAGGACGAGGAGCGGCAGTACCTGCTTGGGTCTTCGGGTGGGTGCGGGAGGACTTGTAAAGTGATGTGTACGCGTGCCTTGAGGGACTCCTCCCGCTATTATACCAAAGCCGGTGGAGCCACCGTTGTTGATGGTCACTGACCACTGAGTACTTCCATGGTGCTGTCAGGAGTGGCTTTGAGTGTGGGATATCTGAGGACCTCAGACCTTAGATAGGGGGCTCTTGGAGGGTTCTATATAGGAGTTCTTAGCAGATAGAACCACCTACTTCTGCCTGCATTATAGCTATAGTATATTAATTATATCTATTAAGAACTGAATTCTGTGTCTCTCTTAGCCTCCCTGAGACACCGTCATCACTAAATTTTTGCCTTTTCACGGCCTGAGGAACCAGAATAGAGAACCGACCACTAATGGTCACCCACCAGCAGCCTGTCACAGGTAATTATGTACACCTGAACGCTTTGTGATGATTGTTTGGTGGTAACCCCCCCCTTCCCACACACACACACATTCATTCACGCTCTCACACTCGCTTATACTCACACGTTCTTTATTTTTTTGTTGCCTATGCTACCAAAATTATGAGAAAACTATCGAAAGATGACAGAAGCTTAAAAAAAAAAAAGGATTATCTATCTGGAGTAATGGAAGGAATATTAACTGCAGAAATATTAGGGAAGTGTGATCTTTGGAACGTTTGGTCTCCAGAATGTGTGATCTTCGTAACGTGTGATTTTCAGACATGTGATCGTCAAACTGTGTAATCTTTGGAACTTGCGTGTGATCTTCAGAATGTGTGATCTTCAGAACGTGTGATCTCCAGAACGTGTGATCTTCAGAACGTGTGATCTTCAGAACGTGTGATCTCCAGAACGTGTGATCTCCAGAACGTGTGATCTCCAGAACGTGTGATATTCACAACGTGTGATCTCCAGAACGTGTGATATTCAGAACGTGTGATCTCCAGAACGTGTGATCTTCAGAACGTGTGATCTCCAGAACGTGTGATCTTCAGAATGTGTGATCTTCAGAACGTGTAATCTTCAGAATGTGTGATCTTCAGAACGTGTGATCTCCAGAACGTGTGATCTCCAGAACGTGTAATCTTCAGAATGTGTGATCTTCAGAACGTGTAATCTTCAGAATGTGTGATCTTCAGAACGTGTGATCTTCAGAACGTGTGATCTCCAGAACGTGTGATATTCAGAACGTGTGATCTCCAGAACGTGTGATATTCAGAACGTGTGATCTCCAGAACGTGTGATCTTCAGAACGTGTGATCTCCAGAACGTGTGATCTTCAGAATGTGTGATCTTCAAAAACGTGTAATTTAGAATGTGTGATCTTCAGAACGTGTGATCTCCAGAAGTGTGATCTCCAGGAACGGTAATCTCAGAATGTGTGATCTTCAGAACGTGTGATTCAGAACGTCGTGATTTCCAGAACGTGTGTTTTCAGAACGGTGGGGATCTCCAGAACGTGTGATATTCAAAAGTGTGATCTCCATGAAGTGTGATCTCAGAACGTGTGATCCCAGAACGTGGATCTTCAGTGTGTGATCTTCAGAACTGTAATCTTCAGAATGTGTGATCTTCCAGAACGTGTGATCTCCAGAAGTGTGATTTCCAGAACGTGGGATCTCAGAACGTGTGATCTTCAGACGTGTGATCTCAGAACGTGTGATCTCCGGGAGGTCTGATCTTCAGAAGTGTGATCTTCAGAAGTGTGATTTCAGAACGTGGATCTCCAGAATGTGTGATCTTCAGAATGTGTGAATTCAGAATCGTGATCTTCAGAAGTGCAAATCTTCAGAACGTGTGATCTCCAGAACGTGTGATCTTCAGAAGTGCATCTTCAGAATTGTTGTGATCTTCAGAACGGTGATCTCCAGAACGTGTGATCTCCAGAACGTCTGATCTTCAGAATGTGTGATCTTCAGAATGTGTGATCTTCAGAACGTGTGATCTCCAGAACGTGTGATCTTCAGAATGTGTGATCTTCAGAATGTGTGATCTTCAGAAAGTGCGATCTTCAGAACGTGTGATCTCCAGAACGTGTGATCTTCAGAATGTGCGATCTTCAGAATGTGTGATCTTCAGAACGTGTGATCTCCAGAACGTGTGATCTCCAGAATGTGTGATCTCCAGAACGTGTGATTCAGAATGTGGACTTCAGAAACGTGTGATCTTCGATGTGTAAATCTCCAGAATGTGTGATCTTCAGAAAGTGCGATCTTCAGAACGTGTGATCTCCAGAACGTGTGATCTTCAGAATGTGTGATCTTCAGAATGTGTGATCTTCAGAAAGTGTGATCTTCAGAATGTGTGATCTTCAGAACGTGTGATCTCCAGAATGTGTGATCTTCAGAATGTGCGATCTTCAGAATGTGCGATCTCCAGAACATGTGATCTCCAGAACGTGTGATCTCCAGAACGTGTGATCTCCAGAATGTGTGATCTCCAGAATGTGTGATCTCCAGAACGTGCGATCTTCAGAATGTGTGATCTCCAGAACGTGTGATCTCCAGAATGTGTGATCTCCAGAACGTGTGATCTTCAGAACGTGTGATATTCGGAACGCGCTATCTTCGCAACGAGATATTTTTGGAGCGTGTGATCTACGGAATATTTCATCTGTGTGTAAGATAGCCGTAATAAAGTTTACGTGGAAAACAGATGCCACTGTACAAGAGGTTAAATGACTCCACTCCACTTGCGTCTTCCACACTTTCATAGGCAGACGTTGCTTTACACACGTTCTCTCGATCGCCTTTTTAAAAGAACGGCTTCGTAGGCGGATAAATCGAACACTGATCACCTTCCTACGTTAAGTACGTGGCTCGTGGCATGTTCTGAAGGCCGTGTGAAAATACACGGGCTGGACCCGTGTAAATTTCACTCATACACGGGCAATAATCAAACACCCAGAATTAACATAAAAGATTTAAAACGACGGAAATGGCATTAAATTTTGTTCTCTTTGGTAACTAAATACTGAAATATATATTATACATTTTTTTTCTGAGTTACAACTTCAATATTTTACAAGATAATGAAGCACTGACCTAACTAAGTCAACTTTAGTGTTGAATCTCCTCACTCTTAGGTGAAAAACGCTCAAATTTATTGCAGTTTCTTTCATATATATGTATATATATGTGCATATCACCACTATTATATATATATATATAAAATATATATATATATATATATATATAATATATATATATATATATATATATATATATATATATATATATATAATATTTGTAGTGCCAAATAAAGCAAACAAAAATTTGTGTATGCAATAATTTCGCAAAAATCATTCTGAACCTAACTAAAAATATATACCTCATTGTATTAAATTATTGTAAACTTATCTAAAATATATTTAATTGGATTAGGCTAAATTAAATTGCGCTTGTTATAATAAGGTTAGGTAAGTTTTCTAAGGTTCTTTTGGTACAAAATTATTCATTTTTACATTAACATAAATGAAAACATATTCTTTAAACGTGTAAGAGAAAATCTTAAAAAACGACTTAATTTTAAATGAGTTCTTGCTAATTGACCAGTTTTACCTATTCGGCACGACATATACATATCACAGTAACACCAAGTTTACTGTGGAAATCATTGTCTAATCCGGGGGGGGGGACATGGACCTGCTCCGCATGGGTCAGTAGTCCTGTTGCAGTGTTCCTTCTTTATTATGTTCATATGTTTTATTTTCAAAGTATTTTTGGTGTAATTATCAATACATTCAGTGTTGTAAATTATCCCGCTGAGCATACCATGGAATATCATCCTTGAGTCATCCTTAGATCATGCCTCCAGGAACATCATACAAGTTCTGACTCACTCGAGATGTGTTCTTACCTGACTGGTTGTACGTCCTGGCTGGTTGCTTCCAGGCGCCCCAAAAATAGACCCTCTGGCTCTTCTCCTCAAGGGCGTCTTTGGCGCACAGCGCTACTTCCTCCTCCTCCTCCTCCACAGGTGTGCAGTATTGACTGGCGGAGGTTACATTTCTTGGTAAAATTACGTTTAGTGTGAACACCTGGTAAATTGGGCTGCTACGGCATCGTCGTGGTGGAGGCGGAGGCGTGCTGCGTCACTGTCTGGCTACCCTCGTATGGATGCAGGATGGTAGCCTATTAAATGTTTTGCACTCTGCCAGGATTGCTATTCCATTTTTATGCTATTTTAATATTGGTATTTTCATTCTTAAGACTGCTTTTACTGTTCGTGTGTGGCGACAGATAAACGGCACACGTAAGATAATGTGCAAATCTTACGAACTTCTAATTGCCACCACATAAGGCTGAAAGAAACATCACAGTGGAAAATTAACGAAAGAGAAACGGCTGAATTATTACGCATATCTCTGATGATAGGTGCGTAAAGGCACGAAAGCGCTCACGAGAAATCCTCTTAGTGTTTAACTCCAACAAAAAAAAATAACATTTGAAAATCAGTCGTTTCACGGGTTACTTCTTGCCACGACAGACATTGCCACCCCCCCCCCTCATAGCCCACATGGGTTTAGCACACTGTATAAAGTGTGAAGTTTTTCGTGCCCTTCATCTCAACACTTTCACGCAATTCCTTCTACGCATCGAGTTGCCTCTCACTCGTTACCTCACTCAAGAGGCGGAAAATGCGTGTGGTACCAGATTGTTGCTGGATAGGGATTGACGCCGCGCTTCCAGCTGAGGATTCACGCCGCTGCTTCCAGCTGAGGATTGACGCCGCTGCTTCCAGCTGAGGATTCACGCCGCTGCTTCCCAGCTGAGGGACCCTGCTCCTGTGGGATTGACGCCGCTGCACCCAGCTGAGGATTCACGCCGCTGCTTCCAGCTGAGGATTGACGCCGCTGCTTCCAGCTGAAATATCACATGTGCAGGAAGGACACAGGTTGTAGAGCAAAGCTCCCAGTAGGATGAACCTTCGCTCTAAGAGGAGATTATCAAGTCATCTTGCCTTCATTGTAGAGCATCATCTAAGAATTATATTTTTTCGCTCAGCGAAGCTTAGTCTAGTAATTATTTTTTCGCTTGACAAAGCTTTATCGAGTCATGTTTAGCTCTGTGTAGAGCTTTCTTCTGCTCATGTTTTAAGTCATCTCAGTAAAATCTAGGTCGACAACGTATTTACTCCTCTTATCCACGGTACACTGTTTGAGCTTCTCAAAGTTCAATTATCAGTGAAACGTTTCTGTATTCTCGCCTAGAATAAACAAAAGAATATATCGGTATTAAAAAAAAAGTAATATCGCCACAGCCTAATTTTTTTTTAGGGCAGATTTTTACCAGCTTAGTTTAACTGGCAAAGTCAGTCTTACCTAAGTTGTTCTTTTGCTTTCTGTAGGTGATTATTTTTGTACAGTTTTATTCGTTTTTTTTATGAAGCTGCAAGGTTATGGGGCGCCCCATAACCGTACTGTGGACGGTAGTGGCTAGTTGTGATTTGACAGTGGTATCAAAAGGGACCGAAACATCGGCATATGGTTCCTCTCCTGGGTGCGGGCGTTTGGTGAATGGCTAGTTTATGGTACAGTCCAAATCAGATACTAACACTTCAGATACTAACACTTCAGATGCTAACACTTCAGATGCTAACACTTCAGATACTAACACTTCAGATACTAACACTTCAGATACTAACACTTCAGATACTAACACTTCAGATACTAACACTTCAGATACTAACACTTCAGATACTAACACTTCAGATACTAACACTTCAGATACTAACACTTCAGATACTAACACTTCAAATACTAACACTTCAATACTAACACTTCAATACTAACACTTCAAATACTAACACTTCAGATACTAACACTTCAAATACTAACACTTCAGATACTAGCTCTTCAGATACTAGCACTTCAAATACTAACACTTCAGATACTAACACTTCAGATACTAACACTTCAGATACTAACACTTCAGATACTAACACTTCAGATACTAACACTTCAGATACTACACTTCAAACTAACACTTCAGATACTAACACTTCAAACTAACACTTCAGAATACTAACACTTCAGATACTAACACTTCAGATACTAACACTTCAGATACTAACACTTCAGATACTACACTTCAGATACTAACACTTCGATACTAACACTTCAGATACTAACACTTCAGAGTACTAACACTTCAGATACTAACACTTCAGATACTAACACTGCAGATACTAACACTTCAAAATAACTAACACTTCAATACTAACACTTCAGATACTAACACTTCAGATACTAACACTTCAGATACTAACACTTCAGATACTAACACTTCGGATACTAACACTTCGGATACTAACACTTCAGATACTAACACTTCAGATACTAACACTTCAGATACTAGCACTTCAGATACTAACACTTCAGATACTAACACTTCAGATACTAACACTTCAGATACTAACACTTCAGATACTAGCACTTCAGATACTAACACTTCAGATACTAACACTTCGGATACTAACACTTCATATACTAGCACTTCATATACTAACACTTCAGATGAACTTCATATACTACCAGGTGTGTGGCAAGTGTAATTTGTTACCAGGTGTGTGGCAAGTATAAGGTGTTACCAGGTGTGTGGCAAGTATAAGGTGTTACCAGGTGTGTAGCAAGTATAAGGTGTTACCAGGTGTGTGGCAAGTATAAGGTGTTACCAGGTGTGTAGCAAGTATAAGGTGTTACCAGGTGTGTGGCAAGTGTAAGGTGTTACCAGGTGTGTGGCAAGTATAAGGTGCTACCAGGTGTGTGGCAAGTATAAGGTGTTACCAGGTGTGTGGCAAAAGTTAATAGTAGAGGTAGTTACCAGGTGTGTGCAAGTGTAAGGTGTTACCAGGTGTTTGGCAAGCGTAAGGTGTTACCAGGTGTGTGGCAAGTGTAAGGTGTTACCAGGTGTGTGGCAAGTGTAAGGTGTTACCAGGTGTGTGGCAAGTGTAAGGTGTTACCAGATGTGTGGCAAGTATAAGGTGCTACCAGGTGTGTGGCAAGTGTAAGGTGTTACCAGGTGTGTGGCAAGTGTAAGGTGTTAACAGGTGTGTGGCAAGTGTAAGGTGCTACCAGGTGTGTGGCAAGTATAAGGTGCTACCAGGTGTGTGGCAAGTATAAGGTGTTACCAGGTGTGTAGCAAGTGTAAGGTGTTACCAGGTGTGTGGCAAGTGTAAGGTGTTACCAGGTGTGTGTCACGTGTTTTATCAGGTGTGCCGGAGGAGTGTTGGGAAGCCTGAGAAAGGTGTTAGAGATGCGTGGGCGTGGGTGAGGGGGCTAGCGTGGGCGTACCACCTGCCAGCAGCAACAGCCTGCTCATCCTCCACACTAGTGATCTCACGCACATTCTCATGCACGTCCCACTCACGCAAGTTGTCTCCTCAAAACAATAGAACAGCGGGATTGTGTTATCCTTCTGGTGGCAGGAGCAGAGAGAGAGGGAGGGGAGGGAGAGAAGGAAAGGAAGGAAGGAAGGAAGGAAAGAGAAAGAAAGAGAAAGAGAGAGAATGAGAATGAGAATGTGACATAACTGTTTCTTGTTTTCGCTTCCCTATATTCGTATTCTAATTTCTCCTTCCTTTCCATCCTTCATCTCTTTACTTCCCCACTTATTCTCTCCCTTCCACCTCCCTCTCAGACAGCTACTTCACCCCTTACATCCCTTCCCTTAAAATCCAGTAAAAAAAAGAAAGCGAATAGGAAAAAAAGAGCAGTTATTTATTTCCCTTCTGTCACCATTTCTTCAGTATGACCCTTCTCTACCTGGCCTTCTTTTAACCTGCGTGAAGGGATAGACCTTCCTGAAGCACTATACCCGGATGGATCATTCAGTGCAAGCAGCAGTCGAGGCTAGATCTTCCGTCCAGTCAGATTACTCTGTAGTTATCTTGAGATCAGCATGGTAAATCCCAGGTAATAGTAACTCCAGCTCTGACGGAATGACATACTTGAAGCTATCGTAGCCGCTTAACCCCACGACGATATCCTCATCGCCCCACAGGTCTCCCAGAACAGGCTGACAGAGTTCAACACTTGATGCAAGAAACTCATCCTGTGTGATGAATATGACAGGGGAAACTTATCTAGTTTTTTGTTGCCACTATGTAGCTATCATAGTGTAGGGTGGCAGCACACAGCGGGTGTTCCTAATTTTCTTTAATTAAAATATGCATTATTAAGTTCACTCATCCTCTAATCTAACCCAGCTTCCACTCATCCTCTAGTCTAACTTCCACTCATCTTTTTATCTAACTTCCACTTATCCTCCAGTCTTAATCAACTTCCATTTCAGATATTAACTCTGAACGCTGTCGTCGGTGAGAAATGGTATGGTAATACCACCACGAGTGGCTTCTTGAGTCCTCACGCAGAGATAACTGAGACACGAGTATATACATTGTGGCAGGAGTCAGGTGGAAGCCGTGAGAGTAGTAGTAGTAGTCGTAGTAGTACAATTGTGGTGAGATGGGTTGGGTTTGAGAAGGACCCACAGGATATTACCCATTCTGGAGACCGCTGTAACGTGAAGTTGACAGGTCCTTCTCAAACCCAACCCGTCTAACCACAAATGTACTGTTACTTCTGCGACAACTACTACTACTTCCTCTGCTACTACTACTATTACTACATCTGCTGCTACTACTACTACTACTACCTCTGCTACTACTACTACTACTACCTCTGCTACTACTACTACTACTACTACCTCTGCTACTACTACTACCTCTGCTACTACTACTACTACTACTACCTCTGCTACTACTACTACTACCTCTGCTACTGCTACTACTGAAGAATCCACTCGTAGCGAAACGTTTCTTTTAATAAGTGGCCTGAACTCTTAAGTGTCTTCGGTACATGACGATCCTGGAAACTGTCTTCCTTCCAATATTTCCACGATAAGTTAGTTAATCCATTAGAGTTCATGATCTAAGAATTCAGAGTTGCCCTTCCTCTTCCTATCATCAAACCTGATTGCTTCCCATCCCCAAGATACTGTATAATATAAATTAAGCGGTTCTGCTTGTATCTGATAATAATAATAATAATAATAATAATAATAATTAATAATAAAATTATTATAATTATTATAATCTAATGAGGGTCATTAAGGTTACAATAAACATTAAGGTTACAATAACTGTCGGTATTGTATACCATTTTGCTATTCATATACTAACATGATAAGAACAGAATAGAAAGGTAAACTGACAGTAGTCTTTCCAGGAAACTTTGGATCATTTGCTGGATACATTTTTGGGGGATATTGGAGTTGACAGTTCCACGATTTTCATCGACCTGTCCCTTTGCGTTCCCATGATTAGCCTGTATTAGCTTCCTTTCCTTACGCTTCCCTTCTCTGTCTACACAAACACACATATCTCTTCCCCCCCCCTCTCGCGCACGCACACACACACACACACACACACACACACACACACACACACACACACACACACACACACACACACACACACACACACACACACACACACCATGAGACAGGCGTGACGTATCCTTCCTACTCATGACTTCATGTCGTACCTTTCCTGTATTGATTTTACAATTTTGGACTTCCGGATGCAGGATAAGCCGGATGCTGACGCGATGTTGTGTGCGGCTACACGCATTGCTTGTAAGAGTGGTTGTTTCCCAGGTGTGTGTGTGTGTGTGTGTGTGTATACACTCGCCTAATTGTGGTTGCAGAGGTCGATCCATAGCTCCTGGCCCCGCCTCTTCGTTGATGTGTGTGTTATTATAATAAATGGTTCACAATACCGACAGTTTGATGAAAAAAGACACATTATAGACGCTCCTCAAGGCTGAGGGACTGACCACCTCAAAACTATTACTTCAAGGCTAATGGACTGATCACATCATCCTTACCTCTCCACTGCTTTCTTTTGTCTCCAATTTTAGCTACCTATGGAAATATAATGATACGTGAACGATGTTGAAATGAGTTATTGAAATAAGGGGGGGGGAAAGAGAAAGAAAGGAGGTAGGAAGGAAGAGGAAGGTAGGTGGGGGAAGGAAGGGGGGAGGGAAGGGGGGAGGGAAGAGGGTGGGAGGGAAGTAGGGTGGGAGGGAAGGAGGGAGGGAGGCAAGGAGGGAGGGAGGCAGTGTTCCGCTAACACCCAAATCTTACGAACGAGACTTCCAGGACTTCTGAGAATGTGGGTTAGCAAGCTGTGTGGGTTACCAGGCTCTTACGTGTGCTTCGCGCTTCGCTGGTTACCTACTTACGAAGGAAAGTGTGCTCGAGTTGCGGTACGTTCTTGATAAATACGATAGTCACGATACTCCCGCGAGACAGGCTGGCGTCCCGGTACACAGATTACCACAATAGACGGTATTTTACTCACCTTGGAAGCGGTCTTCAAACTGGTACACACCTTGGGGATGGGTATGACTGCCGGTACGAACCTGGGAAATGCCCTTGATTAGTGGTACACATCAGGGAAATAGGCTCGATAGCCTGTACGTACATGAGAAATACGCTACACGCCAGGGAAATAGGCTACATTCTTGCACGCACCTGGGAAATGGGCTACGGTCCTTGTACCCACCTGGGAAATGGTGAACGCACCTGGAGAAGTGTGCTACACTCCAGTATCCCCCTGGGAAAATGGGACTATTCCCACAGTACTCACTTTGGAAATGGGTTAGAATTCCGAGACATGTGTACCGGGATAGAATCGCGTAACAGACAAAAGTAAAATATTTTACCGTGAGGGGACGGTGGGAGTAAGGAGGTGGTGCTTTGCTGTCGCTAAAGGTCTCTTGATCCAAGGAATTGGAGGTAACCTTCCCTGGCTCAAACCTGATTGCCTCCCATCCCCCAAATCTGTATCCTCTGTAATAGATCACTTCCCTATAATAATAATAATAATAATAATAATAGTAATAATAATAATAATAAATTACTAATTATAATATAATCGAATTAATGAGGGCCTATACAACACGACATAAACATTCTCACGGTGTCATACTAATCTATTTTATGAATTAATATCCATCGTCGTTCTCATCTACACCTTTCGAAGTGTCATTTTTCTTCTTCAGTTTTTTGGCGTGTAATGTTTTAAACATAATAATGTGTTTGTGCGTTTCGTCTCTCGGCCGTGGTGGTGGTTTGTTCGTCAGGAAACAAGTCGGTGTCTCCTGATACGGGTCTCAGCACAGGTAAGTGAACATCCGCTGGCCTGCCGGAGTTTGGGTTGCAACCCGTGTGAAAATTGATGGAATGTATGTTATAGATTTCTAAGATTATCTTAAATACATTAACAAACAAACACACACACCACACACACACACACACACACACACACACACACACACACACACACACACTCAAACATAGTTTTACGAAAAGGTACGATAGAGCCCACGAGGCTAGGAGAAAGTAAATATGACAAGTGGCAAATCGAGAGGCAGGACCAGGAACTGACACTTGACAATTACAACCAAAAAAAAAAGAGTACATTTGCATACACAAGTATCTGCATACATATGCACATATACCAGCATACACAGGTAGTACAAGAGGTACCGCTGAATGAACACTAGCATCGTTGAGTGTCAGTATGAGTGAACACTTTCCACCGAGCCTTGACTAGTGTCACTGGGCTCCTCGTATCTCTCCTCTACCGTGGAGGTATACGCCGGCTTACTTTCAGTGCGTGGAGGCGCGCTGGCAGATGCGTAATTTTTGGGCGTAAGCGCGCCTGGTGCTCACAGGCGTGGGTGGTTGAGTAGGTTGATGTGGGCGTGGTTGTTATCGGAGTGGGTGGGTAGGGGAAGGAAATGGGTGTGGGAGAGGAAGAGGGATGCGCGACCGAGTAAACTATTTAGTTTGGGGAAACAAGACATGCGGAAATTAGATACTGGAAACTAGAATATTTAGTGTTTTTTTTCCTATAAACATGTCCTAATTCTGTCCTCCGTCTCCCATATAAACATCGGAGTCGTATATTCTGGGTGTGCTGGGTGAGCGCCGCACACCCACTAAAGATGCTAAATTCATCCTAAATGTTAAGCTCACTCAGTAATATAATCATAGATCATACTAGCAAACTGATTTTTCTGTCCCCTGTTATGAAATATTATAACAGTTGCTCTTAGACAGCAGTGTACACCAGACAGCTAGTTGTATCATGCACAGCGCACAACCTGTGACACTAGCCCACCACCTGTGACACTAGCCCACCATACTCCACTGTAATATGGTTCTCTACTAGTTTTTTTTGTTTTTGTATCTGCTTTAAAGAACTATGGATTCATGTGATTACGTGTTTTCCTCACATGAGTTTTATTTCGTATCCCCAAAAGGGATACCTGAAATTTTTATTTCTTCCTTCGAGGATTTCGTTTATTGCTTGAGAATGCCTCTTCTGGTGGGCATCAAAACTTCAGTATGCCTCTTCCTAACATCTCTCTTTAATGGTTTTGATGCAGACTATAAAAAGTGTGATATATTTTGGGTTTATGCTGCGTTGGTGCAAATTTTCCACTTTACTAGCCTATTTTCCGGCATATAAGTAGCGCCTTTTTCCCACAAAAGCCTTGGAAAATCAGCCTGCGGCTTATATGTTCAAAGTCAAGGTCAAGGGTAGACTTTGGGTTATGCTTGAGCGTGAAATAAGAGGGTAATTAACCCTTGAAAATAATTACTGATTTACCGTTAAGATACGAGCGTATTTTGGATGATGGTCTCTTCTGATTGTCACTAAACCTTCAAACCTTGAGTATCTTAGTGAAAAGTTCCAATTGGTTTTGAAATGTGTAGATTCCAATTTGCCGTTTTTATAGAAAAATGGGAGATTAATTTTCACGCGATAAGTGATGAATGCTTCTGATAGGTTCCGTCTCTCCAGTGCTGGCATTTAATTGAATTTCGAACTTATGTTGCACTCTACTGTTGAGGTAGACTGGGCTGGGCTTATGGGATGCGGGGATACTATTCTCGGATTGAGGTAGAGAGGATAGATGCTCTGGGAAAGGAGGGATACCTTGCTTGGAGAGCTCAACGACTGAAATACGTTTAATTCTAACTTGTCAAATTCTAACATGTCTTTCCTAGTTTTCTCTCAGAGTCGCCAGGTTTAGTTCCAGACTAATTCTAAACTAGTTCCAGATGAATTCTAAACGAATTCTATACTAGTTCCAGAGCTCTTGGTTCTGGAACTAGTCTCGCTCCAAATTTTCGATTCTTGTATTTTTCAATAATATATAATATAATTCATGTTAAGCGCTAAATCCATGGGGATCATTCAGCGCATGACGTGGAGGCTTGATCCTCCGTATGCTGAGCGCCAGACAGACGCGCTTCCTATTTGTACTCTTTTTTCAAGTGTTCCGGGACTATTCAATAGTAAGAAGCGTCAGTAAAACTCCCGAAAAGATGGTAGAGTATATTGATGGTAGAGTATATTGACAGTACGTAAACCTGATGTGGTTTATGGTATTATTGTGAAGACGTTACGTCCACCGAGGACTTGGATCAACTCCCAATCGAAACGTCTTCACAAACTGCCGTAAGCCACACTGCAAATTGTATATGATAAACCTACAAGTAAATGTGGAGGCTCGATCCTCCGTCTGCTGAACGCACTGTTGTAGAATCTTCGATAAATAAACTTTCTCGAATAAGCGTGAAACATTAGTTTTAATTTGCTGAATGAGAGAAAAGGTCTTATGACTTCTACAAGACAATCTACGCTAGCTCCAGTATAGCCTACTCTCTGACACGACCTCATGTAACTTAGTGTGACAGGGAAGGCTTTTATAGCGCAACTGCAAACAGTGAGTCTCCTGTCTGATGGGATATTTGCATATTGGGTGGAGTTGAAATGGTAAGCATGCGGGAGGAAGGAGACCACGAGAGAGGGAGAGGAACCCTTCCACCGGATGTGAGACAGACGGAAGTTGCACGCTTCCCTCACTCCTTCCCCCCTCCCTTCTCCCCCTTGCCATCCCATCCACGCCATCTTACGGGCGTGAAGAGGTGCCCCGCCACCTGCCGTGTTCACCACCACGCCCTTTACCCCCTACCACCACGCCCTTCACCACCACCCATTACGCTGAAAGTTATATTGGGAATTACCATCTCTCATCCTGAGAGATGGTAATTCCCATTAGTATGTCAAGCTTCGTTGGAGTGAAACCGTTGAAACTGTCGTAAGTTGATAAGGCGTCAGTGAAGTGCTTGACGATATCCCCATCCCCTTACTGAAGTCTCTCAGTTCATGCTGACAGATTTCCTTACCTAATCTGCAAAAACAATCACCAACTGTGATGAAATATGACACGTAAACTCAGATTTGTAACTATTATATAGATTAGCGTAGCAGCGCACTGCAGGTATACTCAATCATATTTAATATAAAAAAAAAATGTTGACATATTATGTTCGCTGGCAGTCTCTCTCTCTCTCTCTCTCTCTCTCTCTCTCTCTCCAGTGTTTCCTGCTAACACCGATGAAGCGTCTCAGTTCTTTTTTAATTCAGAATCATTACCATATGTTAGGTGTATGATAGATGCGATACTTTTTCAAATCCTACTTTCAATTCTTCGAGTATTTATTTCATATTTCCTATTTTTTTCTTTTACATCTTTTCACATTGATCAGCCATAGGCGAAATAAGATTGGATTTAGATTTTGCTGTGTCTATAGTTTGTCTATGACTCCTTTTTCTGTTGGTTCCTCTGGGTGTCTTGTACGTCGTAATCATATCTTACCCGGTTCATCGCTTCCCTAAGGTTGCAACTTACTTTTTCAAATGTCCTTGTATCTCTAGTGCCAGTCACATGAGTGCCTGGATACTTATTGTTTGCCCAGGTGCAGGCTCTATGCTGGGGCTGTGTACTCAAAGTTTGACCTGACATTTGACCTTTCTGCTTTGTACTGGACTGATGAAGCCACTGTGCGGCGAAACGTTTCCTCAGCAAAGATTCCCATATGTTGCATAAGTGTCTCAATCTTCAACTTGTCGGTTTTCAAAACCATTTATCACAAAAGTATTTCTGTTTGCATTGTGTGTGTGTGTGTGTGTGTGTGTGTGTGTGTGTGTGAGAGAGAGAGAGAGAGAGGAGAGAGCGTGTGTATGCGTGTGTGTGTACAGAGGAGCACTGGTGACACACATCTAGCAAGGCAGAACTTAGGCGTCGCCCAGATAAGGACAAGAGACTGGAACCGCCTTAAAGGTGAAACTGATCTCATTATAGCGGAGAAAAGTCACTTGGTAAAACAAACTTTCATCGTAACAGAATTTCAATCTGCTGCGATCGTTAATATGAGCTAATGAAGTTCTCAACCGATAGAAACATCATCACAGTAAAAGATTGTACTTCGAAGTGTGTCATTTTTTCCCATTTCGTCGGCTGCCCGACACTTCTATCAAACTGATCACAATATACCAAAATCTCACACCAAGGAGAGAAACCTAATGACGTTTCGGTCCCTCTTGGGCCATTGTCAGTGGTCCAGGAGGAACTCTAACGTCATCGTAATGCCTCTGTCCTAAGTGCAGGGCTTTAGTGAATTATTCAAGCCATGGTATTGTAACTTTTTTTCAGTTTATTCTTTCTCGAGCACAGTATACACAAGTGATGGGGGTAATTCGCACTGAGTGTGGTAATATGAGAATGGATGTGAAGGCGCTCGGGTGTGGGGATGGACGTGTCAAGGTTGGTATGGGCTGGCTGGTTAACAAGTGCAGGGCTTGTGGTGGGAAGAAGGTATAGCTTCTCTTGCGTATGTCAACTTGTCGCATTTAATCTGATTGCCTTGAGTAGGCACTGTTCTTCAGTTTGTCGCTGGTGTTTGTCTGTCTTCACTTTATGGCTCACTTCCTTGATGGTTACATGGTATATATTTCGTTTATCAATAAATGAGTAATGCCAGGCGGGCTGTCGTTACCCCAGATCCAGGTGCAGAGGCGTGGTCGTCTACCAGAGCCAGGGAGAGCGGTTGTCGTCTACCCCAGAGTCCAGCGAGTCGCGTCGTCTACCCAGAGTCCTGGCAGGCCGTTGTCTACCCAGATCCAGGGAGTTGCGTCGTCTACACCATGACGTTCCAGGAGCGTGTCGTCTAACCAGTCTAGCAAAGGCGTGTCGTCTACCAAGTCCAGGCGAGGCGTGTCGTCTACCCCAGAGTCCAGGCGAGGCGCGTCGTCTACCCCAGAGTCCAGGCGAGGCGCGTCGTCTACCCCAGAGTCCAGGCGAGGCGCGTCGTCTACCCCAGAGTCCAGGCGAGGCGCGTCGTCTACCCCAGAGTCCAGCCGAGGCGCGTCGTCTACCCCAGAGTCCAGGCGAGGCGCGTCGTCCACACCAGAGTCCGGGCGAGGCGCGTCCTCTACACCAGAGTCCAGGCGAGGCGCGTCCTCTACACCAGAGTCTAGGAGACCGTCCCTCCACAACCTACCTTAGTTAAATCCGATTAGACAACAGTGTTGGATGCGATATATTAGCTCAAACTCGATTCAACTAACTGAATCGAGTCTCTCTGGAGAGCAACATCGCCAAGACAGCCTTAACGGGAATCGGAACGTTTCGCAGTAGCTGACTGGATAGTACGTACACACACTCACTCTCGCTTTATTTCACAGGATAGATTTGTCGTAATAGTTTCTCTGCTTTCATGATTTGCGACAAGCTGAAACCTACGTGTACCGTTACTAACTGGATTGTTTTCTTAGCAGTTATTAGCGTGTAGAGGATCGAAACTGTGTGAATGATTTGTACTGTATCAGTTTCTGACACTGGCTTCGTAACGCTGATAAATTTATTCGCTGCTGATATCTGACATTTGGTTCACGTGTTAACATCCGACCTTGGCTTCGCGGTACTGTTAAATTTATGTCACTGAATATTCTCCCCTTGGTGCATTATGGCAAATTTTTAGGGATTGTTATCTTTGCTGGGTTTTTTTCTTGTATTACCAACCCATCCTCTCGCCTCCCTCACTATTCATCACGTCATTACATGTATAGCAATTACTCCCCCCCCTCATGTCTCTCGAGTGACCCCCTTTCCCTCCTTCCAGCCCCTTCTCTTTATCTCTCTCTGTCTTCTAATTTAGTACTCTAACCCAACACCCGTCATTTTTCTCCTAACCGTCACTATATCCCTCTTCACTTTCCTTTCCATCATTCAGTGTATGAATTTAGTATCCTCATGACCTCCACTCCGACCGACCGGCTCATTTCTCTGCTCATTACTCCTAGGTCTCTCAGACTTTTCCATAAATTCTACCACCTATCCACTTGCCCATATGCGCAACAACTAGTTATTACCCCTTCGAATTTTTATTCATGACTGCTACCCCCTATCCACTACCCCTATTCGTAAATCCTGCGCCCCTCTTCTTGCCCACGAACACTGCCACTCAAACACTTTTCCATTCCTAACCCTTTCCCTAATAAACTGATCCATGTACAAGGCGCGTATACGCTGAACAAGATATTAAGGAAACGTTTCGCCACGAGTGAAAAAATTACTCGTGGTGAAACGTTTTCTTAATGTATTGATCATTGAATAACTATAGTGTAATGAACACACAAGATCTGTATGTTTCGACCCCCTTCTGGGATCCTCTTCAGCAGATATTGCTTACTGTTCAGTGTATAAGCGTCTTTTGCCTACAACTTGTAGTAACCAACCCCTAAGTTGGTACACAATGACTGATTCAGCTGGGAGTATGTTTACACTTTGCGGCAAATTGATTAGGGTCATGGTCAGGTAACCATGAGTTTACGTCACCTCTCCACCTACATATTTTTCCTTATTGTAAAGTCTTTAAAATACCTGGAGGAAAAAAATCAATGCTCTTTATTTTAAGGTTAAAATTTTTATTATATATTTCCTTCAATATTTTGCTACAGGCAACGTAAATAATAAAGAACGAAACAGCTATAGCCTAATGCGATCTTGTATTAATACCGTTTTGCCCACACAGTGGCCTTCATCAAGTCAAAAACACATTAAATCTGCCTATGACTCAACCCCACTGTATGAGCGAAACGTTCTCTCTCTTTTCTTCTGATTTGGCACTTTATAACATCTCTTTCCAGTGTTGTTAATGTCCTGGGAAGCCTGGCTTCAAGAAGTATGTCTGGCAATTAGTGGAAGAAGGAGCGAGCCTTCACCAGTCTTGGCGCTAAATAACAAACAGAGATTTTAGCTCTTCACATTACGAAATAATAAGAATACTCTAATTTAAGCTCACCTTTGCTAATGTCTGTGTTTGCATCCTCCCTACACCTGTAACAGGTTGGTTGGTTAAGTGGGCTTAAAGCTTGTCGACTACAAGAGAGTCATTAAGATTGTATATCATCTGTTCACTGCTGGTCAATAATACTTAATCCCTAAAATAGGGATTTAAGTGAAATCTCGGGATATATACATAGCGTCATGCACCTCTGTGTATATATCATGTTTGTAATATGTTACCTGTAACGTATGTTCAGTGTGCGGCATGCACCTTTTTTATGTATATCCTGTATGTAATATGTAACCTGCAATCTATATTCAATGCGGCATGCACCTTTGCTTATATATTCTGTTTGTAACATGTACCTATAGCGTATATGCACTGCCGCATATACCTCTGTATATATATATCCTATTTGTAACATGTTACCAGCATACCTCATCTTCAAAAAACTCTTCCCGTTTTAACGTTTTAATTGGTCTTTCAAGTA
Source organism: Cherax quadricarinatus (assembly GCF_026875155.1). NCBI lineage: Eukaryota > Metazoa > Arthropoda > Malacostraca > Decapoda > Parastacidae > Cherax > Cherax quadricarinatus. The sequence continues at coordinate 24,116,295 of NC_069412.1, read as the reverse complement.
TTTTGATTTATCTCTCCCAAACTACAATTTTTACGGTGACCTGTAACTTGACTCAGTGATTTCCACCCCAGTATTATGAAAATTAACTTTAAATCATTTATGTAAAAAAAATAATTGAAATATTTAAGTTAGGTTTGATTAAATTACGCTTGGATAGTCTGGACTGTTAGGTTACATTAAATAAGGTTAGGTTAGGTTTACTTAAATTATACTATGTTAGGTTACATTAAGTTACATTAAATACAATACGGAAACTACCTAGAATCTTTTTTTTTTTTAAATCTTAGTTTGTCCTGTGACATATGTATTTTTCAAAATGTACACTAATATTTTTATTTTCATCATATTTTTGTACATTTTGACATCTCATTGGAAATCTTCAAGAGATTTCAACATAATTGTTGGTAAGAATCCTCAGAATTTTTCCAACATAAACAACATAATCGTAGGTAAGGCACTTCAGGAGACTTCAACATAATCGTAGGTAAGCATCTTCAGGAGACTTCAACATAATCGTAGGTAAGGCACTTCAGGAGACTTCAACATAATCGTAGGTAAGGCACTTCAGGAGACTTCAACATAATCGTAGGTAAGGCACTTCAGGAGACTTCAACATAATCGTAGGTAAGGCACTTCAGGAGACTTCAACATAATCGTAGGTAAGGCACTTCAGGAGACTTCAACATAATCGTAGGTAAGGCACTTCAGGAGACTTCAACATAATCGTAGGTAAGGCACTTCAGGAGACTTCAACATAATCGTAGGTAAGGCACTTCAGGAGACTTCAACATAATCGTAGGTAAGCATCTTCAGGAGGCTTCAACATAACTGTAGGTAAGCATCTTCAGGAGGCTTCAACATAACTGTAGGTAAGCATCTTCAGGAGACTTCAACATAACTGTAGGTAAGCATCTTCAGGAGGCTTCAACATAACTGTAGGTAAGCATCTTCAGGAGACTTCAACATAATCGTAGGTAAGCATCTTCAGGAGACTTCAAGACATTTCTTATTGGGATCATTATTGCTGTATTAATAGATAATAAACAAGATGTATTTTGTTATATCATGTTTTTACTTCCAAATTTAATAATTACGACAACACATTTATTAATAGGTTTTCATGCTTTTTATCAGAGTAAATATAATTTATATCAAACATATACACAATTTTTTTTAATCACGCATTGAAACGGTGTAAATAAAATTCAACATATACTATTAAATATACTTATGTAAATAAAGTAAAATAGACATATATACATAGAGAAGTGTATATATTTCGGTGCATATACACTGAGAATTTGCTTTAATCCCTATTTTAAGGAATAAAATATTTTTGATATACAGGTGACATGCAGCCCTAATGACCCTCTTGTAGTCGATAGACTTTAAGCCTAATTAACCAAGAAAGTAATACATTAAATTATGGAAATCTGAGAAATAATTAGACTCCGCAAATGAAGCGGCGTCTGTACCTATTGTATATGTAGTTAAACATTTCCTCACGTTTCACAACATTCATGGCACCGCGCACATTATACAAGACAGTGCCACGTGACACATGTTACAGCAAGTCAAGAAATAGTTGCAAGATAACAGTATCAATGTTGTGCAGATAAATGGTTCAGAGAACCGACAAGTTGATAATTTAGACACATGGGTATCTTTAGTGAGGAAACGTTTCGCCACACAGTGGCTTCATCAGTACATACAAAGGAGAATGGTGAAGATCAGAAGGAGTTTGAGGTAATCGGTCCCTCAGCCTTGAGTCTATGTAATCAGTCTATCAGTCTTGAAAAGAATAACCTATTCTGTTCTTTTCAAGATTGATGGACTGATTATATCGACTCAAGGTTGAGGGACTGATTACCTCAAACTCCTCCTATTCTTCACCATTCTCCTTGTATGGACTGATGAAGCCACTGTGCGGCGAAACGTTTCCCCAATAAACATACCCAAGTGCTGCACGTGTGTCTAATTCGTTGCACATCGTGTCTAATGTATTATCAGTATCAATGTTATCCACTGACCAGGGAACAACCCTCAATCAGATCCAATTGAAAATTGTTGGGATGAAAGCAAAACTTCATTAAAGAATGTATCATCAGTGCCACATTTGTCCCAGAAGATAAATATTTGCATTTAAGAAACGGATTTGAGTTATATAGAAATTTTTTGATTCTGTGTCTAGCCGCATGATGCAAGAAATTCCTCGGCAATCTGCCAGTGGCCCAACATCATTTGCAGACCTAACATCACTTTAGGAATCTGTATATTTTTTCTTTTTTTTTTTTTAACACGTCAGCCGTCTCCCACCGAGGCTGGGTGTCCCAAAAAAGAAACACTTTCACATTCAAAGCTTCCATCATCATTCATAAATAATCACTGAAAAGGTATGATAAAGCTCATGGAGCAGGAAGAGTGACCCAGTAGCTACCAGTGAAGAGGCGGGGCCAGGAGCTATGAATCGACCCCTGCAACCACAACTAGATGAGTACAGTCTTTGCAGAGGCGCCCAGATACGACAGTTAGATGTAACTTCAAACAGCCAATATCCCAAACCCCTTCTTTAACAAATTCTGTTAACAATAACTTGCACTTTGAACATCCTGTATTTATGTTCAGAATTATATTATTGGAATACTTTTCGCACAACGTAAATGCTAGACTTGCACTTCATTTAGAACTATATAATGAAATTGCGTTTAATGTCCTCGAAGCCAATATCTTGGGAAAAATTTTTTATGGAAAACCCTAGCAGATATTTTAAAAAAAAAAGTATATTGAAAAAAGTAACTCACAGGAAAGTAAACTTGTGTGTATATTTGAATATATTGGAAAAAACTGAAGCTTATTGAAACATATTTTAGAAAAGATGCGTTTAAACAAAAACTGGAAAAACGTTTGGAATTATTTTAGAAGGACCATAAACTCTAAGTCTACTTGACCTAACCCTGAATCAGTCAGCACCAAAGTATGTGTTGTCACACCTTGCCGAGGGAAGCCAGTCAGGACCACATGAAGCAACTCCCTGTCACCTTGGACCCATAGAGTTGTTGCCGACAGTAGCAAAGACACAGGTTACAAAAACAGCTTTTGTTACGTAATCGTTTAGCTGTACACAGAGCAAAGCGTTATCCCGGTAAGAAGCTTATTCTGTAACCTATGTATTTTCTTCTGTACCTTTGCTCATCCCTTCTCGTGATCTCATTTCCTCTGCTAGTCCCTTCCCCTGATCCCACTTCCTCTGCTATTCCCTTCTCATGATTCCACTTCCTCTGCTAGTCCCTTCTCCTGACCCACTTCCTCTGCTAGTCCCTTCTCCTGATCCCACTTCCTCTGCTAGTCCCTTCTCCTGATCCCACTTCCTCCCGGGCTTCCCTCGGCTGTCTTACCTCATGAGGGTGAACCTCAGCTCCTCCCTCGGCCGGTAATGCACTTGCTTCTGACCAACATAGGTAAACTTTGATAGGACGATTGAGTTATGTACCGCCCGCTTCCCTGTACCTGCCGCTGCCCAGGTAAGGCGTGAGGAGAGAGACATTCACATGTTGTCTCCCACGTAATCTCGCACTCTACTATCTCCTACTTTATATGCCTCATTCTATCGGTCGCTATCTCCCATCCCTGGTTCTTTAATCTCCCACGTTATCACATAATCCAGCTATATCCCACATGTTTATCAAAATCTCGCTATTTCCTATGCTCTCCATCTCATTGTCTCGTATTATCGCCATCTCCCGCACTCGTTATCTCCCACGCTCTCCCTTCTCCCATGCTATCTATTACACTATATCCCCCACGTTTATCTCACTATCTCTTATGCTACCTATAGGTATCTCCAATGTTGTCTCTCCCAGTATCACTCGCTATCTGCCATGCTAACTATAACACTGTCTCTCGATATCTTTTGTTATTTCTCACGTTGCCCCCCTCACGGTGTCTCTTATGTTCTCTCTCACGCTCTCTCTCTCGCTGTCTCTGGCACTATCACTTTTTCTCTCGCTACTTAAAAGCTCTAAGGACGAACTATATGTTAAAAACTGAATTAAAATGCTGGAAAAGCTTTTCATAGAGCCCCGCCAGCCAGACCAAGACGTAGCCAAGAAAGTCCCAGGCGTGGTCAAGAAAGACCCAGGCGTGGTCAAGACCCCTCATTTGGTCGGAAAGCTACGTTTGTGGCCTAAAAGACCTACTGTGTTTGGGCCTGAAAGACCAACCTGTAACTAGAAAGACCCAGTAGTGGCTTGAAGGATTCTCATGGGGTCAGAATGATCGACTTTGGGTCAGAAAGACCCGTGCGTGGCGATAAAAAAAAAAAGCACCCGAGTTTGGCCAAAGCAAAAACCTCTCATGATTCAAAAGTCACGAGTTAAGCACAACTTTAAGGAGGCACTTCTGAACTCGCCCATTTATCTCGTTGTTCTGCCTTAACTCTACAACAGCCCTCCAAGACCTTCCTCACTACCTCCACCGCCATTCTTCATACCTGAGACCCTGCCTAACCACCTCCAACACCTCCCTCCATATTTCCACCACCCGTGCACCTCCCTTCGCTGTCCTCCCCACCCCTCCAGCACCTCTCTCTCCACTACCGTCACCTCACCACTGTGGCGGACGGAAGTCTCCACCAGTAATCCTATCAAAGAATTAGCTTCTTCTTCCTCTCCATCTCAGTTGATGTGATGCAAGGGTGAACACCGCCATCACCTGCCCTCTTTATCGCTACAGTCTTGCCCCTCCATCGCTATAGTCTTGCCCCTTCATCCATATAGCGATAAGTTTGTAATCGAACCAGTTGACGTACGTGAAGTTCTACCACAGACTACAGTGACCACAGTGAAGCATTCACACAGTGACTACAGTGAAGAATTCACACAGTGACTACAGTGAAGCATTCACACAGTGACTACAGTGAAGCATTCACTCAGTGATCACAGTGAAGCATTCACTCAGTGACCACAGTGAAGCATTCACTCAGTGACCACAGTGAAGCATTCACTCAGTGACCACAGTGAAGCATTCACACAGTGACTACAGTGAAGCATTCACTCAGTGACCACAGTGAAGCATTCACTCAGTGACTACAGTGAAGCATTCACACAGTGACCACAGTAAAGCATTCACACAGTGACTACAGTAAAGCATTCACACAGTGACTACAGTGAAGAATTCACACAGTGACCACAGTGAAGCATTCACACAGTGACTACAGTGAAGAATTCACACAGTGACTACAGTGAAGCATTCACACAGTGACTACAGTGAAGCATTCACTCAGTGATCACAGTGAAGCATTCACTCAGTGACCACAGTGAAGCATTCACTCAGTGACCACAGTGAAGCATCACTCAGTGACTACAGTGAAGCATTCACTCAGTGATCACAGTGTAAGCATTCACACAGTGACTACAGTGAAGCATTCACTCAGTGACCACAGTGAAGCATTCACTCAGTGATCACAGTGAAGCATTCACACAGTGACTACAGTGAAGCATTCACTCAGTGACCACAGTGAAGCATTCACTCATGACTACAGTGAAGCATTCACACAGTGACTACAGTGAAGCATTCACACAGTGACTACAGTGAAGCATTCACACAGTGACTACAGTGAAGCATTCACACAGTGACCACAGTGAAGCATTCACTCAGTGACCACAGTGAAGCATTCACTCAGTGACCACAGTGAAGCATTCACTCAGTGACTACAGTGAGCATTCACACAGTGACTACAGTGAAGCATTCACACAGTGACTACAGTGAAGCATTCACACAGTGACTACAGTGAAGCATTCACACAGTGACCACAGTGAAGCATTCACTCAGTGACCACAGTGAAGCATTCACTCAGTGACCACAGTGAAGCATTCACACAGTGACTACAGTGAAGCATTCACTCAGTGACCACAGTGAAGCATTCACTCAGTGACCACAGTGAAGCATTCACACAGTGACTACAGTGAAGCATTCACACAGTGACTACAGTGAAGCATTCACACAGTGACTACAGTGAAGCATTCACACAGTGACTACAGTGAAGCATTCACACAGTGACTACAGTGAAGCATTCACACAGTGACTGCAGTGAAATTGCCACCGTTGTGCCGACTGAGCGGAGAGATCATAATATCGTGACCCACGGTTCGAGTCTCCGCACTCCCTCGTGAAAACACAGGGCGGCAGCATCATGTACCTAGAGGCTGAGGAAGAGCTCTTGATCCAAGGAATTGGAACTACACTGCCCTCACATCAAATCTGAATCTCCTCCAACCCGTCCAGGTTCTTGGGGGTTTAGGTTGCTTTACGGGTTTTGCGTTTTTCAGACACAATAATAATAGTAATATTATTATTATAATTATTTTTGTATTACTTTTCCGGCAACCTTTCCTGCTTTTTCTCCCCTGTCTTTCCCTTTCATTTCCTCTTTTCCCCTTTTCCCAACCCCTTCTTCTCTTGCCTATCATCTCAAATCCGTTTTAGCCCTCAATCCCCCTAAAAATAAAAATTCTCTTCTCCTTCCTCCCCTTTTCTCACTCTTCTCCTTCTACCCCCTTCCTCTCCCATCCGCTTCACTCTACTATTCTTCCTCCCCTCTTTTTCAGTCCTCTTTTCCTATTTTTCCGATTATTTCCATCCCGTTTTTCGCTATCTAATCAAATACAAATCCCTCTTATATCTTGTATTCCTCTCATGCGCATCGCCTTCACCACTCGGCCTCACTTACCTTTCATTGTCCTTTCACCTCTCTTTTCACCTCCCTTTTTTCCTTTTCCTTACCCCTCTCCACTAACGCCAGCTCAAAAATGCCATGGAGTTCAATTGGCATCACGTTAGATATCAAGTAGTTTTGTCCAGGTGATCTGTTGACGAGTATGGGCGATGGAATAGCGATGGAATTGGGAGGGGGATGGTAAAGAAGAAGCAAACTAGAGAACAGGTAGAAGAAGGAGAGATGAGGAAGGACGAGAGTTGTGGAGTCAAGAAATAATCAACGAAAAGTGATATAAGTATAATTTTTATAGCCATACATATATATATAAGTATATTATATATATATATATAGATAATATATATATATATATATATTTTTTTTTTTTTTTTCAACAAGTCGGCCGCTCCTATCCCAACCGAGGTAGGGTGGACTCCAAAAAAGATAGAAAACCCAAAAAGAAAATACTTTCAATCATCATTCAACACTTTCACCACACTCGCACATTACATACTGTTTTTGCAGAGGTGCTCGAAATACAACCAGTCTAGAAGCATACAACATATAAAAGATACACAACATAGCCCTCCCTCAAACTGCCAAATATCCCAAAAACCCCTCCTTTAAAGTGCAGCTTGTACTTCCCATTTTCCTAGGACTCAATCCGACTATATGAAAATAACCCGGTTTCCTGAATCCCTTCACTAAAAATTACCCTGCTCACACCCAACAATCGGGCAGGTCCCAATACCAATTCGTCATCATCACTCCTATCGAACACGCCTCACGCACTCTCGCCCGGAAGTCCAAGCCCCTTACCCCAAAACTCCTTTCACCCCCTCTCTCAACCCTTCGAGACGACCCCTCCCCGCCTTCCTTCCCCTATAGATTTATATGCTTTCCATGCATTCTACTTTGATCCATTCTCTCTAAATGAGACCAAACCACCTCAACAACCCCTCTTCTGCCCTCTGACTAAATTAAAAACACTTTATTAACTCCACACCTTCTCCTAATTTTCCACACCCGAATTTTCCTGCATAATATTACACCACAACAATGCCCGTAAACAACATCTCCACTGCCCTCCCAACCGCTCCACGCTGCTGGCATTTACCACCCATATAAGAGTGTTGTACTACTATACTTTCATACATTCCCTTCTTTGCCTCCATAGATAACGTTTGTTTGACTCACATATACCTCAACGCACCACTCACCTTTTTTCCCACATCAAGTCTAATTAAACTCATCCTTCATAATCATCCGCCGACACGTCAACTCCCAAAATCTGAAAACATTCGACTTCTCATACTCCTCCTCCCCAATTGATATCCAATTTTTTCTTTATCTAAATCATTTTAACAACCCTCATCACCTTAATCTTTTCTATGTTCTCTTTCACTTTCTACCTTTACACACATTCCTTCCCAAACTCATCCACTAACCTTTGCAATTTTTCTTTAGAATCACCCATAATCACAGTATCATGCACAAAAAGTAAACGTTGCAAATTCCCATTTTGAATTTGCTTTCCCCATAATTTAATCCCAACCCCTCTCCAAACACCCTACATTTACTTCCTGTACAACCCCATTAATAAATATAATTAAACAACCCATGGTACATTACACATCCCTGTCTAAGACCTATCTATTACCGGGAAGTATCTCCCTCTCTTCTACACACCCAACCTGAGCTCACTATCCTCATAAAAAACTCTTTACAGCATTTAATAACTTACCACCTATTCATATACTTGCAACATCTGCCACATTGCTCCTCTATCCACCTATCATATGCCTTTTCTAAATCCAGAAATGCAATAAAACTTCCCTATCTTTATCTTAATACCCGTTCACATATATGCTTCAATGTAAACACCTGATCTACACATCCCC
>NC_069412.1:24100182-24102682 GCF_026875155.1 Cherax quadricarinatus | reverse complement strand
AAACAATAAAACTTCTACAGGAAAGGCAAAGATGAATTATGTCAAAACAATTTACTTCCACTAATCCATCTTTACCTTACATGTATGGACTAATAAAAACACACAAACCAGGACCAGTCAGACCAATTTATTAGCTCCATAGGGTCAGTTTCATATAAATATCCAAATGGCTTGTCGATATTTTGAGCCCGATTGTTGCAAAATTTCTAACTTTTAATGTTAAAAACAACATAGACTTGGTTGATTAATGAAACTCCTTGACGACTTAAATGATTTTAACATGGTAAGTTTTTGATGTTACTTCCTTGTTACGAAAGTTCCTGGTTGATGATTTATTAAGTTTCTTATCTGAAGAACTCGGTAACTATGATTTACCATTGTCCAGTTCCTACTATCCATTAAAACTTATTAAACTTTGCATTGTTGATGCAAAATTGTATTTAATGATAAGTTTTCACTCAGAAGTTTGGAAATGGCAATGGAAATCCTCTTTCACCTGTTCTTAGTAACCTTACATGGAATTTTTTGAAACAAGGATGCTTAACACAATCCTCCCTAATAGAGCTAAATGGTTCAGATATGTTGATGATATTTTGTGTTTATGCCCAAAATGTAGATATACACCATTTCCTTGGAAAATTAAATAGCTTAGCCCATTCTATAAACTTTACTGTTGAGTTTGAAGAAAAAAACTCATTGCCTTTTCTAGATTTTTTAAATTTATTAAGGGTAATAATGAATTTAAATTTAAAATTTACAGAAAACCTACAAATAACTGTTCCTATTTTCCACAATTATTCTTCGCATAAAATATAGAGTCAAACTGTCTTTTTTTCTCTCAATGTTTTTGAGAGCTTTACAAATTTTTGTAGTCCTGAGTTAAATAGATGAGGGAAATATCCAAAATTTATGAAATAGGTAATGTTTTAAAATACCCAAGAAATGTATTGATAATCTTTTAAAGTTGCTAGAAATATTTTTACAATCCAAAAAGGGACAACCAGCCTTATTCAACTAAAAATTTTGGTTTTCTCCCTTTTACCATGAAAAACTTAGTTGATATGCCTTCTCTTCTTAAGACTTTTAATATTAAAGTTGTATTAAAAATTTGATACAGTAAAAAAAACTTTTGAAAAAGGGAATTCCCCCCAAAATGCTGATGGATGTGTCTATAAGATTCCTTTTTAAAATTTGCGATAAAGTTTATTAGGTCAAAACTGGTAAAAATCTCGACTAAGATTAAAACAACAAAAATATAGCATTAGAAACTGGACAAGATTCCAATGCTCTATTTATTCATGAAGAGATTTTAACCATCCAATTGATTTTCAAAAAGTTGAGAAAGTAGTATCAAGCAAGTCCATGGTCGACAGGAATATTATTGAATCTTGTTTCATAAAAAGCATTTTGACAATAATATGAATATTCCTTTGGTTTATATAATTAGATCCATTTATAATTAATAGAATTTGGGGAAAAATTTATAATACACTGGACAAATAATAATTTTTAAAATTTTCTTGGGGAGAAATTTGTTTGTTGGTGGGGTGTGCGAAGGACCTGTCCAGTCGGGCCGGCGCGCCCTCAAAGGGGTTTTAACTTTTGAGTTGAAGTAGGTGTTGGCCAGACCCTTTATACCTTCCTTGGTGCTTTTTTTTCATAGTTATTGTTTTAAAGGAGTAGTCACGAAAGCGCTTGGAATTTCTCTGTTCTTTCACAGTGGTTGTTTTTGCACACACAACACACAACACACCCACACACACACACACACACACACACACACAACAACCCCCCAACCACACACACAATATAAAATATATTATATTTAATTTAATTATATATAATTTATATAAATATATATATATATATATATTTGCATAAAACGCAACAAGCGGGGGATAAAGGATTCAAAACAACCCAGGGGGGAGTTGGATGATAGTTCCAGGATTCGTATGCAGCCAACACTTCCCAAGAGCTTGCAATGTTGCAGAGGGAAAAGAGAGTCCGGCAGGTGCTCCCCTAAATATTTGATACTATAATGTTCCCTGCAATTGAACAATTTAAAAAGGAAATTAGAAAATTAGCGACATCTAGAAACATCCAGGATTGTTTTTTACAACAATTTGTGAGAAAGCCCAAATAAAAAAATAATTTGTTGGACTTGGCTCTAGCGACCGAGAAATTTGTGAAAACAATTTTGAGGTTAAAAACTTAAAATTACTGATTATCGTGCCGCAACTTTTTTTGGGTAAAGGATTATCTGACATTGCCATTTTGGGGAACTTCTCTGAGGATTATCAGGAGGGACCCGACACACGGGGGGGAATTATAATGCATTTTCCAAAACAGTACAAGCTGCTGAGGGGCACAAATATTTTAATAAGAAAAGGGTCAGCCACAAATGAGCCCAATGGTGAATAATGAACTGAAGTCTTTTGAGTGAGAAGAGAGACATTTAAAGGCGAATCAAAAGAGGAAGGGGCACCTTATGGACCATATA
>NC_069412.1:24084554-24099682 GCF_026875155.1 Cherax quadricarinatus | reverse complement strand
CCAAACCCACCCCTTTTTCTGTCCTCCCCCCCACCCCACACCGTTCTTCCTCTCCCCACCCCCCACCTTTTTTCCTCCCCCCCCCCCCACACCTGTTCTGCCCCTCTCCCCACCCCACACCTGTTCGTCCTCCCCCCACCCCACACCTGTTCTGCCCCTCCCCCCCCCCCACACCTGTTCTTTTCCTCTCCCCCCCCACCCTGTTCTGTCCTCCCCTCACCCACACCTGTTTTCCCCTCTCCCCACCCCACACCTGTTCTGTCCTCTCCCCACCCCACCCCTGTTCTGCCCTCTCCCCCCCCCACACCGTTCGTCCTCTCCCCCCCCCACACCTGTTCTGTCCTCTCCCCACCCCACCCTTTTTCTGTCCTCTCCCCCCCACACCTTTCGTCCTTTTTCCCACCCACCCCTTTTTTCTGTCCCTCCCCCCCCACACCTTTTTCTGCCTCTCCTCACCCCACCCTGTTCGTCCTCTCCCACCCCACACCTTTTTCTGTCCTTCCCACCCCACACCTGTTCGTCCTCTCCCCACCCCACACCGTTCTGTCCTCTCCCCACCCCCACACCTGTTCTGTCCTCCTTCCCCCCCCCAAAACCTGTTCTGTCCTCCCCCCACCCCAACCTGTTCGTTCTCTCCCTAGCCTCCTCGCCAGCAAAATTTGAAACTATTGACAGCGGGGGAGCGTTGGTGGGAGCTAAAACCAGGGCACGCCAACCAGCCCCCGCACCCCAACTAAAGGTTTACAGTGCACACGGCGCCTTTAGGGTTTTGCAAACCCACCTCCTTTAATCACAGGGGTCCCTGCTCCCCCCCCAGACTCAGAAAAGATAAATGGGCTTATAGTGGGACCCGTTTTTCCCTTCCTCTCTCTTTTCTTCTAAGCGAATTGGATACTCACGTGTGATGCACCCATTTTAGAATGTTTACACTGGGGGAAGGGAAACTTTTTTTCCCCGGGGGGCGGATCTACTAATAAAGTTTAACTTCAGGTTCCCCCGGGGGGCCCCAGACCACTTTCATTTTTCTTACTAAAAATTTTTGGTCTATTTGTATGAAATTTTTTATAAAAAAAAAATAAAAAAATTTCAATACAAAAAATGTTAAATTAATTAAAATTTTTATCAAAGTTGTGTAGGCTAACTGCTCGGGTTTGCCAAGGAAACCCCATAACAGAGCAATTTCAGGGACCCCAAAAATGTAGGTCCCCCACTGTGTTTGCCCTTCAAAATTCCATTACTGACAGAGGGCTCAACGGGGTGTCAAATCTGTCGGCCTGAGCTGGAAACTCTTTTGGGGCAATGAGATATCGCAAGTGTTGCAGAAAGGGGTTCATCAGCTACGGTAGACCCCAAGGTTACCTTCAGGGGGGCGGGGAAAATATCACCGGGAAATGACATCCCCAGGAAAACCCTATCCACATACACTGGAAAAAGGAATCTTTTTGACATACTCCATCTCCTAGTGCGGGGGGGGGGGGTCAGGAAATATTGTACTTAAGAGACAGGGGAGAGAAATTTTTATGGCTTAAAATATCTAACACATAGAAAATTTCTATTAACAGTATATCATAATATTCCAAAAAATATAACACACTAGCCTAGTGGTAAATTTTTTTTTTTATTGTTTATAAACGGGTAATCAAACACCAGTGAAATACAGCTCAAGACGAGGGAGAGAGGGGGAGGAGAGGGGGGGAATTTCCATCAAAGAAAGGTTGGGGGTTTTAGCCTAACTTCCTGTAAAAACCACCCCTATAACAAACCCCCGGGGCCCATAACAACCACCCCCTATAACCCACCACCTATAACCCTTCCTATTCCCTGAAATTTAAACCCGTAATTTTTTCCTTTTCCCCCCCCCTCAAGGGGGGTGGAATAATCCCTACGAGATAGCGCCCCCCACATTAAAAAAATATTAATAAAAAAAACCACAACCCAGCAACCACAACCACCAAAATAAATACAGGGTTTTCCACAAACCCTCAGCACCGTCAACACATACTCTTCATTCCCTCAAAATTTCGATATGACTGAATAGCCCGAAACTAAAGACAAACTCTCTCGGCCACAAAGGATATTAAAATGTAATTCTCAAAACAATTACATTCACGAAAGAGGGGTTATGTTCGAGGTTATGACTTAAAAAAACGAAAATTACTCTGTGTGTGTACAACGTGACCAGGATCGCTAAGTAGGAGAGATACACGCTTGAAAGCCCGGACACCTCCGGGGGTCCCAGTACACACTCGAGCCATCTCTAATCTCCAGTCACCTCGGTAAGACCCGTGTTTACGCCCAGACAAACTTTGGGTCAAGTCTGTTTTTTGACTGTCGTCCCTTGCAATCTTTATCAGACCATCTCTTCACCTCGTTCGGGAACTGTTTATATTTGGGTCTTTTCGCTAACACGCTCTCGGTAAGATGCTCCTTTGTTTACTCTGTATAACTGCAGCATAAAAGCATGTGTTTTGAAATAGAAATAACGACAAATCAGTAATAATTTTTTTAATTATTATTACAATTACTGTTTAAAGGTAACTGCGACAATTGTTCGTAGCCGTATCATAAGTATCGTTCACGTCGGTCGAAAAAAAATTTAGCAGAGTTTACGCAATATGACAAAATATGCTCACTGCAGAAACCAGAGATATAGTAAAAATTAAAGAGAGGCGATTTATTAACGACAAATGTACAGTTTGGAGAGGAAACTTTAGAGAACGTTTCGCTCTCCCCCCGCAATAATTTACTCCCACCCGTACAAGACTGATAAAATACTAAATAAAGTATACTGGAAGCATATCATGATGTTATCAACGTTCTATGCAGAGCCAATGTGCACAGCGTTGCCGACGTTGTTGCTTTGTCTTGTATTACTGACTATCTTATATATGGATTAAATATGGAAAACGTAATTTATGTTTGCACTTTACAACTGCAGAAATCAACGAACTGTAACGCTTGCAAAAACCCAGCGTCGTTACCGGAAAGGGAAAAAATAAAATGAAAAACAAAGTTTTCTCTCTACTTGAAAACACTATTTAAAGGGTAATTTTAGTCTGTCCCTTAGGAAATGGGAATTAAAAAAGTTTTAGGGAGGGCATGTCCCGGAGACACCCCTGCACTTTTTAAAATTATCGGCATGGGTTTGGAGCACACTTTCACCTGTTAGATTTTATCTGGGATGTTAGGAGACACACTGTAAAAGTTAAGGGGTATTTAAACTGGGATGTCAGGGGCACACTGTACGTTAGATATTATTGGCATTTTCTGGAACATCACTGATGTTAGAAAATTATCTGACATGTCAAGGGGACCACGCACTTTGGAAAATTAAACTGAAAATTTTTTAGGGGATAAAAACTCATGTTGAATTATCCCGACAAAGTCTAGGAGAATAAATGCACTGGGTTTGATATTATCTGGGCATGTCTAGGGGACACACGGGACTGTTAGATAATTTTCGACATGTTAGGAGAAAACCCCTGGGACCCGTTTGATATTTAAAAACTGAATGTCTAGGGGAACACTTTCAAATCTGTTAGGGTATTATTTTGACCCGGTCTAGGAGACAAAACTGCCCCTGTTTGATATTATATACAGGTTTTAGGAAAACACACTGCACTCTGTTTTTAAAATTATATACAGGGTTTAGGAGAACATGCACTTTTGTTTGACAATGTAGGGGGGCATATACGTCGTCGTAAGCTCCCCCTCTAAAATGTGCGGGGGTTTTTTGTGTTTTGTATGGGCAGGGGCTAATGAAAACACACACACACACACACACACAAAATTTCACACACACACAAAACACACACAAACACACACAAAAAAACAAACAAAAGGAAAACAAAGAAACAGAAGAATCCTTACCCCCCCCCCTAACTGGTCCCAAAAGGGTTGTCCCCAAAATTAAGCAGGACCTTTCCTTTGGTAAAATCTTACAAAAGTTTCCCCGTGGGGCCCCCACTTGTGGACCCACTCTGTGGGACCGCACCTGCCCAAACCGCACTCTGTTCACCCCCATTCTGGGGTTGCAAAACGTTTGAGGTCAAACAAGGGGGAAAAATTTCCCTAAATTCCTTGGCCATTTATGGCCATGCAGTGAACCCCGAGGGCCGGGGCCGCAGCAACCCGCCTCGTTAAAGGACAATCTACAGATAAACTTGGCCCTCAACCTGGCTGAACGGAGGGAAAAAAAAACTCTCGAATCTTTCACAGGTATCCCAGTTTTTAAAAATCACTTTAATATAACTTTCGAACTCTGGGCTTTCCCCCCCCCATACACGATTACTTTTCCGGAAAAGGGGTTTTTTTTCCCCCCGTTAAAAGTAATTCCCATGCAAATAATTTTTTGTTAAAAGGGCATTCCCATATAGAAAATTCCATTAAATAAACCCCTTCCGGGAGTTTTTCCTTTGGTTTAAAACCCCGTGAAAAATATAATTTTTCTATGTTTTAAAAATCCTTTAGTAATAATTCCCATGTGGATAATCCCTTTTTGCAGATTTTTTCCCATTACCTTAAAACCCTATCTTCAAAAATTTCCCCTGTAAAAATTTTAATTTTGCATTTCCAAAAAATTCTGTTTAGGGTCATTTTCCCCTTAGAAAATTTTTTATGTAGATAAATTTTTATGTAGAAACCCTTTTTAAAAAAACCCATATGGATTAAAATTCCCCTTTTAGTTTAAACCCCAAAGTGTTTTAAAATTCCCTTTGGAAAAAATTTCCTTTTGTAGTTTAAACCCATGAGAAAATTCCCAAAGTTAATAATTTCCCCTTTTGAAAAATTCGGGAAAAAAGAACTTTCTCATGGTGTTTTACTTTTAATCTGTGATGTGGTGGGAAATTTGGGGACGCGAGAGGGAGTAAATTAGAATATTTAATGGGTATTGGGGCAAAGGGGGTGAGAAAGTTTGGGGTTTAAAGGGAAAAGGGTTTGGTTTAAGTGGGTTGACAGAAAAGAGAGAAGAGTTGAAAGGGGGGGAGGGAGGGAAAGGAATGGATCTGTCCACAGGAAATGATGGGAGGTAAGTGGGGTGGGGGTGAGGTGGGGGGGGAGGTGACCCGGGGAAAAGGGGGGCCCGGGGGTTTTTGGGGGTTTATGTGGAAACGGGGAGGGGTGGGGGTACGAAAAAAGTTCCCAAACAACGAAGACTCAATTCGATTGGGGATGAAGGTCTTTCGTGTACTGTACACAGATGGTAACCCTTCTAGGTGAAGGGAAATTTTAAAATTTTTAACCAGAAACCCTTTAATGGTTTTAGCTACGAAAAAATGGTCATTTTTTTTAAATGGAAAAAAATTAGAAATATAACATCGTCCTTTGCTTGTAATTAGGGAAAAAAGGTTTTTTTTGGAAAAAAAAAAAATTTTATATAAATTATTTAAAATTAAATTATATAAATTAAATTTAAAAATCAAATACACACCACACACACACACACACAAACACACACAAACACACACACCAGCACAAAACTAAAAACACCCCACAACCCCCAAACACCAAAGTTTCTCTTCCCCTTTTTCTCAAATTTTTTTTTCCCCCTTCGGTACTGCTTTCCCTTTTTTCCCCACTTCCTTTTTCCCCAAAAATTTCTACTATCATTCTCTCTTTTCATTCTTCCTTTATCGCCTTTTTTTTCTTCCCCATCTTTCGTACAATTTTGTATTATCCCTTTCCCCTGCGGTTTTTTTTTCTCTCGGGTCGTTATCCAGTCCTCTTTGTTTTCCCCCCTCATTCTCTTGCTGCTTTTATTCCCCGTTTCCCTTTGTTTGGTTTCCCTTCCCCCTTTTTCACGTGTCCCCATCCCCTCTTCCCCTCCCTTCTCACCTTCCCCGACTATGTTTACGCTCCTCTTCTGTAGTTTTTTTCCCTAGTTTCCATTTAAATTTTTTTTGTTAAAGTTTTTTCGCTCTGTTCATTTATGTTTTTTCCACCCTGGTGGGTGTTATGTTTACTTTCCCCCCGTCCCCCATTTATTTTTTATATTACCTTCTCTTTTCTCTTTTCTCCCTCCCTCCTTTCCTTTTCCCCCCAACCCAAACCCACTTTCCCTTTTTCTTCTCATTCCTTTTTCCAGGGGCCACTACTTTAGTTCCCAAACCCTCACTTTTGTCTTTCCTCCCATTTTCTTTCTTTTTTCCTAAAACCGGGGACAACCCGGGGGGGCCCTTTGGGCCCCCTTTAATTTCCCCCTTGTGTGCTCCTTACCTCCCTCTCCTCCTCCCCCTCTCTCCCTTTTCCCTTTTAAATCCTCATTTCCCTCTTATCCACTTCCTTTTTTTCCCCCCCCTTTCCCCCTCTCTCCCTCACATTCCCCCTTTTTTTCTCCTTTTCCCGGGTTCTTTTTCCTTTCCCTCCCCCTTTTTTTTCCACCCCCTTCTTAAAATTTTTTTTTTTTCACCTTTTTCTTTCTCCTTTCTTTCCCCCTTTTTTTTTTCTTTTTTCTTTTTGCCGGTGTTAGCCCCAGGCAGGTTTGTTTTAGCGAAAGACAAATGACAGTTTGGAGAGGAAACTTTTAGAGAACGTTTCGCTCTCTCCCCGCAATAAATTTACTCACAGTACAAGGGCCCCGATAAAATAACTAAATTTAAAATGAGAGATATATCATGGATGTTATCAACGTTCTATGCAGAAGCCCAAATTGCACCCGCGTTGCGACGTATGTTTTCTCGTCTTGTATTACTGACTATACTTTTATATGGATTAAATTAGGAAAACGTTTAATTTATGTTGCACTTTCACGTGAGAAATCAACGAACTGTAACGCTTGCAAAACCCAGCGCTCGTTACTGGGGGGAAGAAATAAATGAACAAAAGTTCCTTCTCTAACTTGAAAGCACATATAAAGTGGTATTTTAGTCTGTCATAGGAATGCAATTAGAAAGTTGAGCAGGGCATGTCTAGGAGACACACTGCACTGTTTTGATATTATCTGGGATGTCTAGGAGACACACTGCACTGTTAGATTATTATCTGGGATGTTAGGAGACACACTGTCTGTTAAAAATTATCTGCATGTCTGAGGAGACACACTGTACTGTTAGATATTATCTGGCATGTCTGGAGACACACTGCACTGTTAGATATTATCTGACATGTCTAGGAGACCAAATGCACTGGTTGGATATTATCTGACATGTCTAGGAGATACACTGCACTGTTAGATATTATCTGACATGTCTAGGAGATACACTGCACTGTTAGATATTACTGGCATGTCTAGGAGACACACTGCACCCGTTAGATATTATCTGACATGTCTAGGAGACACACGGGACTTGTTAGAATTATCTGACATGTCTAGGAGAACACCGCACTCTGTTAGATATTATATGACAGGTCTAGGAGAAACACTGCACTCTTTAGATATTATATGACAGGTCTAGGAACACACTGCACTCTGTTTGATATTATATGACAGGTTAGGAGAACACACTGCACTCTGTTAGACACTGTAGGACACACTATAAAGTCGTCGTAAGCTCCTCTCTCATATGGCGGGTTATTTGGGGTATTGTATTGACAGGACTAATGAAAAACACACACACACAAAACACACACACATACACACACACACACACACACACAAACACACACAAACAAAACAAACAAAAGGAAAACAAAGAAAACAGAAGAATCCTTACCCCACCCCTAACTGCGTCCAACAGGTGTCCGGTTAGCAGGACTCCTGGGAGGAAATCTTACAAAAATCCCTGTGGACCGCACTCAGTGGACCGCACTCTGTGGACCGCACTCTGCAAACCGCACTCTGTTCACCGCATTCTGTTAGCAAGCGTAGAGGTCTTTCAAGGGGAAAAATGCCATAACTACCTATAGCCATGTGATGGTACAGCAATGTGAACCAGAGGGCCGCCAGCAGCAACAGCCTCGTTGAACGGACAATCTACAGTATAAACTTGGCCTCAGACCTGGCTGAGAGGGTAGAAAAAACTCTCGAAATCTGACACAGGTATGCCACAGTAATATATCACTTTAATATAACTTACGATCTCTGTCTCCTCCCCCCATACACGATTACTCTCCGTAACGGAGTTTTTTCCCCCCGTAGATAATTCCCATGCAAATAATTCTTGTTAAGGTCATTCCCATATAGAAAATTTCCATGTATATAATCCCTCTGTAGATAATTCCTACGTAGATAAACCCTGTGTAGAATATAATTACTATGTTGATAATCCTTTAGTAGATAATTCCCATGTGGATAATCCCTATGCAGATAATTCCCATGTACATAATCCCTATCTACATAATTCCCATGTAGATAATTCGCATGCAAATAATTCCTGATTAGGTCATTCCCATATAGATAATTCTCTATGTAGATAATTTCTATGTAAAATCCCTATGTAAATAATACCCAAAATGGATAATTCCTATGTAGATAATCCCAATGTAGAAAATTTTCCATGTGGATAATTCCTATGTAGTAATCCCAATGTAGATAATTCCCATGTGAATAATTCCCATGTAGATAATTCTTTGCATAAAACTTTCTCATGGTGTTTTAAATCTTTAGATCTGTGATGTGGTGGAATTAGAGACGTAGAGAGTAGTAAAAATTAGAATATTTAATGGGAAATTGTGGCAAAGGGATGAGATGTGTTGTTAAGGAAGAGGATAGGTTGAAGGGGATTGACAGAATGAGAAGAAGAGTTGAAGGGAGGGAGGGAGGGAATGAAGTGGATCTGTCCACAGGAAATGATGAGGTGAAGTGGGCTGGGGTGACGGTGGTGGGGGTGCCCGGTGAAGGGGTGACGGTGGTGGGGTTGATGTGAGACGGGAGGATGGGGGTGACGATAACGTTCAAGCAACGAAGACTCAATACGTTTGTGATGAAGGTCTGCAGTGTACTGTACACAGATGTGTAACAATTCTACGGTGTAGAATTTAACATTCTAAGCCAAAACATTACTGGTTCAGCTACAGAAAAAACTGGTCATTTTACTGGACAAAATTAGAAATCATAACATCGTCTCGCTTGTAATTATGGAAATGTTTTTTGGAAAAAAAAAATAAAATAATAAATTATTATATATATAAATAATAAATTATTATATATCAACATACACACACACAAAACACACACACACACACACACACACACACACACACCGCACACACACATACACACACACACACACACACACACACACGTACTCTTCCTTCCCCTCTAATTTTTTCCCCAATTCGGTACTGCTTTCTTTTCATCCCCACTTCCTTTCCTCAAAGTACTACTATCATTCTCTCTCTCATTCTTCCTTCATCGCCTTTTTTGTCTTCCACTATCTTTCTGTCACATTTAGTATTATCCTCCACTGCGGTTTTTCTTTTCTCTCGCTCGTGTATCCAGCTCCTCTTTGTTCCACCCTCATTCTCTTGCTGCTGTATCACGTTCCTTCGTTTGTCCATTCCCTTTCTCACGTGTCTCTCCCTCTTCCCTCCCTTCTCACCTTCCAGCTATGTCACGCTCCTCTTCTGTAGTTTTCCATAGTTGCCATTTATTATTTTTGTTACGTTCTTCGCTCTCGTTCATCATGTTCTTCCACCGTGTGGATGTTATGTCTACTTTCCACGTCCCCCTATTTATTTTTTATATCTACCTCTCTCTCTCTCTCTTTCTCTCTCCCTCCTTCCTTTCCCACCACCACCACTTTCCCTTTTCTTCTCATTCCTTCTTCCTGCCACTACTTAGTTCCCTACCAACACTTAGTCTTTCCTCCCATCTCTTTCTTTACCTGAAACCGGTACAACCGGTGGGCGTGGCCTCCTTCACATCCTCCTTGTGTGCTCCTTACCTCCTCCTCCTCCTCCTCCTCTCGTCCCTTCCCTTAACTCCTCATTTCCTCCATCCACTTCCTTTTTCCCCTCCCTCCTCCTCTCTCCCTCACATCCCCTTCTTCTCCTTCCCTTGCTTCTTTCCTTCCCTCCACTTTTCTCCACCCTCTTCTTAATTTCCTTTCTTCACCTTTTCTCTTCTCCTTTCTCCCCTTTTTTCTCTTTTCTTTTGCCGGTGTTAGCCCTATGGCAGGTGTTAGTCCTGCAGCAGGTGTTAGCCCTCTGGCAGGTGTTAGTCATACAATAACGTTCTCGGAAATATGCAACCTCTATTGGGTATCCTGCGTATTTAAGACACCTCCCTCCCGTACCTTTCTCTCCCCCTCCCTCACCTAAGTCTCACTCCCTCACTACCCTCCACATTCTCAACAACTGAGCTTTCATCCAATTTTGCTCTTGGGGCAACTTATCTAATTCAAAATATAATAAGCCTTCATCTCGTTAAATTTATATCAAATATACATTTGCAGGGTGAAAGATCCCACTCTGGTAACACAGCAGACAGGAAGAATATCCTTTAAGAAATCTTGCTTCACGGCATCAGCATGTGTGGTAGCGTCTTTGAAGCAGGTGCTTCCGCAGGTGGGAACGTTGGTGCCGCTGTAGAGTAGCCACGCCCCAGCATCCTCCACTTTAGGGAATACCAACACATTTTATACCCGCAGGCAACTGCAGTGACAAGAGACATCACTGAACGAGGACAATTGGACTCGCTTCACGTCTCGCGTTCACACTCGTGCGGTCATCGGGAGAAGAGGGAACCTTTAAGAAAACTGCATGCATCCTGAAGAAGAACAGGGTACTTTAATGCCGGTGAGGGCTGCAGATCCAAGAAATTAAGTCTACTCTCCTTGTAGATTAAACGTGATGCCCTACCATTCCCCGGACGCTGCGACTCCCCCAATGGTACAAGCACTTCATTATGAGTGTAATGATAATTCTGTGCAGATGCTTTCGTACGACACCTTGAGTGATGACGATATCCATAGTAATAACTGATCAGAAGCAGCTCTAACAAGGCAGCCCGTTCTAGCACACGTGTGATTTCCAATGAGTTAAGAGACACTAGTGTAAACCCCGCTGCTCTCTCAAGACTCCACAGTGAAAAGCTCTCACAATAACTGTAGTCTCTCGGCATCTCGCTTCTGTAGTCAAGAATATTTGAACCAACTAGAAGTATTAAGTGTCTTATTATTAGCAAGACGACAGCGGCTCTCTGACACACTTGGAATGTGATGCACAGAAGCATTACTAACATTAATGTCTGTATAGACACTATATTCTGATGAAACAAATGCATAACAGAAATTTTACCGAGACATTTTGCCTGATACACAGACTGTTGCCTCTGCTACAGCCAGTATAATAGCCAACGTAACAGACTTGTTCTGCGTATCGTGCACTGTTACACATCCACATGGAAGCGTGTCTCCTCTATGCTGGTTTGATCAATGGTCAGACCAGCACATTTATGAGCAATAAACGAATAATAAGAGTTTAATGATAACGATCAGCGAATATAATTGCGTGCAAGTATTCCTCGTTTGCGATTGCCTTGTTAGGTGCTCAATTAGCACCACTTTTCTCCTAATGATATGTAATTGCAGGCCATTGTTTTCAGTCGTAACTATTTACTTTAGCATTGTGTTAAGATAGAACTCAGCGGGAGTTTAGAGAATGTTCCTTCAGGAATTACAGAAGGGTTCATTACCAGGAACAGCTGCGACTTAGTTAAAGAGTGTTCCTTCAGGAGGTAGCAAGGGGTTGAATACTTGCAGCAGCTGCGACTCTTTAAAAAAATGTGTGGGATACGTGGGGAGTACCTCACATTAATCTCTGCGTTTCAAAATATATGGGGAGATCATTCCTTATTGGTCTTTTCATACCTAAAAGCTCTCACTCACTTTCACTAAATCCTCTTACCTCGGGGAACTCGACAGTTTTGACCTTAACACTACAGACTCGACCTCACCATCTCTGAACTCATATATATGTCGTACCCAATAGGTGAAACTTGTGATTTTGGCTTGAATAGCAACACTATTCTTGCCCAATAAGGCAAGCGAAAATTTGTGTATGCAATAATTTCGCAAAAATCATTCTGAACCTAACGAAAAAATTTATTTCATTGAGTTTATTATTAAATTATTGTAAACTTACCTAAAATATAATTAGTTGGATTAGGCTAAATTAAATTGCGTTTGTTATCATAAGGTTAAGTAACTTTAAAATTCTTTTGGTACAAAAATATTAATTTTTACATAAACATAAACGAAAAAATATATCTTTAAAAGTAAATAAGAAAATTTTAGAAAGGACTTAATTTTAAACGAGTTATTGATAATTGACCAGTTTTATCTATTTGGCACATGTGTGGTGTGTATGTGTGTGTGTATATATATATATATATATTATATATATATATATATATATATATATTATATATATATATATATATATATATATATATATATTACAGTTTAAGTCACTCACTGTCCTCCGTTGATGTTTATAGGTCCTCGTTTCATCTTACCTGTAAAAAATAGAATTAGATATAAGAAAATATTTTGCAAAATTAAAAAAGGTTATTTACAAGTTAAATATATGTACACATTTCAATTCACACATATGCACTAGATATCACATAAATCACGCATTTGCGTTAAGCCTACTACAGCCTATCAATGTAGGTTATACTTTACATATGATACGTGCACTACCTACGTAATAACTGATCGCCGAACACTGTTTTGTGAAAAAGAAAGTTCGCTTTCTACTCAGGCATTGAAATCTCTCCGACTTGCTGAAAGAATTACGTCTGACATCCTACCGTCTCCCGACACACGCAGACTTGGCGGAACTGGGAGTTGGGAACTGGACCTAAGAATTGAAATTAGGACCAGGAGCTATGTATTAATCGGGGGGACAGGAGGCATACATCTACTTCAGCGAACACAACCGTAAATAAAAATCAATAATGACTCCTGAATAATTTGAACTAATGAATAATTAATGTATTATTCATGCATAATTAATGTATGAATGTGTATAACTTAATTTATAATGCAATTAAAGTTATTGGAGTAAAATAAATGGACTGAATGATTAGTTTCGTAGGCTATCGTCCATCAGATCTGGTACGTAAGTCGAAAAAATTAGCTGCACCTATGTTAGTGTTTGAGGTGAACATTGCAACAATACAGACTGAATAGTTATATCTGTCGTGTTAGAGGTCAACACTGCATAAATACAGCCTGAATAATTATATCTGTCAAGTTGGAGGTCAACAGAGCATAATTACAGCCTGAATAGCTGTAACTCTGTAGTGTTTGAGGTCAACACTGCATCAGTACAGATTGAATAGTTATATCTGTCGTGTTAGAGATCAACACTGCATCAAAACAGACTGAATAGTTATATCTGTCGTGTTAGAGGTCAACACTGCATCAAAACAGACTGAATAGTTATATCTGTCGTGTTAGAGGTCAACACTGCATCAAAACAGACTGAATAGTTATATCTGTCGTGTTAGAGGTTAACACTGCATCAATACAGACTGAATAGTTATATCTGTCGTGTTAGAGGTTAACACTGCATCAATACAGACTGAATAGTTATATCTGTCGTGTTAGAGGTTAACACTGCATCAATACAGACTGAATAGTTATATCTGTCGTGTTAGAGGTCAACACTGCATAAATACAGCCTGAATAATTATATCTGTCAAGTTGGAGGTCAACAGAGCATAATTACAGCCTGAATAGCTGTAACTCTGTAGTGTTTGAGGTCAACACTGCATCAGTACAGACTGAATAGTTATATCTGTCGTGTTAGGAGTCAAACACTGCATCAATACAGACTGAATAGTTATATCTGTCGTGTTAGAGGTCAACACTGCATCAAAACAGACTGAATAGTTATATCTGTCGTGTTAGAGGTCAACACTGCATCAATACAGACTGAATAGTTATATCTGTCGTGTTAGAGGACAACACTGCATCAATACAGACTGAATAGTTATATCTGTCGTGTTAGAGGTTAACACTGCATCAATACAGACTGAAGAACAACAAACTGCAAATTGTATTCCAATTGCCATCTGAAGTTAAAAAAAAAAATCCTCTTATCTCTGTACTTTTGTCTACCTGTCGTTTTGTTTCCTTCCTACAGTTAGTATATTTAAACAGAAAAAAATATCATTCCTCCAATAAAACAAAAAGTAAAATACCGTACGTTACAAAGTGCTTCAGTAAGCCTATGTTCCTTTAGGCTATTTAGGCATGTACTAAAAACATATTCTCAAAATTCCGGTTTTTTTTTTTAAATTATTACACCACATTTAGGCGTTTTCTTATTACTGAGATAAAAGAAATTTATCGCTTTCACAAAAATGTTAACCAACATATATGAAAACCGATTTATGATATACTAATACTATTACTGCTACTACTGCTACTACTGCTACTGATGCTACTGATGCTACTGCTGCTGCTACTACTACTACTACTGATGCTATTGCTACTGCTACTACTACTGATGCTACTGCTACTACTACTGATGCTACTGCTACTGGTACTACTACTACTACTACTACTAATAATAATAATAATAATAATAATAATAATAATAATAATAAGAAGAAGAAGAAGAAGAAGAAGAAGAAGAAAAAGCAGAAAATGAAGATATAAGCAACCAACACTAATTCAGCCAACACGTCAAGTGTGCAACCTTCACTCCAGGATAGTATTCAGCCATGTTATTAAGTCACTGAGGGCAGCTGCAACATTACATTATACATAACAAATTGAAGAATATAAAATGATTGCAAATTATCAACACTTGAAGAGACACACATGCATCGTAATTATCATCTAGAACTAAATGCCGGAAAATTAACAGAATTACGCAGCATAAGAGAATAAATTCTGGTATTAAAATTCATGGCGCATCATGATCAAGGTTCAAACATATTGTTGTTGTTGAAGAAACTGAAGTGGAAACTAAGGGCAGTCACACTCGGAAGTAGCACTAAAGTGGCATTCACAAAAGTAGCATTTGGAAGAAGAACTCACGCAAGTGCCGCTCAAGTGGCAGTCAAGAAGGTTGCCCTTGGAGATAGCACTGAACAGTGGCACTGGCTGCGATGTTGGCACCAGCCGTCATTTTAAGTATATTAATATGATTTTATTTAAAAAGTCCAATTTTTAAGGGATTTGAGCTTACTGACAAGTTCTGCTTATTAACACCCCACACACACACACAAA
>NC_069412.1:24012549-24084054 GCF_026875155.1 Cherax quadricarinatus | reverse complement strand
AGAGGAGGAGGGGGGGGAAAAAAGGGGGGAATGGAGGAGGAAAGAGGATTAAAGGGAAGGGGAGAGAGGGGGAGGAGGGGAGGGGTAAGGGAGCACACAAGGGGTGTGAAGGGGGCCAGCCCCCGGGTTTGTACCGGTTTCAGGTAAAAAAAGGATGGAGAAAGACTAAGTTTTGGGGTAGGGAATAAGTAGTGGCAAGGAAGAAGGAATGAGGAAAAGGGAAAGTGGTGGTGGTGGAAAGGGAAGGAAGAAGAGAAAAGAGAGAGAGAGGTAGATATAAAAAATAAATAGGGGACGTGGAAAGAAAACTAACACCCCCACCCCGGTGAAAACATGATGAACGAGAGCGAAGAACGTAAAAAAAAATAAAAAATGGCAACTAGGGAAAAAACAGAAGGGAGGTGACATAAAAGGGTGAAAAGGGAGGGAAAGGGAGAGACACGTGAGAAAGGGAAAGGACAACAAGGGAACGTGATCAGCGCAAGAGAATAGGTGGAACAAAGGGGAGGGGATCCGAGCAAAGGAAAAAAAAAAACCGCAGGGAGGAAAATACAAAATGTGACAAAAGGATAGTGGAAGAAAAAAAGGCGTAAAGGGAAAGAATGAAAAGGGGGAATGATAGTGTACTTTGAGGAAAGGAAGGGGGGATGAAAAAAAGCAGTCCGTTTGGGGGAAAAAATTAAGGGGAAGGGAAGAGTAGGTGTGGTGTGTGTGTGTGTGTTTGTGTGTGTGGTTGTGTTGTGGTGTGTGTTTTGTTGGTGTGGTGTGTGGGGTTTGTGTGTGGTGTGTGTGTGTTGTATACTCACCTATTTTACTCACCATTTGGGGTTGCAGGGGTCGGTCATGCCCTGGCCCCGCCTCTTCAGATTGCTACTGGTCCTCTTCTCCCTTACAGAGTTTATAACCCGGGCCAAAAAACTATGTATGGTTCCCGCTCCCTACTTACTTTCTAGATATTCCATGACTTACTACTCTTGACTGAAGAAATTTTCCCAAAATCCCTTCGATTCATCTGAGTTTTCAACTTCCCAAATTGGACCTTTGTGTCTGTGCCCCAATCTCGGGGAACACCTTTTTTTTGTCCCCTTTCTATTCCGCGCAGATTTTTATTGCGTTACATGTCCCCCCCTGACCCCCTGGCCCCCAGTGTCGCGGGCCGATTTCCCTCAACCCTTCTTCGTAGGACAATCCCTGTTGGGATAGTTTTGTTGAAAACCTTTGCACTTTCTCTAATTTTTGCGTTTGACTAGGGGGATTCAAATGGTGTGCATACCAGTTGGGCCTGACGTAAATTAAC
Source organism: Cherax quadricarinatus (assembly GCF_026875155.1). Classification (NCBI taxonomy): domain Eukaryota; kingdom Metazoa; phylum Arthropoda; class Malacostraca; order Decapoda; family Parastacidae; genus Cherax; species Cherax quadricarinatus. Next base: position 24,082,757 of record NC_069412.1, on the reverse strand, counting down.
GGGTCTTAAAACGATCCTTTTTTGGGTATGGAACGCTATCCGTGGGTTTTGCCCGGCGCCCGTAGGGGGCAGCGTTATTGTTTTATGTGCGCCTCAGGGATATGCTCGGTTTTACTCCCCCAAAGATTTTTTTCCCTTGAGGAGGTTGCAGTCTTTGGCCATCTAAACTTATTGGCTGGGGGTCTTCTTTGCCCTTTCCCCCAAATTTTCATGACTTGCTTTTGGGCGGGTTTTTTAAATAAAGGGAGCCAGTTGCTGGAAGGTTGGCCTGTCCAGGCCTTTTGTAGCCCTGCCTGATCCATCCGTTTGATTTTCTCTTAATTACCTCTGCAAACAAGGACACTTCTAGTCATCCCTTCCTTTATGTCTTCACAAACCAAGAACACACAGGTCCTAGGCGACCCTGGGGAAACCCCGCTTGTCACAACCCCCCACTTGCCCACCTCGTCAGACCATGACTCGTTTTTCCCCCCCCTGTCGGGTTTTTCCTGATCCTTTCAGTGTTTCCTGTTATGTTCCTGATTTTAGCTTTTTCAAACTCTTGGAGGAACTGTGTCTAAGGCCTTTTTGCAGTCCAAAAAATCAGTCGACCCACCCCCTCTCTTTGTCTTATTTCTGTCACCTTGTCATAAAACCAGTAGGTTTGTGACACGGGATTTCCTTCCTGAAACAGTGGTTGTCATTATACACTTGTTTCTTTCCAGGTGCTCCACCCCCTCTCCCCTATGTTTTCTCCATGCCCTTGTTCTATACACGTTGGATACAGGCTGATTTTTAGTGCCTCATGTCTGTCCCCCTTTTTTAAAAATTGGGGACTACTTTTCCCTTTTTTCCATACCTCAGGATTCCCCCATTTAAAATGATGGTTGAAGATCTTTGTTAATGGCACACACTTTTCTCTGCCCCTCTTTAAGGACCCACGGAGAGGTTGTTGGCCCCCAAACGCCTTTGAGGTTCAAGTTCGCATAGCAGTTTCTTCACTTCCCCTTGGTTTATGTACCTCTCCGCACTTGCGGGTGTACCCCCTCTGTTGTTTTCCCTGGAGCCCTACTGGTTTCCCTGTAATACTTTTTTAAAATCTGTGTTGAGCCCTGAATCCCTCTGGGGTCGTTGTTTGGGAAAACCCCATCCCCCTTTCCCTCAGTCTGATTACCTGGTCCGACTGTTGTTTTCCTCCGGTGGCTGTACAACATTGGGGGTTCAGTCTTGATTTTCGATGCTATGTTTTTTTATATTGTCGCTGAGCCCCCCTTTTATTGTGATTTTTCTTTTTGGGTTTCTTCGGTTATCTCTTTATTTTCCTGAGTTCTCTGTCTTCTGTACCTTTTCCATTCTTGTACACCTTTTTTTGCCTCCTACACCTTTTGGGGTGAACAAGGGCTCGTTCTGTTTTCCCTTTATTTCTTTTTCCCTTTGGGGAACAAATCTCCCTGCTCTTGCTTTTGTTGCCCATATCCATTCTTGCTGTTTTCCCTGTCAGTTCCCTCCCACTGAAGTTTTGAAGGAATTCCTCACCCGATTTCCCCCCCCCTTTTGTAGTTTGGTTTTTCCCATCCTATTCCTGCAAACTCTCCCCATTTGGGAGCTCAACTAGTATCGAAGCACAGAACCACATGATCACTGCTCCCAGGGGCCTTTCATACAAGATATCCTCGAGTCGGGAACTACTCAAGGTGATTACAAGGTCCGTCTTGCGGGTTCATTTCTCCTCTCTCTCTGGGTGTTTAAACTGTTAGCATGAGGTTTTCAGTACTACACCCATCATTTGGCTCTCCTTTTTTTCGGAACCCCATGGGGCCCAGGTTTTCCCCCATCACCCCCTTGTGTTTAAAATCACCCAAAAATAAAAAATTTGCTCCCCCCGTGTGCTTCCGGGCCCCCCTCGGCTAGTGTGTCGACCATGGTCTGTTCTCTATGTATTTTTCTTGGTCCCCTGCAGTTCTTGGGGGTTGTACATTACTGCAATTACCCTTATGCCCTAAAAGGATTGTTCCTAAAAGTAGCCCCTTTCCCCGGCCATCCTTTCCTTCCTTTTTCTAAAAACCCCCCCTGGTTTTTAAATGAGCAGTGAAATCCTCCTCCCCCTCTCCCCCCCCTTTTTGTCTTTCCTAAAGTTTTGATTTCCGGGGGGAAAGTTGAATTTTTTATTCGGGTGAGTTTTGTTTCTGTGAGTGCATTAGCTGGGGATTTTCTCTTGATTCTTTCGTGCCACCCCTCTACTTTTTTGTTTTCCACTGCTTTTGTATACCATACCTTCAACTTTTTTCAAAGACTGTGGTTGGGAGGTGTATTGGGGTTTGGGGAAGGGGAGACCTGATAAAAGGAACTTGGTGGGCGTGGGGGTGGGGTTGTATGTAGTGGGTGGGGGTTTTGGTATGGCATGGGGGTTTTTGGTTTAGAGTGTTTGGCTGCATGGGGTTGAAAAGGGTTTGGGGGGCTTTATGGGAAATGTGAGGGAGTTTTATTTGATTTTTTTTTTCCTGGGCCGGGGATCTCCCTGTCTGTCTTTCCATCCCCTCTCTTTCCTCCTTTGCCTTTTACCATCTCTCTCAGTTTCCGCCTTTTTGTCTTTTTTTCTGTCGCGGTCGAGAACACCTTCCGTTTCCTGGGATGTCCCCTTTAAACCCTTTTTCCGCAGTATCCTTTCGAGTCGATTTCCTTTAAGGTCCTTTCCTGGCCGGTTTCTTTTTTTTACAAACCCTCCATTCTCCCAAAATTTTCCCGCTGGGTCATGTCGTCTTCTCCGATTACTTTCATGATGCTTTCAATTGTTTTTTTTCCCCTTGTTTTTTGCTTCATATGTTTCCCTTCAACTTTCCCGTAGCCCCCCTACACAAAGACTGACCTCACCCCCTTTCATTCTCCCAATGCAATCCCCCGTGTATCCCCCCATTCAATTTGATTTCCCCCCATTGCGCTTTCCTTTTTTCAGTTTCACTAGCTACTTACATGGGCTCAGTGGCCTGTCATTTTTCCCCTCCGGCTTTCCCGGGCTCTGTTTGTCTTTTAGGCCCCAATATAGTTTGCTCTTTCATTTACTACAGTCCCATGATAGGCTTTACATGCATTTTTCTCCCCCTTTCCCTACAGTCCCCCTTTTTTGTGGTGGGTAGCAGTCTCGTTGTCAATCCCATAATGTTCTTTAGTTCTTTTAGTCTTTTTTTAGATTTTCCGTTCCTCTTCTAAACTCGTTTTCCGGCTCTTTCTGCTTTGATTTCACCTCCCATTCCGCTTTCCCCGTCTATCCTCTTTCCATTTTTATGCTAAGTTTTCTATTTCTTTTCCCATTTTTTCCCCTTTTTTTGAGCTTGTGCCCAATCTTCCTTTGCAGTTTCCTCCTCCCGTCCCTTGGGTTTTTTGTTGCTCTCTGGAACCCATTTTTGTTTATCCTATTGCCTAGAGGGGGAAACCCCATTAATTCTGTATGTTAGTTAGTATTGTATTGTAGAGTGTGGGGGGGGGGGGGTAGAGGGGGAACTGTGGCTTTATGTGAGAGTAGTGGGGGGGGGAGTGGGAAGGGGAGGAAGCAATGGGTAAGTGGGTGAGGGAGAGGTGGGGGGGGTTTTAAAAGAGGGGGGGGGGAAGGGTTTGGGGGAAAGGGGTGGATTGGGTTTGGGGGAGGGGGGGGATTTTGTTGGTTGGTTTTTGGGGGGGGGGGGTTGCGGGGTGTGTGTGGGGAGGGGTGGGTGGGGGGTTGGTTTGGGGGGGTGTGGGGGGGGTGGGGTGGGGGTGGGGGGGGGTGGGGGGGGGGTGTGGGGGGGGGGTGGGGGTTTGGGGGGTGGGGTGGGTGTGGGGGGGTTTTGGGGGGGGTGTGTGGGTGTGGGGTGTTGGGGGGGTGGGGTGTGTGGGGGTGGGTGTTGGGTGGGTGTGTGGGGTTTGGGGGGTGGGTTTTGGGGTGGGTGGTGTGTGGGTGTGTGGTGGGGTGTTTTTTGGGTGGGGGTGGGGGGGGTGGGGTGGGGGGTTTTTGGGGGGTGTGGGGGTTTTTGTGGGTGTGTGTGGGTGTGTGTGGGTTGTTTTGGGGGGGTGGGGTTGTGGGTGTGTGGGTGTGTTGGTGGTGTGGGTGTGTGTGGGTGTGGGGTGTGGTTGGGGGTTGGGCTTTTTTTTTTGGAACGATTTTTAAATTTAAAAAAAAATTTCCCCAAACAATTCCTTATTAATAGCACTAATTAACTATATTTAAAATTAAAATTTGGGACACTGTGTTTGTGTGTGTGGTGTTTACTGCTTGTCGTTCTTTGACAAAGGGGGGGGGGGGGGTTACGTTAACACTATTTGTTATTGTTTTGGTTCACCCCTACTCTCCCGGCCCCGACTCCGCCACTTTCGCTACTTTACTTTTTTAAATTTTAGGATTTTTTTTTCTCACTCAATTCCTTTTTAAATTACTGTTTATTATAACAATAATTACGGGGGGGAAAAACGTGTGTTTGTATGTGCGTACTTGTTTATGCTTGTCCCTCAGAAAAAACGGGGGGGGGGGGGGGCACTAGGGTCACAATTCTGGGTTTACCTGGCGATATTTAGATAATTTTTAAAACCACTATCTATCTCCTGGGGACTGAAATAGGGGGGGAGAGAGATGGTATAGCATACAACCAGCAGGGCGAGACACTGAACTTTAGACACAACCAAAAATTTCCCCCAAATGGAAGTGAGTTTGCACAACAATGGAGGGTTTCCCGCTGGTCGTCTATCAACTCCTTCAAATTTTTTAACTCCTTCAGGAACTTTTCATGCATTCAAGTTTTTATTTTCTTTTTCTTTTTTAAACTTGGTATTCCCTCTTTTTTCTTTAGTACAGTTTTTTGGTCATAACAAGTCTGATGATGTTAGTACCTTCACAAAACCAAAGCTGGGGGTTGACTAATTTTTTCTTTCTTTCAGTATTTACTTAATCCTTTTTAGACCCCCCACTACCTGTGTTATAATCAACCAACATATGTATTTGTTTAAAAATTTAGCACCCGTTAACCCAATTAACTGTTTTTATTTTTTGTGTCAACCTGCGGGGGAGTAGCCTCATAAACTATGCTACCCTCCCTCCTCAAATTTATTCAAATTAAAATTTTAAAATCTTGATCCTTCACTTATTCCCCCCTCTTGAAAGCTATTACAGTCTTGTAGGTATGTTCACTGATTCACTCACGTACGATGACCGCTAATAATGTCTTAGGACAGCCACTAGAACGCTAAATCTTGGGAGCACTATTTAGCGATACTGCTTCACGTGTGTGTGTGTGTGTGTGTGTGTGTATGTGTGTGTGTGTGTGTGTATGTTGATATATAATAATTTATATATATATAATAATTTATATATATATTTTTTTTTCCATAAAACATTTCCATAATTACAAGCGAGACCATGTTATGATTTCTAATTTTGTCCAGTAAAATGACCAGTTTTTTCTGTAGCTGAACCAGTAAATGTTTCTGGCTTAGAATGTTAAATTCTACACCGTAGAATGTTACACATCTGTGTACAGTACACTGCAGACCTTCATCACAATCGTAGTTGAGTCTTCGTTGCTTGAACGTTATCGTCACCCCCCATCCCCCCGTCTCACATCAACCCCACCACCGTCACCCCTTCACCGTCACCCCCACCACCGTCATCCCCAGCCCACTTCACCTCCATCCATTTCCTGTGGACAGATCCACTTCATTCCCTCCCTCCCTCCCTTCAACTCTTCTCTCATTCTTTCAATCCACTTCACCTATCTCCTCTTCCTTAACCAACACATCTCATCCCTTTGCCCACAATACCCATTAAATATTCTAATTATACTACTCTCTACGTCTCTAATTCTACCACATCACAGATCTAAAGATAAAACACCATGAGAAAGTTCTTTATGCATGAATTATCTACATGGGAATTATTCACATGGGAATTATCTACATTGGGATTATCTACATAGGAATTATCCACATGGAAATTATCTACATTGGGATTATCTACATAGGAATTATCCATATGGGTGTTATTTACATAGGGATTATCTACATAGAAATTATCTACATAGAGAATTATCTATATGGGAATGACCTAATCAGGAATTATTTGCATGCGAATTATCTACATGGGAATTATGTAGATAGGGATTATGTACATGGGAATTATCTGCATAGGGATTATCCACATGGGAATTATCTACTAAAGGATTATCAACATAGTAATTATATTCTACACAGGGTTTATCTACGTAGGAATTATCTACAGAGGGATTATATACATGGAAATTTTCTATATGGGAATGACCTTAACAAGAATTATTTGCATGGGAATTATCTACGGGGGGAAATAACTCCGTTACGGAGAGTAATCGTGTATGGGGGGAGGAGACAGAGATCGTAAGTTATATTAAAGTGATATATTACTGTGGCATACCTGTGTCAGATTTCGAGAGTTTTTTCTACCCTCTCAGCCAGGTCTGAGGCCAAGTTTATCTGTAGATTGTCCGTTCAACGAGGCTGTTGCTGCTGGCGGCCCTCTGGTTCACATGCTGTAGCCATCACATGGCTAAGGTAGTAATGCATTTTTCCCCTTGAAAGACCTCTACGCTTGCTAACAGAGTGCGGTTTGCAGAGTGCGGTTTGCAGAGTGCGGTTTGCAGAGTGCGGTCCACAGAGTGCGGTCCACAGAATGCGGTCCACAGGGATGTTTTGTAAGATTTCTCCCAGGAGTCCTGCTAACCGGACATCCTGTTGATGGACGCTGTTAGGGGTGGGGTAAGGATTCTTCTGTTTCTTTGTTTTCCTTTTGTTTGTTTTGTTTGTGTGTATGTGTGTGTGTGTGTGTGTGTGTGTGTGTGTGTGTGTGTGTGTGTTATTCATTAGTCCTGTCATACAATACACAAATAACCCGCACATATGAGAGAGGAGCTTACGACGACGTATAGTGTGTCCTACAGTGTCTAACAGAGTGCAGTGTGTCTCCTAGACCTGTCATATAATATCTAACAGAGTGCAGTGTGTCTCCTAGACCTGTCATATAATATCTAACAGAGTGCAGTGTGTCTCCTAGACCTGTCATATAATATCTAACAGAGTGCATGTGTCTCCTAGACCTGTCATATAATATCTAACAGAGTGCAGTGTGTCTCCTAGACCTGTCATATAATATCTAACAGAGTGCAGTGTGTCTCCTAGACATGTCAGATAATATCTAACAGTGCAGTGTGTCTCCTAGACATGTCAGATAATATCTAACAGTTCAGTGTGTCTCCTAGACATGTCAGATAATATCTAACAGTGCAGTGTGTCTCCTAGACATGCCAGATAATATCTAACAGTGCAGTGTGTCTCCTAGTCATGTCAGATAATATCTAACAGTACAGCGTGTCTCCTAGACATGTCAGATAATATCTAACAGTGCAGTGTCTCCTAGACATGCCAGGTAATATCTAACAGTGCGTGTGTCTCCTAGACATGCCAGATAATATGTAACAGTGCAGCGTGTCTCCTAGACATGTCAGATAATATCTAACAGTGCAGTGTCTCCTAGACATGCCAGGTAATATCTAACAGTGCAGTGTGTCTCCTAGACATGCCAGATAATATGTAACAGTGCAGCGTGTCTCCTAGACATGTCAGATAATATCTAACAGTGCAGTGTCTCCTAGACATGCCAGATAATATCTAACAGTGCAGGTGTCTCCTAGACATGCCAGATAATATCTAACAGTGCAGTGTGTCTCCTAGACATGTCAGATAATATCTAACAGTGCAGTGTGTCTCCTAGACATGCCAGATAATATCTAACAGTGCAGTGTGTCTCCTAGACATGTCAGATAATATCTAACAGTGCAGTGTGTCTCCTAGACATGCCAGATAATATCTAACAGTGCAGTGTGTCTCCTAGACATGCCAGATAATATCTAACAGTGCAGTGTGTCTCCTAGACATGCCAGATAATATCTAACAGTGCAGTGTGTCTCCTAGTCATGTCAGATAATATCTAACAGTGCAGCGTGTCTCCTAGACATGCCAGATAATATCTAAGAGTGCAGTGTGTCTCCTAGACATGCCAGATAATATCTAAGAGTGCAGTGTGTCTCCTAGACATGTCAATTAATATCTAACAGTGCAGTGTGTCTCCTAGACATGCCAGATAATATCTAACAGTGCAGTGTGTCTCCTAGTCATGTCAGATAATATCTAACAGTTCAGCGTGTCTCCTAGACATGTCAGATAATATCTAACAGTGCAGTGTCTCCTAGACATGCCAGATAATATCTAACAGTGCAGTGTGTCTCCTAGACATGCCAGATATATCTAACAGTGCAGTGTGTCTCCTAGACATGCCAGATAATATCTAACAGTGCAGTGTGTCTCCTAGACATGCCAGATAATATCTAACAGTGCAGTGTGTCTCCTAGACATGTCAGATAATATCTAACAGTGCAGTGTGTCTCCTAGACATGCCAGATAATATCTAACAGTGCAGTGTGTCTCCTAGACATGCCAGATTAATATCTAACAGTGCAGTTGTGTTTCACTAGACATGTCAGATAATATCTAACAGTGCAGTGTGTCTCCTAGACATGCCAGATAATATCTAACAGTGCAGTGTGTCTCCTAGTCATGTCAGATAATATTTAACAGTGCAGCGTGTCTCCTAGACATGTCAGATAATATCTAACAGTGCAGTGTCTCCTAGACATGCCAGATAATATCTAACAGTGCAGTGTGTCTCCTAGACATGCCAGATAATATCTAACAGTGCAGTGTGTCTCCTAGACATGTCAGATAATATCTAACAGTGCAGTGTGTCTCCTAGACATGCCAGATAATATCTAACAGTGCAGTGTGTCTCCTAGACATGCCAGATAATATCTAACAGTGCAGTGTGTCTCCTAGACATGCCAGATAATATCTAACAGTGCAGTGTGTCTCCTAGACATGCCAGATAATATCTAACAGTGCAGTGTGTCTCCTAGACATGTCAGATAATATCTAACAGTGCAGTGTGTCTCCTAGACATGCCAGATAATATCTAACAGTGCAGCGTGTCTCCTAGACATGCCCTGCTCAACTTTCTAATTGCATTCCTATGACAGACTATAATACCACTTTAATAGTGCTTCAAGTAGAGAGAGACTTTGTGTTTCATTTTATTTCTTCCCTCAGGTAACGAGCGCTCGTTTTTGCAAGCGTTACAGTTCGTTGATTTCTGCACGTTGTAAAGTGCAACATAAATTACCTTTTCCATATTTAATCCATATATAAGTATAGTCAGTAATACAAGACGAGCAACATACGTCTGGCAACGCTGTGCACATTGGCTCTGCATAGAACGTTGATAACATCATGATATGCTTCCAGTATACTTTATTTAGTTATTTTATCAGTCTTGTACTGTAGGAGTAAATTATTGCGGGAGAGAGCGAAACGTTCTCTAAAGTTTCCTCTCCAAACTGTACATTTGTCGTTAATATATCGCCTCTCTTTAATTTTTACTATATCTCTGATTTCTGCAGTGAGCATATTGTGTCATATTGCGTAACTCTGCTAATTTTGTTTTCGACCGACGTGAACGATACATTATGAATACGGCTACGAACAATTGTCGCAGTTACCTTTAACAGTAATTGTAATAATAATTAAAAAGTTATTACTGATTTGTCGTTATTTCTATTTCAAAACACATGCTTCATGCTGCAGTTATACAGAGTAAACAAAGGAGCATCTTACCGAGAGCGTGTTAGCGAAAAGACCTAAATTAAACAGTTCTGAACGAGGTGAAGAGATGGTCTGATAAAGATTGCAAGGACGACAGTCAAAAACAGACTTGACCCAAAGTTTGTCTGGGCGTAAACACGGAGTCTTACCGCGGTGACTGGAGATTAGAGATGGCTCGAGTGTGTACTGGGACCCCAGGAGGTGTCGACTTTCAAGCGTGATATCTCTCCTACTTAGCGATCCTGGTCACGTTGTACACGCACAGAGTAATTTTCGTTTTTTAAGTCATAACCTCGAACATAACCATCTTTCGTGAATGTAATTGTTTTGAGAATTACATTTTAATATCCTTCGTGGCTGAGAGAGTTTGTCTTTAGTTTCAGCATATTCAGTCATATCGAAATTCTTAGACGGAATGAAGAGTATGATGTTGACGGTGCTGATGGTGTGGCAACGCTGTAGTTATTATGGTGGTTGTGGTTGCTGTAGGTTGTGGTTATATTAATAATAATATTATTATTATAATCGTGGGGGGCGCTTATCCCGTAGGGATTATTCCATTCCCCCCATGAGTGGGGGGGAATGGAAGATATTCGGGCTCAATTCAGGGAACTAGGAAATGGTTATAGGTGGTGGTTGTTATAGGCGGTGGTTGTTATAGGCGGTGGTTGTTATAGGCGGTGGTTGTTATAGGTGGTGGTTGTTACAGGAAGTTAGGCTATAACCCCAACCTTTCTTTTGATCGGATAATATACCCCCCTCTCCTCCCCCTCTCTTCCCCTCTCTCCCCTCGTCTTGAGCTGTAGTCCACTGGTGATCTGATATATCCGTTATATAAACAATAAAAATAAAATATACCACTAGGCTAGTGCTGTTATATTTTCTTAGGAATATTATGACTATACTGTTAACTAGTAATGTTCATATGTAGTTAGATATATTATGCCATACAAATTTCTCTCCCCTGTCTCTTAAGTACAATATTTCCTGACCCCCCCTCCCGCACTAGGATGATGGAGATATCGTCATAAAGATTCCATTTCTCCAGTGTATGTAGGATAGGGTATCCTGGGAGATGTCAGTTCCCGAGTGATAGTTACTCCAGCTCCCCTGCAAGGTAACCTTAGGATCTACCGTAGCTGATGAACCCTTGCTGCAACACTTGACGATATCCTCATTGCCCTACTGAAGTCTTCCAGCTCAGGCCGACAGATTTCGACACCTCGTATGAGCCTCATCGTAAGTAATGGAATATGACAGGGCAAGCACAGTGGCGGACCTACATTTTTGGGGTCCCTGAAGCTTGCTCTGTTATGGGGTTACCTTGGCAACCAGCAGCAGTTAGCCTACATCATACTTTGATAAAATTGTAATTCATATTTAACGATTATTTTGTATTGAATCTGTATTATTATTTTTTTATAAAACTCTTCTCATACAGTAGACCCAAAATTTTTAAGTAAAGAAAACTGAAGTGGTTCCTGGGGCCCCTCAGGTATTAGGAGCCCTGAAGTTTAAGCTTCATTAGTAGATCCGCCCCTGGGAAAACAGTTTTCCTTCCCACAGTGTAACTATTACATAAAATAGGGTAGCATCACACTGCTGATGTATCCAATTTCGCTTAGAGAGAGAGAGAGAGGAAGGAAGGGAAAAAACGGGATCCTACATATAAGCCCATTTATCATTTTCTGAGTCTGGGGGTGAGAGCAGGGACCCATGTGATTAAAGGAGGTGGGTAGCAATACCATAATGGCGCCGTGTGCACCTGTAAACCATTTAGTTGGGGTGCTGGTCGCTAGGTTGTGTCGTGCTCCTGGTTATTAGCTCCCACCAACGCTCCACCGCTGTCAATACGTTTCAATTACTGCTGGCAGAGGAGGCTAGGGAGAGAACAGAACAGGTGTGGGGTGGGGAGAGGACAGAACAGGTGTGGGGTGAGGAGAGGACAGAACAGGTGTGTGGTGGGGAGAGGACAGAACAGGTGTGGGGTGGAAATAAATGGTATAAAATACCGACTCAATGGAAATATAAACACATATGCAGTATAATGTGATCCTTTATTGACTACGTTTCGCCCACACAGTGGGCTTTTTCAAGTCACAAACAGATCTGTTTGTGACTTGAAAAAGCCCACTGTGTGGGCGAAACATAGTCAATAAAGGATCACATTATACTGCATATGTGTTTATATTTCCAGGTGTGGGGTGGGGAGAGGACAGAACAGGTGTGTCAGCTTTTATATCTGTCTGCCTGTATGTATCAGTGCGTATATAAGAAAATAAGAAGGAAGGAGCACTGCAGCAGGCCTACTGGTCAGTGCTAGGCAAGTACAAGTAACCTTCCAGCCAAAGATATTGGCCAAAGCCAGTCAGGTGCAAGTCACATCCATTTATCTGTAGCAAGTTGTATGTTTGATTTTTTTTTTATGACTGCCATCCTGCATGTATCAGCTTTTATGCCTGTATGTGTTATTCTGTGTGCTTGTTTACCTCGTATGCCTACCTAACTGTATGTATGTATGTCTGCCTTATATGTATGAGTCTGTTTACCTAAATGTCAACTTTGTTTACCTATGTGACAACTTTCTCTCTCTCTCTCTCTCTCTCTCTCTCCTCTCTCTCTCTCTCTCTCTCTCTTCTCTCTCTCTCTCTCTCTCTCTCTCTCTCAGCTGACCTAACAACTGCTGACAAACTCAAGAACAGTCCTCCTCACTTGCTCAATTGCAAATGCTTTGACAGTCAACTTCTAAGAATCAAGGACGCTTGAAATTATGTTTTCAGTTGCGTGCAATTGCCAGTCAATTGTTCCTCTTACTGAAATTTTGCAAGAACTTTCCCCAATCGCGTTTCAAGAGAGAGAGAGAAAAAGAGAGAGAGAGAGAAAGAGAGAGAGAGAGAGAGAGAGAGGAGAGAGACGAGAGAGAGAGAGAGAGAGAGAGAGAGAGAGAGAGAGAGAGAGAGAGAGATGCTATGTTAAGCATGATAAATCGTTGGGTTATACTCCTAGGTTAATCGCCTGTGATTGGCGATTAACCTAGAGTTCTCTTACCATCGCCTGAGAACAGGCTTACTTTGTTGGCTGCCTAGTCAAGCAGGCTGTTGGTGCTAGTGGCCCGGTGGCCTGCACAGCCATCACAACCTGGCTGATCAGGCACTTATACAAGGCAGTGATCCATGTAAACTTCACTCTGTGTAAATTTTTAACTTATTCTGTGTAGGTTAGTTTATCATCTATAAGTTGTTAGTTTATCCTCTGTAAACTGAAAGTTTATCCTCTGTAAATTGTAAGTTTATCCTCTGTAAATTGTAAGTTTATCCTCTGTAAATTGTAAGTTTATCCTCTGTAAATTGTTACTTGATCCTCTGCAAGTTGTTTGAGTATTCAGCCCAAATTGAAGAGTCATAGTTTACTAAACATCTTGGTGAAGTTTTAAGGAAAATTCGTAAGGACTAAACGTGGGACATTTTAGCTTCCATTTCCCTGAACAGAAACATTCAAGAATGGTTTTGAGTAAACTCAAGTGTGTGTATACTGAGAGAGTTGTATACCTGTCCGTGCATCTCTCTCGTTATACGCTTGAGCAAACTTTGGTAAACTGAACGTAAATGCACTGAGAAATACGCACCTGTCGGTGTATGCACTAGCCCACCGTAGTGGGCTATGCATACACCGTATGTATGTATGTGTATGCATGTATGCGTGTATGCATGTATGCGTGTATGCATGTATGTGTATGCACTAGCCCACGCTAGTGGGCTAGTGCATGTGACATTTTATGTCATATTAGTTGTATCTGTGTCCATTTACCTAGCATTCTGTTAGTAATTCTCCCATCCTAATATCAGCCCATGTTAGATAAACGGGCACATGTGCGACTGAGATCGTTTTACTGCGGCAACGTTTCGCTCTTCAGGAGCTTTGTCAAGCCAACACAAACACAAGCCCACGTGTCTCGAAGCTTAATCAAATCTTTCGACCCCTCCGCCGCTCGAATCGTTACCTGCCCCCCACTTACCGAAGCCTCGCCACCCACTTCTCGACCCACTGGCTGTCTCCTCGAAGCTCTCATTCCCGACATTGCATTATCAGAGTGGTGGTGGTGGACGAGGCTGGGAGGTAAGCAGCTTGGGGGTCTTCAGCCACTCCCACTGATGGCATCCACTCCACATGGAGTGCTGCTTGATGGACGCTTCAGGGATTACGGTCTTGCGAGATTGCTCGAAAACCAGACAACAGGTACGATACCTGGATTCACTCAGGAAAATAATGATTATAATATGAATAATGAATATATCGAGGCAATAGGAAAACTATACATATATTGCGGAGTAAAACAGTGAACAGTGATTATTTTATGACTAAAAATATCGAGGTAACAGGAAAATAATGCTTATAGTATTACTGAGTATATCGGAGCAACACGGAATATACTCAGGGAGACGTGTATCTTAGTGTAAATACACAGTATACATCAACTGAGATCTGTGTATACACACTGAGAACCTACTGTAATCTCTACCTAAGAAATGATTTTGATGCCGTGCAGGTGAACTTCGGCCACAATAAGGTACTTGCAGTTTATAAGCTCTAAACCTAACTAGGGTAACACATCGAAGTTGAAAAAAAGTAATGCTACTGGTGTGCAGTACTTTTAAGGTGATGCCCAGGCACTCTGCCAGAGGCTCAGACTCGTGGAACTCCGTCTTCATCAAAAACTTCAAGAAATAACTTTTACTTGCTTTAAATATTCTATACAGAGGGAGTATAGACACAGGGGTCATCCCACTCTGTGTGTGTGTGTGTGTGTGTGTGTGTGTGTGTGTGTGTGTGTGTGTGTGTGTGTGTAGGCCGATACTAAGATTTAATACTTTATCGGCTGTTTCACAGACATCAAAAGATAAAAATTGATGTAGCGGGTGTTAATCACCCAGTATTTCAAATAGCATCAATCGACTCGCTTATTTACTATAATTATCTGATTACAGCAATCACCCAATTACTCGAATTACGTAATTGCTCAGATTAATCGCGAGATATCACCATTAACCTGCGGGTGTGTGTCCTCGCCTCCAAAGGGAAGAAGTACCTTTATGCCAGTGTAAGGCTCGTGATACAAGGAACTGGAGCTATCCTCAAATATTTTTTCCAACGTTTCGCCCACGCAATGTGTTCTTTTTTTAAATGAAAAATGGAATGATGATATCGACAAGATGTGGAAAAAAGACATTTATGTACCGTTCAGGACATTTATTAGAGGAAAAGTCTGGCCATTAGGGCTGAAGAAGCCATTAGAGGCGAAAATTTCCCGATGTGTCCTTTTACCCGACACATTGTGGTAATTCTACCAACATTATTGTAACCAGTTCATAACTGGAAGTTTAATGTAGCGAACATCTTTAGGAACTGTAAATAAAGGTATTTCATAAGACCTAATTTTCCAAAAATGGTTTCGATATTTTTTGAAATAAGTGGACAGCTATTAGCTAAAATTCTCTCATTTGTTTTCTTTCCTGTCAAATGCAGGCCAAATAGACCCCCAAAAAGTAGCACCTATTGATTAAAGTTTTTATGACATTTTTTCGATAAATTTGGTACAAGGACAGACTTGACCCTATATATGTCACCTGATCCAGTAAGTGGGATTTTACGTTATACTACACTAAGCAAGCTACCGTTAACGTGTTCGACATTAACATCGAAAAATGATAGCTTATCCACTGTGAATATAGTATTTTTGTGCTTGGAGTTTAAATAATTTTCAAATCAATCTGAGAATGGCTTTTGAAGATACATTCTTACTCTGCCGCTCTACTTAGAGGGAAATGTTGTCCCAATGAAAGTTGGTTCTGTATACGTTTGTCTCGGTCTACAGGGGGACGCAGGCCCTGAGGTATGCCCTGTCCATTACCTATTTGTTGAACCTTCCCATGCTGTGTGACAAAGATAGATTGACTGAATTCTTATTACGACCTCATATGCTTGCCTCGTCGCGATAATGAGGTTTCCTTGCGATGTATCGCGTAGCTTCTTGCCTACAGGTGCTTGTTTGAGGTTTCTGTGCTATCTTAAAGCCATTGGTGTGATGGAGACCTGCGGCCGTCGGTGTCTTGGGGATTTGCCACCATCAAGGTACTGGAGACGCGGCCGTCGAGGGTATTGGTCACTAGCGGCCATTAGGGTACTGGAGACCTTAGCCAACAAAGCAGTACCTTATACACTGTCCCTATAGATACTATTCTTACATAAACACTGATCCTATGATAAACTAGACACATGTGCAATACTTGGGTAACTTTATTATCAACTTGTCGGTTCTCTGAACCTTTTATCTTCATCACTGATCTTAAATACTGACGTTATACAAGCACTGACCTTATACACTGCACTAATGCAAACACCATCATTGCCTGGCCGTGGACAAGGAAGGTCGTTGAGAAGATGCATATACCTGCAATCTTGGCCGAGCTAGGTACACGAGGTGAGGGATGGTCACAGCTGGTCGTAGTGGGGCAGCTGGTGGTGGTGGTGTCGTCGTCATTGTTGTTTGTACACACACACACACACACACACACACACACACACACACACACACACCACACACACACACACACACACACAGCTGAAATCTGCTTATTACTGAATCCATTTGTATTTTACGGCTAGTCGTTCTACTGTCGCGGCTTTCACTTTCGTCGTACCTCTGACGTATTCATTTTTTTCCGTCGTGTTAGCATGGTCCTTAGAGTTATCAGGTCATCTAATTTCTATCTGCGTTACGTTGCTAGCCTATGACTGAAATAGTTGAAGTCTTCAAGCTGTTTGATTGGACTTTCTGCTATTAAAAAAATATGTAAATTTGCTTATAATTGGACAGTCTTTCTTAAACAAACTTGTCTTCCTCTCATAGATTTCTGTTTTACAAATCTGTGTACTGCAAATTTATGTATTCTAATGATCGTGTTTGTAATAAGTGGCTTTCACTCTCTAGGTTATTCAAGTGCTTTTTGCTGAGTTGGATCCTAAAAGTCATCACAGTAACTATCCTGTGATAACAAGTGACTTTTTTTATCTTGTATTTCTTAACAGACACCCGCAATCATAAGCCGGGTCCAGACATACATACATACACTGCTCCCTTATCGGAGTTCATAGGCTCGAACCTACAGTGTTGCACATACATTTTTTTAAATAGGAGGCATTGTAGCTAACTAGCATCTCTTTTGACCTGCTCTGCTTTAAATCATTCGAACTCACATATGACAGGAAGGTCGTGTCTCGAGTGAGGTCTTCGTTAAATCATCGCACTTATTACACAAAAGTTGAGTCTTCATCGAAGACGATGTCAAGAGGATTCCTCTGTGAAATTTCCGTATTTCCGGCTTATAAGGCGCACGAGCACATGAGACGTAAAACGATGTTTCCAGGAAGGTGTAGCACAACGTTAGTAAACAACTACTCTTGACCCTGACCTTGAGCATATAAGGCTTGGGGTGATTTTCCAAAACTTTCTGTGGAGGAAAAAAAGCGTGTCTTATATACCGGAAAATACGGTAAGTCAGATCTCCTTAGCAATGTTTAATACGAGAGTGATGCCACGTTCTTGAGGATAAGATCAGGTTGTCAGGTATCGTCCGGGAGTTTTCATATAGACTTCTAGGGGCTGGAACTTGAGCATGACGTTGGTACAATACTCAAATAACCCGCACATAGGAGAAAGAAACTTATGACAACGTTTCGGTGTGACTAGTTAATGGTCCAAGCTGGACCGAAACGTCGTCATAAGTTTCTTTCATCAATGTGAGGGTTATTTGTGTATTCCAGTCACGGTATTGTGTCTTTTTATTCTTTATCGTTATGATAGTAGCAATGTTGGTGGTGATAGTGGTGGCAGTGTTGGTGGTGATAGTGGTGGCAGTGTTGGTGGTGATAGTGGTGGCAGTGTTGGTGGTGATAGTGGTGGCAGTGTTGGTGGTAGTGGTGGCAGTGTTGGTGGTGTGTGTAGCAGTGTTGGTGGTGATAGTGGTGGCAGTGTTGGTGGTGATAGTGGTAGGCAGTGTTGGTGGTGATAGTGGTGGCAGTGTTGGTGGTGATAGTGGTGGCAGTGTTGGTGGTGACAGTGGTGGTCAGTGTTGGTGGTGATAGTTGTGGCAGTGTTGGTGGTGATAGTTGTGGCAGTGTTGGTGGTGATAGTGGTGGCAGTGTTGGTGGTGATAGTGTTGGCATGTGTTGTTGGTGGTGATAGTGGTGGCAGTGTTGGTGGTGATAGTTGTGGCAGTGTTGGTGGTGATAGTGGTGGCAGTGTTGGTGGTGATAGTTGTGGCAGTGTTGGTGGTGATAGTGGTGGCAGTGTTGGTGGTGATAGTGGTGGCAGTGTTGGTGGTGATAGCGGTGGCAGTGTTGGTGATGATAGTTGTGGCAGTGTTGGTGGTGATAGTTGTGGCAGTGTTGGTGTGCGTGTTAATTGTGGCAGTGTTGGTGGTGATAGTTGTGGCAGTGTTGGTGGTGATAATGGTGGCAGTGTTGGTGGTGATAGTAGTAGCAATGAGATGGTTTGATTGTGTATTACTGTGGTGGCAGTAATGGGGAAGGGGGGGATATGGTTACAGTGATGGTGTGGATGGTAGTTGTATAATTAGAAACATGTGTTGAGCTACTTTATGTGAGGAATAAAGGAACCCAATGTCTACACAGTCTAATTATATACAACTTGTCGGCTCTATGTAAACCATTATTAATTTACAATGCCCGAATATAACTACTACTATACATCACTACAACTAGCGGCGCTAGTTGTAGTAATAGTAGTAAAGGTGATGGTGCTGCTGGTAGTAGTGGTAGGGATAGTTATGCAGGTTGTGGTGGTAGTAAGGGGTGCTCCTTCATGCCACACGGTACACAAAGTTCATTCCGTATGCAAATTAATCCTGATAATGATGGGGGAGTGCACTAGGGAGTGACAGGTTCCACAACAGATTTTTGACGACCTAAGGGAAAGGGGCGTCCGTTCTTAAGTAGTCTTTTATTTTTTTACACTGGGTAACACATGCAGGTAGTGAATGTCGAAAGATACAGGTGGTGGATGAAACAGGGATACAGGTGATTGATGACACAGGGCACAGGTGATGGATGACACAGGGCACAGGTGATGGATGACACAGGGCACAGGTGATGGATGACACAGGGCACAACTAGTGGTAATCAAGGTATGCCCTGAGCTCAGTCTAACCTATATGTCAAGAGTTATGACATGGGTCACTTTGAGGTCAAAGCACAAAAGACATTTCTTTGGGACACCATAACGTGGGTAATAATCACAATATAACTATTAATCTATACATACATTGACTCATCCGAGCACAAGTCTTATTTTTACACAGAGTCTAAGTCTTGGACCTCTTAACAAACTCTAAATAACTTCTCGGGTATCATCTGACCTAAAAAAAATTATTTAACAAAGGTAAAGTCTGAAATATTTACTGAAAAATGCCTCATCAAAAAGTTTTTGTATAAGTATGTTTTAATTAGTCTTACCTCCCCCTCCCCAAAAAAAAAATAGTATTCTCAGGTTTTGGGTTCATGGAAATACACTGTATGATGAGATTTACAGTATGATAGTGTTTATGTAACCTATTAGTGTATGTGTGTGTTTGTGTAATGTGTATTATAAAGTGCACTCTTAAATACACTTATTATGGTTAGTTAAGGTCAGAAATGCTAGAGCAAGCGAAGGAGACTAATTCTTGGAAATTTAAGTGAGATGTTTCAGCAGTACAGGAATGGTGAAATTACCCAATTAATATGGGTTTCAACATGTGCATTCCTCAGGCGTTCATACTGTGTGCTTATTGGAGGTTCGTACGTCGGTTTACGTGCTGCCAGAAGTAACAGGCTGGTTGATCAGACCCAGACCCTAATCTACCCCCCCCCGAAACCCTCTCCAGGTAAACTCCAGGTAAACTCCAGGTAAACTGGCACACACACTGTGTCTGTGTTGGCGTCACCCATCAAAATTTTATGTTTCTTACAAGGTCTTCGTGAGTTTGTACGCGGTGCTGAAAATGAAAGAAAATGGAGTGTTGTAAAGATTGACCAAAATAATATGATATTTAGTCCACAAAGAACAAAAGGTACAATGCCGTGACTGGAACAATACACAAATATCCCTCACATAGGAGAGAGGAGCTTATGGCGACGTTTCTCTCTGAATTATTAGAAAATGCAAAGGCTTTTTGTAGAAGATATAAGATGCAGATAATAGGTGACTGTTGACCAGTGCACAAAAGCGGAGAATGTGCAGCCACTGGACGAGTTCTTAACATCCTTGAGTAAAGGAATTACGCAATTGGTTCGACTTCATTTTGCAGTCCAGCAGCGAGAGCAGAACTTGAAAGACCTGAAAGAAAATTTATATAATCAGAGTTAGGCAATCATTGTGGGTGATTTCTCAAGAGAATCATTTGTTCGTAGTTCAGGATGCTGCTCAGGGATTTCAACCGGCAAACTCCTTTGTGTACGATTCACCCATTTATTATACAGGGCGTTTCACTCGTAGGAGGCTCCAAGCTGGTTCTCCCGTAGTTGAAACTATCTTGTTTGTATATTATGTTTACAGTAACTCGGAGCCTCCTACGAGTAGGAGGCTCCGAGTTATCGTTTACTACAGACAATACGGTTGCAACTACAGGAGCTCTAACTCGGGGCTTCCTACGAGTATAACACCTTGTATATTGGACATTAATTACGGACATAGAACTCATCCACTCCAGCACCTGCACTCTTTCAGACTTTACACAACTCTGTAATGGTCTACATCTTCACACACAACACAACATTGTAATGGTCTACATCTTCACACACAACACAACATTGTAATGGTCTACATCTTCACACACAACACAACATTGTAATGGTCTACATCTTCACACACAACACAAACATTGTAATGGTCTACATCTTCACACACAACACAACATTGTAATAGTCTACATCTTCACACACAACACAACATTGTAATGGTCTACATCTTCACACACAACACAACATTGTAATGGTCTACATCTTCACACACAACACAACATTGTAATGGTCTACATCTTCACACACAACATAACATTGTAATGGTCTACATCTTCACACACAACAAACATTGTAATGGTCTACATCTTCACACACAACACAACATTGTAATGGTCTACATCTTCACACACAACACAACATTGTAATAGTCTACATCTTCACACACAACATAACATTGTAATGGTCTACATCTTCACACACAACATAACATTGTAATAGTCTACATCTTCACACACAACATAACATTGTAATAGTCTACATCTTCACACACAACACAACATTGTAATGGTCTACATCTTCACACACAACACAACATTGTAATGGTCTACAGTTCTGTCTAATCTTCATCACATTAGAATTATTCAGCCTTAAAATCATTCTCTTTCTGACGGTTGTGCAGGTCAACACAAAAATCGACATTTCAGAAATCTGTGCGACCATGGAAAGGATTTTGGGCAGAATTGTAATTGGACCTTCTACTGCCACACCTAGTGTGATGGCACTGAAGGAGCGTCCTCAAGTGCCACTCCCGGTGCTAATCTACAGAGAAATTATTTACAGAACTTACTGACACTTGTAAAAAAATTTAAATTTTGTAAAGAGTCTCTGAACCTTAATATAAAGCATTTCTTTGTCAACACACTAATGGAATTATAAAGCTGAAAGAAATTTGAATGGAAGATATGAATAAAGATAAATAGAAATAGGAGGTACCTAGTTCATTTTTATTCAGCTACTTTGCGCTATTACCGAGCTTTACTTCTTAATATTACTCTTGAAAATTATCATAACAGTAAATGTATAAAATATTTACTAACAATGTTATTATATTAAAATAAGCGTTAAGCTTTTATGGGTTATACATCGCATTGATAGAATAGGAAGTGAAGGATGAGTGAAGGTCGAATTCCAGTCCCCAGTGATGAGTAAGAGGTGGAGGAGGAGTGAGGGGTCTGCCCCTAGTCTCCAGTGATGAGTAAGGGGTGGAGGAGGAGTGAGGGGTCTGCCCTCAGTCCCCAGTGATGAGTAAGGGGTGGAGGAGGAGTGAGGGGTCTGTCCTCAGTCTCCAGTGATGAGTAATGGGTGGGGGAGAAGTGAGGGGTCTGCTCCCAGTCCTCAGTGATGAGTAAGGGGTGGAGGAGGAGTGAGGGGTCTGTCCTCAGTCTCCAGTGAAGAGTAAGGGGTGGAGGAGGAGTGAGTGGTCTGCCCTCAGTCTCCATTGATGAGTAAGGGGTGGAGGAGGAGTGAGGGGCCTGCCTCCAGTCCCCAGTGATGAGTAATGGGTGGAGGAGGAGGGGTCTGCCCTCAGTCCTCAGTGATGAGTAAGGGGTGGAGGAGGAGTGAGTGATCTGCCCTCAGTCCCCAGTGATGAGTAAGGGGTGGAGGAGGAGTGAGGGGTCTGCCCTCAGTCCCCAGTGATGAGTAAGGGGTGGAGGAGTGAGGGGTCTGCCCTCAGTCCCCAGTGATGAGTAAGGGGTGGAGGAGGAGTGACGGGGGATCTGTGCTCAGTCCTAGTAAGGGGTTGGCGAGGAGTGAGGGGTAGGCTCCCGGTCCCCAGTCTAGAGTAAGAAATGTAGTAGTGAGAATCGGTCCCCCAGTCCCCAATCTCGGGTACCCTTGAGCCAGCCTTCACCCACACACTTTCCCTCTTATAAGGTAAGTAACATAATCGAGGATATTTCACGGTTCCTTTGAGATTTCCCAACGCGTTCTTTTGTGCAGGTGACCCACTTCCCCTGTCGTTACCTGGATCACTAAACTGGGGAAGATTGAGTGAGTGGATGGTGGTTATCGGCTGCCTGCTTTCCTACCTGCTCGACCTCAGTCTCCCTGTCTGTCTGACTTGACTGTCTTGCCTGTCGATCTGCTGACTCGACCTGATGTCTCACTGTCTTGCAGAGTAACTGATTAATTGGCTATACTGCTGGGTGGCAACATTGCTGACTAACTGCATTGTTAGTTGATTGTCAGTGCTAGCTGACTGCCTCGCCCGTGGTATGCTTTCTCGTCTCCAAGCTGCATTGCTAGCAGGCTTAGCTAGCACTCGGACAGCTGGTACTCAAATAGCTGATCTTCATATTATAACAAACAGGTGGACACCAACTCACAGAAATATTAGAAAGTGTTTCCTTAGGTCTAAGGCAAAAAATTTGTACACGGTCTCAAGAATATGTATAAGATGTCACAAACCAGTGAAGCTAAATTAATCGTGGTTGTGGTGCTGGTAGTGGTGGTTGTGGTAGAGGTGGTTGTGCTGGCAGTGGTGGTGTTGGTAGTGGTGGTTGTGGTGGTGCTGGTAGTGGTGGTTGTGGTAGTGGTGGTTGTGCTGGTAGTGGTGGAGTTGGTAGTGATGGTTGTGGTGGTGCTTGAGGTGGTGCTGGTAATGGTGGTGGTGGTACTGGTAGTGGTGGTTTGTGGTAGTGTTGGTAGTGGTGGTGGTGTTGGTAGTGATGGTTGTGGTGATGCTGGTGGTGGTGGTTGTGGTAGTGTTGGTAGTGGTGGTTGTGGTAGTGTTGGTAGTGGTGGTGTGGTATGTGGTAGTGTGTTGTGTTGTGGTAGTGGTGGTTTGTGGTCTGGTAGTGGTGGTGTTGGTAGTGGTGGTTGAGGTGGTGCTGGTAATGGTGGTGGTTACTGGTAGTGGTGATTGTGGTGGTACTGGTAGTAGTGGTTGTGATGTACTGGTTGTGGTGTGCTGGTAGTGGTGGCTAAGGTGGTGCTGGTAGTGGTGGTTATGGTAGTACTGGTAGTGGTGGTTGTGGTGGTACTGGTAGTGGTGGTATGGTGGTGCTGGTAGTGGTGGAGTGCTGGTAGGTATGTGTGGTGTGTTGGTAATTGTGGGTGCTGGTAGTGGTGTTGTGGTGGTCTGGTATGTGGTGGTTTGCTGGTAGTGTTGGAGTGGTGGTTGTGTGGAAGTTGTGGTGTTTGTAGTGGTGGTTGTGCTGGTAGTTGTGGTGTGATGAGTGGTGTTGTGGTGGTTGTGGTGGTACTGGTTGTGGTGGTACTGTAGTGGTGGTTGTGGTGGTGCTGGTAGTGGTGGTTGTGGTGATGTGTAGTGTTGGTGTACTGGTAGTGTGGTTGGTAGTGGTGGTGCTGGTGTACTGGTAGTGGTGTGCGTGGTGTTACTGGTATGGTGGTGCTGTGGCTTTGAGTACTGGTAGTGGTGGGTGCTGGTAGTATGGTAGTGGTGCGGTGCTGGTAGTGTTGGTAGTGGTGGCGGGTGTGGTGGTGTGGTGGTGCGGTAGTGGTGGTGTGGTAGTACTGGTAGTGGGTTGTGGTGGTACTGTAGTGGTGGTTTGGTGGGCGGGTCGTGGGGGTGTGGTGGTGCTGGAGTTGGGGTACTGGTAGTGGTGGTTGTGGTGCTGGTACTGGTAGTGGTGGTGTGTGGTATGGTGGTGTGTGGTACTGTGTGGTGTGTAGTGGTGGTTTGGCTGGTGTATGGTAGTGGGTGGTTGTGGTGTGCTGGTAGTGGTGGTTGTGGTAGTATGTGTGGTTGTGGTAGTTATGGTGGTGGGTGTGGGGGTCTTTGGTAGTGGTGGTGTGGTGGTGCTGTTGTGGTGGTACTGGTAGTGGTGGTGTGGTGGGTCTGGTAGTGGTGGTTGTGGTGGTGCGGGGTAGTGGTGGTGTGGTGGTACTGGTAGTGGTGGTGTGGTGATACGTAGTGGTGGCTGGTAGTACTGGTAGTGGGGGTTTCTGGGGGGTCTGGTAGTGGTGGTGTGGGTACTGGTAGTGGTTGTGTGGGTACTGTTGTGGTGGTGTAGTGGGTGGGTGTACTGGTGTGGTGGTGGGGTAGTGGTGTTTGGGGTGTGGTGTTACTGGTAGTGGTGTTGTTGTGTGTGTGGTGTGTTGGTAGTGGTGGTTGTGGTGTGCTGGTAGTGGTGGTTGTGAGGGGGTGCTGGTTGTGGTGGTATGGTAGCTGGTATTTTGGTGGTGGGGTAGGTGGTTATGGTTTTGCTGGTAGTGGTGGTGGGTGGTAGTACTGGTAGTGGTGGTGCTGGTAGTACTGGTAGTGGTGGTGCTGGAGTACTGGTAGTGGTGGTGCTGGTAGTACTGGTAGTGGTGGTGCTGGTAGTACTGGTAGTGGTGGTGCTGGTAGTACTGGTAGTGGTGGTGCTGGTAGTACTGGTAGTGGTGGTGCTGGTAGTACTGGTAGTGGGGGTGTGGTAGTCTGGTAGTGGTGGTGTTGGGTAGTCTGGTGTGGTTGTGGTGGTACTGGTAGTGGTGGTGATGGTAGTACTGGTAGTGGTGGTGCTGAGTGAATTTAGTAGTTGTTTGAGCTGTTGTGAGTAGTAAATGTGATTGTGTGCTGTTATAGTGTGAAATTGATGAGTGGTGTATTACTGGTTGGTTGTGTCTGTGGTGTCTGGTTGTTGGTCGTGTTGGTACTGGTTCTTCTCTCTGGTTTGTGTCTCTGCTGTGGTTCTATGTCTAAGTTTAGTTTCTATTATCTGATGTGTGTCTGTATATCGTATTGCTTGCTGGAGTACTGCTAATGTGTGTCTGTAGTCTGTATGTCTAGGTTGGTATATGGTAGTGGTGGTGTATATGGCAGTATGTTAGTGTATGTCTGTAAGTGTAATAGTATTTGTTATGCAGCTTTTGTTGACATAGTATAAGATTTGCATGTATTGTGTTGCTGTATAGATAGTATATGACATGTATATGTACAAGATATGAAGATATATGACCTTCTGACTATATATGACATGTATGCATTTATCGACTATAGTATACGCTAAGTATACTGCATAGTATTGACTAGTTATGACTAGTGTATGACTAGTATGGCATAGTATGACATAGTATATGACATAGTATGACATAGTATATGACATAGTATATGCAGAGTATACGACAATAGTATATGACATCAGTATATGACAAGTATATGACATAGTATATGACATAGTATATGACAAGTATATGACATAGTATATGACAAGTATATGACATAGTATATGACATAGTATACGACATAGTATATGACATAGTATATGACATAGTATACGACAAAGTATACGACATAGTATATGACATAGTATATGACATAGTATATGACAGAGTATACGACATAGTATATGACACAGTATATGACATAGTATATGACATAGTATATGACATAGTATATGACATAGTATACGACATAGTATATGACATAGTATATGACATAGTATATGACAAGTATAGACATAGTATATGACACAGTATATGACATAGTATATGACATAGTATATGACAAGTATATGACATAGTATATGACACAGTATATGACATAGTATATGACAATAGTATAATGACATAGTATATGACATAGTATATGACATAGTATATGACATAGTATATGACATAGTATACGACATAGTATATGACATAGTATATGACATAGTATATGACATAGTATATGACATAGTATATGACATAGTATATGACAGTATACGACATAGTATGACATAGTATATGACATAGTATATGACACAGTATATGACACAGTATATGACATAGTATATGACACAGTATATGACATAGTATATGACACAGTATATGACATAGTATATGACATAGTATATGACATAGTATATGACATAGTATATGACATAGTATATGACATAGTATAATGACATAGTATACGACATAGTATATGACATAGTATATGACATAGTATATGACATAGTATATGACACAGTATATGACATAGTATAGACAGTATTGACATAGTATATGACATAGTATATGACATAGTATATGACATAGTATATGACATAGTATATGACAAGTATATGACATAGTATATGACATAGTATATGACATAGTATATGACATAGTATATGACATAGTATATGACATAGTATATAGACATAGTATACGACATAGTATATGACATAGTATATGACATAGTATATGACATAGTATATGACATAGTATATGACATAGTATATGACATTAGTATATGACATAGTATATGACATAGTATATGACATAGTATATGACATAGTATATGACATAGTATATGACATAGTATACGACATAGTATATGACAAGTATAGACATAGTATATGACATAGTATATGACATAGTATACGACATAGTATATGACATAGTATATGACATAGTATATGACATAGTATATGACATAGTATATGACATAGTATATGACATAGTATATGACATAGTATATGACATAGTATACGACATAGTATATGACATAGTATATGACATAGTATATGACAGTACGACATAGTATATGACATAGTATATGACATAGTATATGACATAGTATATGACATAGTATATGACATAGTATATGACATAGTATATGACATAGTTATACGAGTATATGATATATGACATAGTATATGACATAGTATATGACATAGTATATGACATAGTATAGACATAGTATACGACATAGTATATGACATAGTATATGACATGATAATACGACATAGTATATGACATAGTATATGACATAGTATATGACATAGTATACGACATAGTATAGACATAGTATATGACATAGTATAATGACAATAGTATATGACATAGTATATGACATAGTATATGACATAGTATATGACATAGTATATGACATAGTATATGACATAGTATATGACATAGTATATGACATAGTATATGACATAGTATATGACATAGTATATGACATAGTATACGACATAGTATATGACATAGTATATGACATAGTATATGACATAGTATACCAAGTTACAATAGTATATGACATAGTATATGACATAGTATACGACATAGTATATGACATAGTATATGACATAGTATATGACATAGTATATGACATAGTATATGACATAGTATATGACGAATAGTATACGACATAGTATACGACATAGTATATGACATAGTATATGACATAGTATATGACATAGTATATGACATAGTATACGACATAGTATATGACATAGTATATGACATAGTATATGACATAGTATATGACATAGTATATGACATAGTATATGACATAGTATACGACATAGTATATGACATAGTATATGACATAGTATACGACATAGTATATGACATAGTATACGACATAGTATACGACATAGTATATGACATAGTATACGACATAGTATACGACATAGTATACGACATAGTATATGACATAGTATACGACATAGTATACGACATAGTATACGACATAGTATATGACATAGTATATGACATAGTATACGACATAGTATACGACATAGTATACGACATAGTATATGACATAGTATACGACATAGTATACGACATAGTATATGACATAGTATATGACATAGTATATGACATAGTATACGACATAGTAAGACATAGTATATGACATAGTATATGACATAGTATACGACATAGTATAGAATAGTATACGAATAGTATATGACATAGTATACATAGTATACAATAGTATATGACATTATTGAATATATACGACATAGTATACGACATAGTATACGACATAGTATATGACATAGTATACGACATAGTATATGACATAGTATACGACATAGTATATGACATAGTATATCGACATAGTATACGACATAGTATATGACATAGTATATCGACATAGTATATGACATAGTATACGACATAGTATATGACAGAAACAATAGTATATGACATAGTATATGACATAGTATATGACATAGTATATGACATAGTATACGACATAGTATATGACATAGTATATGACATAGTATATGACATAGTATATGACATAGTATATGACATAGTATAGACATAGTATACGACATAGTATATGACATAGTATATGACATGTATATGAATGTATATGACATAGTATACGACATAGTATTGACATGATACAATAGTATATGACATAGTATATGACATAGTATACGACATAGTATATGACATAGTATACGACATAGTATATGACATAGTATATGACATAGTATATGACATAGAATATGACATAGAATATGACATAGATAATCATAAGATCAAGACTGACCACGTCTCAGAGGAGACGGATCTCACACATTCAAATTCAAAATATTTTTGTTGTTGTTTCTTTTATGCTTTACCTGGATTATGTAGTTCACATATAATCAAATATGAGGCACAAGAGAGAGCCACCAGTATGCAAATGCATCGTTTCGGATGCTACGTTTCACGCATCACTGCCCACAATAGTGAAGGGACCGACCCATTCCATTGCGTATGGTTTCATCAAGTCGTGGCTTGATCAAGCTACAATGTTTACAAACCAGCACTTCACCATTTACTTATTAATGTCTGAATTTATCCTACTTGACTCCATTGCCTTTAGTTATTCCTTGATTAGATATCCTCAGCTCCTTGTTTAAATATATTTTAGTTATACTTGGCTCTTTTACACTTGGCTACTTCAGTCATATCTTCCCCCAAACAACTTGTTTCAATAAAGTGTAAGGTCAGCGCTGTCAGTCTGTCATCGTATGAAAGATTCCTTTTACAGTGGATTAATTTATCTCCTCCTCTATTTTCTAATGAATTTATATTCATTCTGTTGTATGGAGCCCAAAGCTGCAAGATATCTGAATGATTATTAGTAGTATTATTAAAGATTCGCCGGTATTCTCCCGGCCCGGGCCTTTTCCAAGTGGTGGCCCGGCCATCTGAATGATGGCGTAGTAATGATGTGTAGAGCCTTGAGATTACTGTCGCTTATATTATTTAATTATAAGGTTAGGTTAGGTAAGATTTGTCAGGAAACAGGACAGGTTTTAGTCATATGAGGACCCGCAGCTGGAGCTTTTGGTCATCTGGCTGAGGCCTTCCCTCTGGCCTACCAGTCCACCCCTTTAAAAAATATGGTTATAATTGTAAGAGCTAACGTTTTTTTCGAGACTAAGGGAGTGAACACCTATCAAGGCCAAGGGACTGATCTACCAAGGATTCGACACTTTAAAATTACCTCTCCACTTTCACTATCTTCAAATATAATATCTGCAATGTAGATACACAGTTGTTGCAAATGTGTCTTAATTATCAATGTGCCGATATTTTACGCCATTAATAATATGATAGAGATGTTATCAGTTCCAAAGATTAGAACTTGACACTTTTCTTGCATTAATTTCTGCTGCTGCGGCCACTTCTCCAAAGTTCAGCGGCTCATGCGGTATCACAGCCTGGGTACTCTGGCCTTGGTATCACAGCTTGGATTCTCTGGCTGTGGTATTACAGCCTGGGTACACTGGCCCTGGTATCACAGCCTGGGTTCTCTGGCTCTGGTATTCCTAAGAAATAATAACACGGTTAACTCCTCCAGGTCGTTCCTAATAATCATAACTTTCAGTGTTGAAGGAGATTCACTGCGTTTGGCTTATCGACTGATTCTTGACAAACATTACCTTCTGTTTTAAGTCGGACCATTTTTTATTATTTATTATTATTGCTTATCATTATAACGATTATAATTATTATTGTTTATTATTATTATTATTATTATTAGTATTATTATTATTATTATTTGTTATTGGTGTGCTTATATTATTACTACTCATGTGGTAGCGCTAAAGCCGTAGGGTTCACTGTTTAGAAATGGCCAAAAACTGTGTGAGAAAACGTAGGTAGCGGTGGACGGAGGATCGAGCCTCCACCACTCCTTGCATTGTAGGACCCATAAGCATTTAGCGCTCCACGTGAAACATATTAAGTAGATGCATGTCGGTCGGTGCGTGATCGGAGAAGGGTGTCCCCGTGTTGCATAACCCCAGACCTCACTGCACCAGAATGCTGCACCAGTGTTCTAATGCGAGTTAAATATTTGCGTTGAAGGTTTGAAGCAAATCGGAAGAAGCATTAACAGGTTATGGCAGAGGAAATTAATATACAAATTTCTTCAAGTATGGATAATAAGGATATACGCAGCCCAATACGAAATTAATCCTTCCACTAGGAAACTCCGGCTTTGAAATTTTCGATTCAACCTGCAGAGGTTTTTTTTTTTATAATTATCGAGACCAAAGATCAAGTCTCATGCCAGGTAAAAATAGTTTTTTTTTTTTTCAAGTTATCAACACTGAACAGGTGAAAATCAGTATTCCAATTTTCCAGATTTTTTCAATAAAGTTTTAATCCGGGACCAAGACAGTCCAAAATTAATCCAAACTTTTTTGCTTACATAAAATATGCAGCCTTTTATGTAGTCTTATTGACTTGGATTATGGGATTGGGTGAAGAGTTTTGGGCAAGTGGCTTGGATTAGAGGGTAGTTGTTGCTGAGCATATATAGGCATACTTTGAAACATGTGTGAGTGTTAAGGTCCGTGGGCGTACTTGGCCTGTGCGTACTGGAAGAGAGGGGGCGGCCTCCCCGAGTGTGTACTGGTGATGAAAGAAGGGGTCCCTGTATGCCCGTACTTCAGGTTGTTTGATTTGCATCAAAAAAACATGTTAACTCCCGGGTGTCGCGCGATGGTCCACCTTGAGGAGTGTTGACACTCACCTCGTGAATACCTGAAGACTAGTCCCAGTGGCGCCGTCACTAGTCCCCACCACCACACCTACTGGAATACACTTGCTGGTCCCTCATTACCACCACCACTATGTATACTACCATTACTACTACCATTAAACAACCCTTGGCGATATAAGAAGACGCTACCACCACCACTACACATACTACCATCACCCGCTACCACCACTACCATCAACCAACCCTCGGTACTATAAGATCGCTACTACCACCACCACCATCACTCCTAAGACCATTACCACCATCACTAATATCACTATTTCCACCTTGTCGTCCACCAGCACTTCCACATTTCCTTCCTCTTCAAACAGGTGTAGTGTCTGATATGTGGAAGATGGCTAATGTAATTCCTATTTTTAAAACAGGGGACAAGTCGTTACCGTCAAATTACCGCCCAATAAGCCTGACCTCAATTGTAGGCAAATTACTAGAGTCAATTATTGCTCAAATTATAAGAAGCCATCTCGATAAGCATAGCTTGATTAATGATACTCAGCATGGATTCACAAGAGGCCGGTCTTGTTTAATTTATTAACTTTCTTCAGTAAAGCTTTTGAGGCTGTTGACCACGATAAAGAATTTGATATTATTTACTTAGATTTTAGTAAGGCATTTGATAGAGTTCCGCACCAAAGACTGTTGAAGAAAGTAGCAGCTCATGGCATTGGGGGAAGGGTGCTCTCGTGGATCGAATCATGGCTCACAGACAGGAAGCAGTGTCCATAAATGGGGTTAAATCCGAGTGGGGATCAGTAACAAGTGGCGTTCCACAGGGATCAGTCTTGGGCCAATTGTTGTTTATAATATATATATCAATGATCTTGATGAAGGAATTACTAGTGATATGAGCAAATTCGCCGATGACACGAAGATAGGTAGGATAATTGATTCAAACGTAGATGTCAGGGAACTTCAGGAGGATTTAGGTCAGAAAAGTGGCAGATGCAGTTCAATGTAGATAAATGCAAGGTCCTGAAGCTCGGGAGTGTCCATAACCCTAGAACTTATAAGTTAAATAATGTAGAACTTAGCCATACAGATTGCGAAAAGGACTTGGGGGTTATGGTAAGCAGCAACCTTAAACCAAGACAGCAATGCCTAAGCGTACGTAATAAGGCAAATAGATTACTGGGATTTATATCAAGAAGTGTAAGCAACAGAAGTCCAGAGGTCATACTGCAGCTTTATACATCATTAGTAAGGCCTCACCTAGATTATGCAGCTCAATTCTGGTCTCCATATTACAGAATGGACATAAATTCGTTAGAAAACATTCAGCGTAGGATGACTAAATTAATACATAGCATTAGAAATCTTCCTTATGAAGAAAGATTGAAGACTCTTAAGTTACATTCACTTGTTAGACGAAGAATGAGGGGAGACCTGATCGAAGTGTATAAGTGGAAGATAGGTATTAATAAAGGGGATATTAACAAGGTCTTGAGGATATCTCTCCAAGAGAGAACCCGCAGTAATGGATTTAAATTAGATAAGTTTAGATTTAGAAAGGACTTAGGAAAGTATTGGTTTGGAAATAGGGTAGTTGATGAGTGGAACAGTCTACCTAGTTGGGTTATTGAGGCTAGGACTTTGGGTAGTTTCAAATTTAGGTTGGATAAGTACATGAGTGGGAGGGGTTGGATTTGAGTGGGACTTGCACATCGGAGCTTGTTTCTTGGGTGGCATTGAAAATAGGGCTGGTCAAATGTTTGTTAGTGGGATGAATTGTAAAGGACCTGCCTAGTATGGGCCAACAGGCCTGCTGCAGTGTTCCTCCTTTCTTATGTTCTTATGTTCTCATATCTCCCTTCTCCACTTATCCCCTCTTCTCTTCCTTTTCTGCCTCTCCCCTAGTCTTCCTCCTGCTGACGGAGACAACAACACAGAGGTTAGGCGGGTAAATATTGGACAAGGAAGAATATGTCCAGATCGACCCCACCATTGTTATTTCTCTCTCTCTTACTGTAAAATTCTCTTCTTGTTTAGGTGATAATTACTCTTTAATGAATGTGGTGTTAAGCTTTAATAATGGTGTCTTGTGTTAAGCTTAATAATGGTGTCTTGTGGTGTTAAGCTTTAATAATGATGTCTTGTGGCGTTAAGCTTTAATAATGGTGTCTTGTGTTAAGCTTAATAATGGTGTCTTGTGGTGTTAAGCTTTAATAATGGTGTTTTGTGATGTTAAGCTTAATGTCTTGTGGTGTTAATGTTAAGCTTAATCATAGTGGTTTTGTGGTGGCAAGCTTTTAATTTTGCTGATGAGTTTGATCCTAAGCTTTAATGCTGATTGTGGTGTTAAGCTTTAGTGTTAGAGTGTTAAATTTTAAACATGTTTTTGGTGTTAAACCATGTGTTGATTGTGTCTGTGGTGTCAGATTGTTAAAACTGCTTTTTGTTTATTTGTCCGCGAAATGGTTATTGTTTCTCATCTAATTCATTAAATATCGATCTCGTCCTGAATCTCGGAATTGTGTTCCTTTATTCTGGCCATCTGAGTTTTTCTGAGCCAGTGAGTGGATTAACAAGATTTTCTCCTTTTATCGAATAATCTTATGACCCCTATGAGTTTAGAGCCTCTACATAAATATAATAATCACTGGATGAACTGATTCCCTCCTGGGAATAAAGACACTGGTAACAGAGGATCCCTTATTAATAAAGCGTTTCGCACCAGGCTTGGGCGAAACGTTGTATTTATAGGGATGCTGTGCTACCAGTGTCTTGATTCCCCTTGTTGTCAAGGTATTGTGACCTTTAGGGTTCAACATTACCCATTAGATATACTAATAGCGTTTCGGGTTTTTCGTATTTCCAATTCATTTCTACGTTCGATTGCCTTGATGCATGAATCCGATTCCGGGTTGCTCGTAGCTCGGTGGTAGCACGTTGGGTACGCAACCGAAGGATCCAGCATCAATCATTCAGCGAAAGACGTGATGGAGACTTGATCCTCCGTCTGCTAAGCGCCAGACAGACGCGCTTCGTATTTGTACTCGCCTGTGTGTGCGAATAAGTCTTCTAACACAAATATTAGAAAGTCTTCTAACAACTATTGCCCCTTTTTTCTGTTGGAAGAGCTTCGATGTCTAGGTTATCAACGGTGAACAGATACTTAACATGATAAAGATCTTATCAGATGGAAACGTGACCCATTAACAGCTCTTTCTTCTAACATGTGTTTTCTTCACTATTGTCAGGAGTTCGTCACCTGGATCCAGAGAGCTACGAGGTAGTGGACTTCTGTGGCTAGCATCCTAGTGGTTTACCATCACCTAAATTAACCTAAGCCAAAGTTTGTGGCTGTTTCTTGGGTGTTAGGTTACATATTTGCTAGGTTGAGTGGAGAGCATGGGAGTGCAGTTGGGAATGGTGTAGGTTGCTCTTGGATGGGTAGATGGTGATGGATATGGGATTGTTGAATGGGTAGAGGGATTGTGAGGTGGGTAGAGGTATTGTGGGGTGGGTGAAACGAAGGCCGGGGAGAGATGTGTGGTTGCTGGATGTGGCTGTCACAATAAACAATTATCATGTTGCTGAAATTTCAGTTCGAGATGGACACACTCTAAGTCCCTCCTCCCCTCTTTTGCCTTCATACTATCACTTTCTTGTCTTCTTACCTCCTCATCCTCTCCCTCCAAACTGTCATTATTCTCGTCTTCTGCTCGTCCTCGATTTTATCATTGTTTTCCTCGTACCTTTTCATTCTCTTCACCCACCACATAAGATTCACCAACATTATCTCATTTTCATGCCAGCTGTAGTCTACAGTCTTCCACTTTCCTGCTGGCTGTAGCTTACAGTCTTCCGTTATAGAATATTAGGTGTATCCTAATTGTATAGTATTATCCCGTCTCTAATGACTTGTTACATATTTTAATTACCATTGTGGTCTGCCACTCTACAAAGATTACCTTCATTACATAAAGGTTACACAGTGCTGACACGTTGATTAATTAGACACATGTGCAACACCTGCGTATCATTATTTTGTTTATTTGAAATGAAAAAAAGCCACTAGTTGGCGAAACGTCTTCGAAATAAAGATTCCTAGATGCTGCACATGTCTAATTCGTCAAGATTATCTTCTCTAGTACCATATCTTTTAGAATCCTAACTCCCTCCCTCCCTCTCTCTCTCAGCTGAAGTTTAGCTCCTGGATTAATTCCTTCTGTCTATTCGGTACTATTCTTCCCCACCATTAACAGCCCCACTAACCCCCTCCCTCCCACAAACAATCCCACAGCCCCGACTAACAATTCCACAGTCCCCCACAAACAACCTGACAACCCTGGTGTGTTTGCTTGCGTGTTGTTACCACTCGCTCACGACCCTTCAGATAATGGATCGTTATGGGCCAAGAAAATCACCCCCACTTACCTGTTGGGTAGTTTGCAAGGACGACTGCCATTATCCAATTTCCGCTTTGTCCCGTGGAGGAGGCCACGGCTCTAAGCTCACTTTCCCTCTTCTGTATCCTAGACTGCTGCTGCTGCTGTTATTGCTGCCTCTTGTGATGTTGCTTTTGCTATTATTACAGCCTCTGCTGTTCTTGATACTGTTGTCGTTCGTGATGTTTTCGTTGATGAAGCATCTGCTGCGTGATGCTGTTGATGTTGATGTTTCTACGGTTGGTGTTGATGCTCCTACTGTTGCTACTGTTGTCACTGCTGTTGCTACTGTTGTTACTGCTGTTGCTACTGTTGCTACTTCTGCTGTTTCTACCGTTGTTACTGCTGCTGCTGTTACTACTGTCACTCTTGCTGCTGCTACGACTGATGTCGCCATTGAATGTAGTAATAATAAAGATAAAAACTGGGGGTTGAACTTATTAGTTGGGGTACCTTTGAAGACTAGTAGTCGTGGGTGTGATGGCTGGGAGTGTTAGTCAGATATTAAGAGTTGTGCTTGCGGAGTTGACGGAAAGAAACTGTGGTTGTGAATATTTTGTGGGTCACTTGCCCGGATTGGGTCGACTTTCAAGTATAGGTGCAGAATATTTTTTTCCTCGCCGTTATGGAAGTCAGAAGTGGTGGTATGTTTTTGTTCGTCAAGAAATTAGAGAATGTTTCTCATACGATGACTTGCTGTCGTCCCTGAAGCTTTACCGTCCTATTTAAAAACAGCAGTAGCGTCCTACTCTAGGACCACAATGATATAATCCAGAAAATACATCTTCGCCTGGACTCATTCTCCACGGTAGATGGAAGTGACGCGGACCGTGCGTGTGACTAGGCTTCAGAGTAGCCCATGGACGAAGGCCAAAGCCTTTTCTTTTATTTAAGAGCCGAAGGTTTCTCCTCGTTCTTCAGAATTTCAGTGCGCTCTTCCACTCCGTAGAATTTAGCGTTTTTCTCTTACAAATGAAGTTAAATCCTGATTGTGAGCAATGCCAAAAGTCTGGAAATAAGTCACTCTGACTTTTTTGGGTTATCCCAGGTTCTCTACACATATGCTGCTATGTATGATAATCTATGTAACTGTATTTGTGTATACCTGAATAAACTTACCTGATTGATCAGAGACCGGACCGCAATTAGGGGACTTCGTATCGAGTCTCCACCAGTCTAGACGGGTCTCAGTGATGCTGCAGTTGGTCTAGCTTGAGATAAAGATTGTTGATAAGCCTGCCTATTGACATTTCTCTCGTTTTCGTCCTTCGAAAGAGAGGGAAGCTCTTGATCCAAGGAACTGGACCTATCCTCCCTTGGATCGAATCTGATTACCCCCCATTCCCCCAGGGGGTTTAGCGTACCCCCGACCCGTCTCATACACATATTAAATAATTTTGATAGTTAAAATTAATAATAATAGATATTGAGTCTTGAGTATCTTAATCTCAATATCTACATTTACCCTATTAGACAACAGAAATATATATAATATAATATATATATTATATATATATATATATATATATATATATATATATATATATATATATATATATATATGTCGTGCCGAATATATAAAACTGGTCAATTAGCAAAAACTCATTTAAAATTAAGTCCTTTCTGAAATTTTCTCTTATACGTTTAAAGATATATTTTTTTTCATTAATGTTAATGTAAAAAATTTTAATTTTGCACCAAAAGAATCTTAGAAAACTTACCTAACCTTATTATAACAAGAGCAATTTATTTTAGCCTAACCCAACTAAATATATTTTAAATACGTTTACAATAATTTAGTACTAAACAAACACAATCAAATATATTTTTTTCGTTAGGTTCAGAATGATTTTGGCGAAATTATTGCATTCACAAATTTTCACTTGTCCTATATGGCAAGATGAACGTTGCTATTTAAGCCAAGATCGCAAGTTCTGACTATTCGGCACGACATATATATATATATATATATATATATATATATATTATATATATATATATATATATATATATATATATATATATATAATATATAATCTTCTTTCAACAACTGGCCGTATCCCACCAAGGAGGGTGGCCCAAAAAGAAAAACAAGTTTCTCTTTTTTTAAATTTAGTAATTTATACAGGAGAAGGGGATACTAGCCTCTTGCTCCCGGCATTTTTAGCGCCTCTTACAACAGGATGGCTTCAGTCGAAGAATTCTGTTCCACTTCCCCATGGAGGTAAGAAATAAACAAGAACAAGAGCAGAAAAAATGAAAACCCAGAGGGGTGTGTATATACATGCTGTACATTATGTAAATGTGACACTAAGTGTAAGTACAAGTAGCAAGCGTACCTGAATTTTGCATGTTTAAGAGACGAAAAAGCACACCAATCCTACCATCATGTAAAACAATTACAGGATTCCGTTTTACACTCACTTGGCATGGACGGTTAGTACTTCCCTGGGCGTTGCTGTCTACCAACCTACTACCTACCTACTATATATATATATATATATATATATATATATATATATTATATTGTGTGTGTATCAAATTAGACAAGAGCAATATATGTTAATACCTGTATTTACTAAATTAAAGTTCTCTAAATATATTGAGAGAGAGAGTGAAAGCAATCCTCGTTACATAGAAAAGATAACATTTCTCTCTTAATTGAGATTTAAAGAATTGCCAATAATCCTTTTAGAAGAATACATTCTAAAACTCTACCTTTTTTTTTGTTTTTGTTTTTTTTTTTTTTTTTTTGCTTTATCGTAAAAGTTTTCGAAATGGGATAAACAAAAAACAAAAAAAATGCCGTGAACAATACAAAGGAATGGCTTTCGAAAATGGGAGAAAAAAAAAAAGAAAATTCAGTTTTATATAGTGGAAATGTTCAAGCACTTTGGACTGCCTAAAAATGGCTTTACCAACCTGGCATTAGTCAGCGCCTCAGGTGCTGCGTGAACCGTGTGGGTTTAACGCCAAACTAATCCAGTATGGTCTAGCATAACCCTTTTTAAAGGACAATAGTATTGATAAGTTCACAGAAAGCGTTTAAAAAAAAAAGGGTCCAGTCGGACACCTTGTAAGAGATTTGCGTACACACACAGCAGGCCGCGCCGCCATGTTTGTTATCGTGCGTGTGAAAATGCACGCTCCAAATTTCGTGTTACGATCTATGCTGCCAAGCGTAGGCTACCCGACATTTTTTATTTTTCCATGACTGATTATTTGGAAATAGAGATTATATGGCAACCTGACCTGGCGTAACTTTGGAGAGTTAAATGTGAGGTGGTCAGTCCCTCAGAGTTGACAGGTGGTCAGTCCCTCAGAACTGACAGGTGGTCAGTCCCTCAGAACTGACAGGTGGTCAGTCCCTCAGAACTGACAAGTGGTCAGTCCCTCAGAACTGACAGGTGGTCAGTCCCTCAGAACTGACAGGTGGTCAGTCCCTCAGAACTGACAGGTGGTCAGTCCCTCAGAACTGACAGGTGGTCAGTCCCTCAGAACTGACAGGTGGTCAGTCCCTCAGAACTGACAGGTGGTCAGTCCCTCAGAACTGACAGGTGGTCAGTCCCTCAGAACTGACAGGTGGTCAGTCCCTTATTCTGAGCAGCAAACGACTGGCACTGGCGTGTCTTCGCTGCAGTTCCGACCTTCCGAACGAAAGTTTCTAGTGGGAGCCAAGTGAACAGCCACGTTAAGCAACTTCGAAACAAGAATGAGATCTTTATTGATCAGATGATTGACCGTCATCTAGTAGTTATGTGGTTCCTGCAGGAGACAAAAGCCAGTCATCCACTGAGGTTGACGGACTGTCTCGTAGTGTTTCCCTAAATAGCCAACTTTCTTCTGCTAGTTCCTTCCACTGAAGAAGTCCTTCTCAGCTGGCGAAACGTTTCAACAATAAGGATACCGAAACTGTTGCACATGCCTCATCTATTTACCTGTACTATATACCATTAATGTATAGAAAAAAATAGTAATAGCAGTACTTGTATTACAACCCAGGAGTCCAAATGGCCTGTTATCCTGGGTGTAAAGGGAGCAAAATAAACACAGCAGAAAACTTTTGACTTATATTATCCTTCACCACTTTAGAACAGAAGTATGTACACTATATACACTATGTACAGTGATAGGTATTAGTGCACTCCACGGTAAGCAAGGCAGAATAGAAGCCACTAG
This sequence comes from Cherax quadricarinatus, assembly GCF_026875155.1. Taxonomy (NCBI): domain Eukaryota; kingdom Metazoa; phylum Arthropoda; class Malacostraca; order Decapoda; family Parastacidae; genus Cherax; species Cherax quadricarinatus. Next base: position 24,042,938 of record NC_069412.1, on the reverse strand, counting down.
AGAGCAGACCGTGCTTCAACCAGCTCTAGAATGGGAATGACAAGGGCAGACAGGAGAGTGGTACCCACATAACCTCTGCGATTGCCAAAACCATCTTATTGGCTGGAACCTGGTCACTAGTTGAACGACGGGGCCCCATCATCAACTCTCAGCAACCTGGTTCGCTGGTTGGGGGAGATAGCCTGTAAATGAGGGTGTGTACATGCACCGAATAAAGGTTACGTACTCTTTGCATGCCACAACTTGAAATAGTTGACATTTAAGGAGCACTGTGACCAGCGATCATAAACACTCAACGATCATAAACACTCACCACAAATACTATCACACCAGTTTCAAATAATTAGCTTTAATTAAAAGCCCCATTAAATAGTTAATGGTAAAAGATTCTCTTAAATGTTCCCGGAAGTCCCTACAGGCACCTTGGTAATTATGAAATGCATGATGGGAGCGGAAATGGGGGATGAGTGGACTGGAAAACTGTCCCCGTCTGGGAGAAATGGAATCAAACCAGGATAGTTTACATAGTTGGTTTTTCGGATACTTTTATAGTTGTAGCACTTTCTTCTTCCCTCCACTATTTTCCATCTCTCTCTCCCCTTTCGCTCTAACGCCCTCCTTCCCTCTCCCTCCATCCCTCTCCCTCCATCCCTTTCCCTCCATCCTTCTCCCTCCATCCCTCTCCCTCCATCCCTCTCCCTCCATCCCTCTCCCTCCATCCCTCTGCCTCCCTCCTCGTCATATTTCACACTTGCCTGGCCCCAAGCGGTCCTCAATGATCACAAATGACTTCATTGATCGTACACATACCAGACCATGTGTCCTTTGTTGGTCTCGTGGCCTCTCCCGTTGTCTTTGTTGGTCTCTTGGCCTCTCCCGTTGTCTTTGTTGGTCTCTTGGCCTCTCCCGTTGTCTGTCTTGATCACTGGTCATTCCCCATTTTCTTTATTGGTCTGTAGTCCTCACCAGTTGTTTTGGCTAGTTTTTAAGCGTCTTTCTTGGTCTCTAACTTTATCGTTGCCTTTGTTAGCTACTTGACTTCCCTTTTATTTTTTCAGTTTGTCTTATTCTGTCTGATGTTTTGTCTCTGGCTCTGTGTAAGAATGGTGTGCTTGTAGTTACAGCAACAGAGCTGATCTAATGATCAGCATTTACTTTCATATTTTATTTAAAGTTTCCTTGCGGATCTCATTCCAGAATTCAGTAGCTCTGTGTTCATGTTACTTAGTAATAAATCATCTCGTATCCTCTCATAATCTTGCACGTCCCTTGAGCTAAGAATCCGTTTTCAGTTTTCTCAATCCTCTGCTCATAATTTTTTTTTTATATCCGGGAGCCATTTTTGTGGCACATCTTCGGCCTTTTTCAGTTTTATCCAGCTGTTGAACATTTCAGTTTTGCTGCAACGTAGGTCGAATTTTTTTAAGCATTTATGCATGCCTATATCTGATTTCCTCTAAGGTGGAAAGAGTAACATATAAGCGTCTCATATACTCACAAAGTCTTACAATCCTGGACTTGCTTCGTTGCCCGGAAAGATATGAATTGTGATGCCTCTGCGTACTTCTGATAAACAACAGTTGAATGAATGATGGTGAGTGTGTTTCCTTTTCCGGGTCACACTGCCTTGGTGGGAGACGGACAGTGTGTTAAGAAAAAATATCTCTTGTTTTCATTTGGTCTTGTATCGCTTCTTTCTTCCATTTCCTCTACGCCTCAGTTATATAAATTATATTACATACTTTATCTGAAGTTCCTTTTGTCTAAAGTCTTCTTCTAAGAATTTACAGGAATTTGTAAGAATTTACAGGAATTTGCGTTTGAACTGCTTATATATGAATAGTTCACTATCAGTGTATCTATACGTATACATGTATGTACTCTCCTAATTGTACTCACCTAATAGTGGTTGCAGGGGTCGAGACTCAGCTCCTGGCCCCTCCTCTTCACAGATCGTCTACTAGGTCCTCTCTCTGCTCCCTAAGTTTTGTCATACCTCGTCTTAAAGCTATGTATGGTGCCTGCCTTGCTAGACTATTCCACTTCCAGACAACTCTGTGACTGAAGAAATACTTCCAAACATCCCTGTGACTCGTCTGAGTCTTCAGCTTCCAATTGTGACCCCTTGTTTCTGTGTCCCATCTCTGGAACATCCTATCTCTGTCAACCTTATCTATTCCACGCAGTATTTCGTATGTCGTTATCATGTCTCCCCTGACCTTCCTGTACTCCAGAGTCGTCAGGCCGACTTCCCTCAACCTTTCTTCCTAGGACATTCCCCTGAGCTCTGGAACTAGCCTTGTTGCAACCCTTTGCACTTTCTCTAATTTCTTGACGTGCTTGTGTACTCACTTATTTGTACTCACCTATTTGTGGTTGCAGGGGTCGATTCATAGCTCCTGGCCCCGCCTCTTCACTGATTGCTACTAGGTCCTCTCTCTCCCTGCTCCATGAGCTTTATCATACCTCGCCTTAAAACTATGTATGGTTCCCGCCTCCACTACTTCACTTTCTAGGCTATTCCACGGCTTGGCTACTCTATGACTGAAGAAATACTTCCTAACATCCCTTTGATTCATCTGAGTCTTCAACTTCCAATTGTGACCTCTTGTGTCTGTGTCCCATCTCTGGAACATCCCGTCTTTGTCCACCTGTGTGTGTGTGTGTGTGTGTGTGTGTGTGTGTGTGTGTCGTGCCGAAGAGGTAAAACTGGTCAAATAGCAAGAACTCAATTAAAATTAAGTCCTTTCTAAAATTTTCTCCTATACTTTTAAAGATATATTTTTTCATTTATGTTAATGTAAAAATTAATAATATTGTAACGAAAGAACCTTAGTAAACTTACCTAACCTTATCATAACAAGCGCAATTTAATATAGCCTAATCCATTTAAATATATTTTAGATAAGTTTACAATAATTTAATAATAAACAATGAAATACACTTTTTTCGTTAAGTTCAGAATGATTTTTGCGAAATTACTGCATACACAAATTTTCGCTTGTCTTATTGGCAAGAAGAGCTTGCTATCTAACCAAATAGCAAGTTTTGCCTATTCAGCACGAATTATATATTATATATATATATTAAATATTATTATATATGTCGTGGCCGATATGTAAAACTGGTCAATTAGCAAAAATCATTTAAAATTAAAGTCCTTTCTAAAATTTTACTCTTATAAGCTTAAAGATTTTTTTTTCATTAATGTTTATGTAAAATTTATAATTTTGAACAAAAAGGAACTTAGAAAACTTACCTAACCTTTTCATACAAAAGCAATTTATTTTAGCCTAACCAACTAAATATATTTTAGATTAGTTACAATAATTTATACTAAACAACACAGTAAAATATATTTTTTTCGTTAGGTTCAGAATGATTTTGGCGAAATTATGCATACACAAATTTTCACTTGTCCTATATGGCAAGATGAGTTTGCTATTTAAGCCAAGATCGCAAGTTCTGCCTATTCGGCACGACATATATATATATTATATATATATATATATATATATATATATATATATATATATATATATAATATATATATATATATATATATATATATATCATAACATTACATACTATATAAGAAACTACAGATATATTATGGAATCTGATTTATGAATTAACACACACACACACACACACACACACACACACACACACACACACACACACACACACACACACACCGCTGGTTTCAAATTCCTATAACTATTTTTTTTTTATTCTCACATTGTTAATATTCGGATTTGAAAAAAAATAATCATGCAGTGATCTAGAATGAGATTTAGAACTTGAGTCCTAGATGGTGTAGTAATGTGTGTGTGGCGGTGCGTGTGTGTGTACTGCGTGCGTGGTGTGTGTGTACTGTGTGCGTGTGTGTGTGCGTGTATATGTATGTTTGTAAACAAGCAATTGACCTGTCCAGTGGCTGTTACCTCGTAATTATCTTGATGTAATGAATAACGTTTGATGGGAAGGAGGAGGAGTGGATTCAGTGGGAGGGAAGAGGGGATCAATGAATGGTGGTGGAGGGGAGGGGGGGGAATCAGTGGGAGGAGGGAAGGGGGCGAGGAGGAAGGGCAAATGGAGTAGGAAAGGAAGGGGGAGGGAAATGGAGAGTAAGGAGATGGACTGAAGGAAGGGGATTAAGAACAAGAGATGTAAAAGGAAGGAGGAATCGAGGGATGAGATGGAGGGACAGAAGGCAGAGAGATGGACAGGAGAAGAAAACACATGAGACACAAGAGGTGAGAGAGAAAATGAAGTAGGAGGTGATGGAGGAACTAGGAGGAAGGAGGTATATAAGGAAGAAAGCGAGATGGAAGAGGGAGGGAGGGTGAATGAGAGACCTTAGGGTAAATGTGTAAAAAAAAAACTTGACGTCTATGCTTGTGTGATTGCTTTTCTGTGTGTGTGTTTTTTTTGTGTGTGTGTGTACAATATTTCCTTAGGTCGAACTATACCTACCTTTCAAGGGAAGGGCTCTTGATCCATGGAACTGAAACTACCCTACCCTTCCTCATATCAAACCTAATTATTTCTCATTCCAATTGCGTTGCATGACCCATTCACAACTAACACCTTGTAACTCACACCTAACACCTTGTAACTCACACCTGACACCTTGTAACTCACACCTGACACCTTGTAACTCACACCTGACACCTTGTAACTCACACCTAGCACCTTGTAACTCTCACACCTGTAACTCACTAACTTGTAACTCTAACACTTACTCACCACCTTGTAACTCACCTACACTCTAATTCACACCTTTTGTAACTCACACCTAACACCTTGTAATACCTATCTGAACATATCACTCTAACACCTTGTAACCACCAAACCCTTTAATCACACCTAACACCTTGTAACTACACTAACACCTTCTAACTCACACCTATCACCTTGTAACTCACACTAACACCTGTTTTACACTTAAATCTTGCAGACTCACACCTAACACCTTGTAACTCACAGCATCAAAACCTTGCCATTAGCACCTTAATGATCTGTGAACTCACGTTCTAACACATGTACTCACGACTGTATGCCCGTAACTCACTCATCTACCCTAGTTACTAACACTTAACCCTTGCTGCACCTTGACACCTTAGGTATCACAGCATAAGAATGCTTGCCCTGTATGGCGATATGAATGAATGTGTGAAGGTTCCACATGCTCGTCCTCGACCGTGTATGCTGGCTCGCTACTCTCACGCTCAAGGTCTACCTCCTTGTAGCTCCTCCTTGAGTTCCTGCTAGGAACTCATTGACTCGTTCTACTGTTCATTAATCAGACTTGTTCCCCCAGTCTCGACTCAGCTCTCTCAAGCAGTCTTAATCCAATCGAGTCCTCTGACTTTGGTGTGGGTGTGTGGGTGTGGGTGGGGGTGGGGGTGGTGCGGGAAGGGGTTTTTTGGTTCTACAGCTGAGCTGTGTGTGATCGTATATATCAACATCTCGTAAATATACGTGTGTAACATACGCGATGAGCCAATGTAGAAAGTTATATAAAATTATGGTGTATATATATATATATATATATATATATATATATATATCGTATATTAAATATGATATGTAAGTATATTATAAAATATTTATATAATTATATAATCACTATTTATAATGTATTTATATGAATTATTTATATCGTAACGCTGTCAACATGCCTGTAAGCTATTAAAAAGTTTGTTTCATTAACTGTATTGTAATCACTTGTTTATAATATAGTTTGTTGATGTGTGTTGTATCCTGTACATGTGCTACACACTGGAGGTCGTAGCACATACGTAGTATGGTAGTCGTGGTGTGATTGGTGAGTGACTGTGGTAAGGGTACTGGTAGTGTTGTGTGGTATACGGGTAGGTACTAGTGACTGTGGTAAGGGTACTGGTAGTGGTGGTGGTGGTGGTGGTAGTGACTGTGGTAAGGGTACTGTAGTGTGTGGTAGGTACTGGTAGTGACTGTGGTAAGGGTACTGGTAGTGGTGGTGGTGGTGGTAGTGACTGTGGTAAGGGTAGTGGTGGTGTGAGTGCTGTGGTAGGTACTGAGTGGTGTGGTGGTGGTAGTGACGTGGTAAGGACTGGTAGTGGTGGTGGTGGTAGTGACTGTGGTAAGGGTACCGGTAGTGACTGTGGTAAGGGTACTGGTAGTGGTGGTGGTGGTGGTAGTGACTGTGGTAAGGGTACTGGTAGTGGTGGTGGTGGTGGTGGTAGTGACTGTGGTAAGGGTACTGGTAGTGACTGTGGTAAGGGTACTGGTAGTGACTGTGGTAAGGGTACTGGTAGTGGTGGTGGTGGTAGTGACTGTGGTAAGGGTACTGGTAGTGGTGGTGGTGGTGGTAGTGACTGTGGTAAGGGTACTGGTAGTGACTGTGGTAAGGGTACTGGTACCTGGAGGTTACCTGGAGGTTATTCCGGGGATCAACGCCCCCGCGGCCCGGTCCATGACCAGGCCTCCCGATGGATCAGGGCCTGATCAACTAGGCTGTTACTGCTGGCCGCACGCAGTCCAACGTACGAGCCACAGCCCGGCTGATCCGGCACTGACTTTAGGTATCTGTCCAGCTCTCTCTTGAAGGCAGCCAGGGGTTTATTGGCAATTCCCCTAATGCTTGATGGAAGGCTGTTGAACAGTTTTGGGCCCCGGACACTTATGGTGTTTTCTCTTAGTGTACCAATGGCGCCCCTACTTTTTATTGGGGGCATTTTGCATCGCCTGCCCTGTCTTTTACTTTCGTAGGGAGTGATTTTCGTGTCAGATTTGGGACCATTCCTTCCAAGATTTTCCAAGTGTAGATTATGATATATCTCTCCCTTCTGCGTTCCAACGAGTACAAGTCAAGTGCTTCCAAGCGTTCCCAGTAGTTAAGGGTGCTTGACAGAACTTATACGTGCAGTAAAGGATCTCTGTACACTCTCTAGATCTGCGATTTCACCTGCTTTGAATGGAGATGTTAATGTACAGCAGTATTCCAGCCTAGAGAGAACAAGTGATTTGAAAAGGATCATCATGGGCTTGGCATCTCTCGTTTTGAAAGTTCTCATTATCCATCCTATCATTTTCTTTGCACGTGCGATCGTGGCACTGTTGTGATCCTTGAAAGTGAGATCCTCAGACATTACTACTCCCAGGTCCCTTACATTATTTTTCCGCTCTATTGTATGGCCGGAGTCAGTAGTAAAACTCTGATCTAGTTATTATCTCCTCCAGTTTTCCATAACGGAGTAGTTGGAATTTGTCCTCATTGAACATCATATTGTTTACCGTTGCCCACTGGAAAACTTTGTTTATATCTTCTTGGAGGTTAACCGCGTCCTCAGCAGATGACAGCCTCATGCAGATCCTAGTATCATCCGCAAAGGATGATACGGTGCTGTGGTGTATATCTCTGTTTATGTCTGATATGAGGATAAGGAATAAGATGGGGGCGAGTACTGTGCCTTGTGGACCAGAGCTCTTCACTATGGCAGCCTCCGATTTAACTCTGTTGACCACTACTCTTTGTGTTCGATTTGTTTAGGAAGTTGAAGATCCATCTCCCACTTTCCCAGTTATTCCTTTAGCACGTATTTTATGGGCTATTACGCCATGATCGCATTTGTCAAATGCTTTTGCAAAGTCTGTGTATATTACATCTGCATTCTGATTTTCTTCCAGTGCATCCAAGGCCATGTCATAGTGATCCAGTAGTTGTGAGAGGCAGAGCGACCTGCCTGAACCCATGTTCACTGATGTGCAGTTTGGAATCCAGTGATTTGCAATCTGCTTCGTTAGCACTCTTCAAAGGTGGTGGTGGTGTGGTGTATGACTGTGGTAAGGTAGTTGGTGTGTTAGTGACTGTGGTAAGGGTACGGTAGTGTGGTGGTGTGGTAGTGACTGTGTAAGGGAGGTAGTGGTGGTGGTGGGGGTAGTGACTGGGGTAAGGCACTGGTATGGAGGTGATGGTGTAGTGACTGTGGAAGGGTGCTGGTATGGGGTGGTGCTGGTGGAATTTGACAGTGGTAAGGTACTGGTATTGGTGGTGGTATGACTGTGGTAAGGTACTGGTAGGGGTTGGTGGTGGGTAGTGACTGGGGTAAGGTACTGTGTGGTGGTGGTGTTAGTGACCTGGGTAAGGTACTGTAGTTGTGGTGGTGAGTGACTGTGGTAAGGAAATGGTAGGTGGGGTGGTGAGTGACTGTGGTAAGGTACTGGTAGTGTTGGGTGGTGGTGGTAGTGACTGTGGTAAGGGTCTGTAGTGGTGGTGGTGGTGGTAGTGACTGTGGTAAGGTATGAGGGGTGGGTGGTAGGCGGGGTAGTCGGTAGTGACTGTGGTTAATGATACTGGTAGGTGGTGGTGGTGGTGGTAGTGACTGTGGTAAGGTACTGTTGGTGGGGTGGGTATGACTGTGGTAAGGGTACGGTAGTGTGTGTGGTATGACTGTGGTAAGGGTACTGGTGGGGTGGTGGTGGTGGTGGTAGTGACTGTGGTAAGGGTACTGGTAGTGACTGTGGTAAGGATACTGGTAGTGGTGGTGGTGGTGGTGGTAGTGACTGTGGTAAGGGAAACTGGTAGTGGTGGTGGTGGTGGTAGTGACTGTGGTAAGGGTACTGGTAGTGTGGGTGGTGGTAGTGACTGTGGTAAGGGTACTGGTAGTGGTGGTGGTGTGGTAGTGACTGTGGTAAGGGTACTGGTAGTGGTGGTGGTGGTGGTAGTAGTGACTGTGGTAAGGGTACTGGTAGTGGTGGTGGTGGTAGTGACTGTGTAAGGTACTGTAGTGGTGAGTGGTTTAGTGACTGTGGTAAGGGTACTGGTAGTGGTGGTGGTGGTGGTAGTGACTGTGGTAAGGGTACTGGTAGTGGTGGTGGTGGTGGTAGTGACTGTGGTAAGGGTACTGGTAGTGGTGGTGGTGGTGGTAGTGACTGTGGTAAGGGTACTGGTAGTGGTGGTGGTGGTGGTAGTGACTGGGGTAAGGGTACTGGTAGGGGTGGGGGTAGTGACTGTGGTAAGGGTACTGGTAGTGGTGGTGGTGGTGGGTTTAGTGACTGTGGTAAGGGTACTGGTAGTGGTGGTGGTGTGTGACTGTGGTAAGGGTACTGGTAGTGGTGGTGTGTGGTAGGACTGTGGTAAGGGTACTGAGTGGGGGGGTGGAGTGATGTGGTAAGGGTACTGGTAGTGGGTGGTGGTGGTAGTGACTGTGGTAAGGGTACTGGTAGTGTGGTGGTTGTGGTAGTGACTGTGGTAAGGGTACTGTAGTGGTGGTGGTGGTAGTGACTGTGGTAAGGGTACTGGTAGGGGTGGTGGGGGTAGTGACTGTGGAAGGGTACTGGTAGTGTGTGGTGGTAGTGACTGTGGAAGGTACTGGTAGTGTTGTGGGTGGTATTGACTGTGGTAAGGGTACTGGTAGTGGTGGTGGGTGGTAGTGACTGTGGTAAGGGTACTGGTAGTGGTGGGGTGTGTGGTTAGTGACTGTGTAAGGGTACTGGTAGTGTGGTGGTGGTGGTAGTGACTGTGTAATACTGTGTGGTGGTTGTGACTGTGGTAAGGTATGGTAGTGGTGGTGTGTGGTAGTGACTGTGGTAAGGGTACTGTAGTGGTGGTGGTGGGTAGTGACTGTGGTAAGGGTACGGGTAGTGGTGTTGGTGGTAGTGACTGTGGTAAGGGTACTGGTAGTGGTGTGGTGGGAGTGACTGTGGTAAGGGTACTGGTATGGTGGTGGGTGGTAGTGACTGTGGTAAGGGTAACTGGTAGTGGTGGTGGTAGTGACTGTGGTAAGGTACGGGTAAGGTGGGGGTATGACTGTGGTAAGGGTACTGGTAGTGGTGGTGGTAGTGACTGTGGTAAGGGTACTGGTAGTGGTGGTGCTGGTGGTAGTGACTGTGGTAAGGGTACTGGTAGGGTGGTGGTGGTATGACTGTGGTAAGGGTACTGGTAAGTGGTGGTGGTGGTGGTAGTGACTGTGATAAGGGTACTGGTGGGTGGGGGTTTGGTGGTAGTGACTGTGGTAAGGACTGGTGTGGTGGTGGTGGTAGTGACTGTGGTAAGGGTACTGGTAGTGGTGGTGGTGGTAGTGACTGTGGTAAGGGTACTGGTAGTGGTTGGTGGTGTTGGTGTGACTGTGGTAAAGGTACGGGTTTAGTGGTGGTGGTGGTAGTGACTGTGGTAAGGGTACTGGTAGTGGTGGTGGTGGAGTGACTGTGGTAAGGGTACTGGTAGTGGTGGTGGTAGTGACTGTGGTAAGGGTACTGGTAGTGGTGGTGGTAGTGACTGTGGTAAGGGTACTGGTAGTGGTGGTGCTGGTGTAGTGACTGTGGTAAGGGTACTGGTAGTGGTGGTGGTGGTAGTGACTGTGGTAAGGGTACTGGTAGTGTGTGTGTGGTGGTAGTGACTGTGATAAGGGTACTGGTAATGGTGGTGGTGGTGGTAGTGACTGTGGTAAGGGTACTGGTAGTGGTGGTGGGGGTGGTGGTAGTGACTGTGGTAAGGGTACTGGTAGTGGTGGTGGTGGTGGTAGTGACTGTGTGAAGGTACTGGTAGTGGTGGTGGTGGCGGTAGTGACTGTGGTAAGGGTACTGGTAGAGGTGGTGGTAGTGACTGTGGTAAGGGTACTGGTAGTGGTGGTGGTAGTGACTGTGGTAAGGGTACTGGTAGTGGTGGTGCTGGTGGTAGTGACTGTGGTAAGGGTACTGGTAGTGGTGGTGGTGGTAGTGACTGTGGTAAGGGTACTGGTAGTGGTGGTGGTGGTGGTAGTGACTGTGGTAAGGGTACTGGTAGTGGTGGTGGTGTAGTGACTGTGGTAAGGGTACTGGTAGTGGTGGTGGTGGTGGTATGACTGTGTAAGGGTACTGGTAGGGGTGGTGGTGGTAGTGACTGTGGTAAGGGTACTGGTAGTGGTTGTGGTGGTGGTAGTTACTGTGGTAAGGGTACTGGTAGTGGTGGTGGTTGTGGTAGTGACTGTGGTAAGGGTACTGGTAGTGGTGGTGGTGGTAGTGACTGTGGTAAGGGTACTGGTAGTGGTGGTGGTAGTGGGACTGTGGTAAGGGTACTGGTATTTGGTGGTGGTAGTGACTGTGGTAAGGGTACTGGTAGTGGTGGTGCTGGTGGTAGTGACTGTGGTAAGGGTACTGGTAGTGGTGGTGGTGGTAGTGACTGTGGTAAGGGTACTGGTAGTGGTGGTGGTGGTGGTAGTGACTGTGGAAAAGGGTACTGGTAGTGGTGGTGGTGGTAGTGACTGTGGTAAGGGTACTGGTAGTGTGGGGGTTTGGTGGGTAGTGACTGTGGAAAGGGGTACTGGTAGTGGTGGTGGTGGTAGTGACTGTGGTAAGGGTACTGGTAGTGGTTGGGGTGTGGTAGTTACTGTGGTAAAACTGGTAGTGGTGGTGGGTTGTGGTAGTGATTGTGGAAAGGGGTACTGGTAGTGTGGTGGTGGTAGTGACTGTGGTAAGGGTACTGGTAGTTGTGGTAGTGACTGTGGTAAGGGTACTGGTAGTGGTGGTGGGGTAGTGACTGTGGTAAGGGTAACTGGTAGTGGTGGTGGTAGTGACTGTGGTAAGGTACTGGTAGTGTGGTGCTGGTGGTAGTGACTGTGGTAAGGGTACTGGTAGTGGTGGTGGTGGTGGTAGTGACTGTGGTAAGGGTACTGGTAGTGGGGGTGGTTGGTAGTGACTGTGGTAAGGGTACTGGTAGTGGTGGTGTGGTGGTAGTGACTGTGGTAAGGGAAACTGGTAGTGGTGGTGGGGGTGGAGTGACTTTGGAAAAGGGTACTGGTAGTGGTGGTGGTTAGTGACTGTGGTAAGGGTACTGGTAGTGGTGGTGGTGGTAGTGACTGTGGTAAGGGTACTGGTAGTGGTGGTGGTGGTAGTGACTGTGGTAAGGGTACTGGTAGTGGTGGTGGTGGTTAGTGACTGTGGTAAGGGTACAGGAGTGGTGGTGGTAGTGACTGTGGTAAGGGTACTGGTAGGGTGGTGGTGTGGTAGTGACTGTGGTAAGGTACTGGTAGTGGTGGTGTGGTATGACTGTGGTAAGGGTACTAGTAGTGACTGGTGGGTAAGGGTAATGGTAGTGGTGGTGGTGGTGGTAGTGACTGTGGTAAGGGTACTGGTATGTGGGGGATGGTGGTAGTGACTGTGGTAAGGTACTGGTAGTGGTGGTGGTAGTGCTGTGGTAAGGGTACGGTAGTGGTGGTGGTTGTGAGTGACTGTGGTAAGGGTGCTGGTAGTGGTGGGGGTTTGGAGTGACTGTGGTAAGGGTGCTGGTAGTGGTGGTGCTGTGGTAGTGACTGTGGTAAGGGTACTGGTATGTGGTGGTGGTAGTGACTGTGGTAAGGGTACTGGTAGTGGTGGTGGTGGTAGTGACTGTGGTAAGGGTACTGGTAGTGGTGTGGTGGTAGTGACTGTGGTAAGGGTTCTGGTAGTGGAGGTGGTGTGGTAGTGACTGTGGTAAGGGTACTGGTAGTGGTGGTGGTGGTAGTGACTGTGGTAAGGGGTAACTGGTAGTGGTGGTTGGTAGTGACTGTGGTAGGGTACTGGTAGTGGTGGTGGTTAGTGACTGTGGTAAGGGTACTGGTAGGTGGTGGTGGTAGTGACTGTGGTAAGGGTACTGGTAGTGGGGTGGTGGTAGTGACTGTGGTAAGGGTGCTGGTAGTGTGGTGGTGGTAGTGACTGTGGTAAGGGTTTAATGGTATGTGGTGGTAGTGACTGTGTAAGGGTACTGTAGTGGTGGTGGTGGTAGTGACTGTGGTAAGGGTACTGGTAGTGGTGGTGGTGGTAGTGACTGTGGTAAGGGTGCTGGTAGTGGTGGTGGGGGTAGTGACTGTGGTAAGGGTGCTGGTAGTGGTGGTGGTGGTAGTGACTGTGGTAAGGTACTGGTAGTGGTGGTGTGGTAGTGACTGTGGTAAGGGTACTGGTAGTGGTGGTGGTGGTAGTGACTGTGGTAAGGGTACTGGTAGTGGTGGTGTGTAGTGACTGTGGTAAGGGTACTGGTAGTGGTGTGGTGGTAGTGGATGTGGTAAGGGTGCTGCTAGTGGGGGTGGTGGTAGTGACTGTGGAAAGGGGTACTGTATGGTGGTGGGGGTAGTGACTGGGGGTAAGGGTGCTGGTAGTGGTGGTGGTGGTAGTGACTGTGGTAAGGGTACTGGTAGTGGTGGTGGTGGTAGTGACTGTGGTAAGGGTACTGGTAGTGGTAGTGGTGGATTTTTACGTGAGGGGTGGGGTGGTGGTAGACTGTGAAAGGGTGGTAGGTGGTGGTGGTAGTGACTGTGGTAAGGGTACTGGTAGTGGTGGTGTGGTGGTGGTAGTGACTCGTGGTAAGGGTACTGGTAGTGGTGGTGGTGGTGTTAGTGACTGTGGTATTGCTAGTACATGTAACTGAGCTAGTCTTTGTATGCAGAGTGATAGTGGAAGAAATTGTAGGAATTGTCGTAGCATCGTAGGTAGTAATGGTAGTGGTACTAGCGGTAATAATAGTATTAATAGTGACATTACTTGTTTGCCCTATCTTCCCCCTGCCACCTCTTCCCCTCCCTCACTATCCCCCTTCCACACACACCGGTTACCCAAAATAATACCTATTATACATTATAAAATGGTCAATACAACAACATCTTCAATTTTCAACTACAAAACGTATGATAAGCAAGGGAGTTTTCTGACGCCATGTTTGAAATAACGCAGAAAGAGGCTCAGAAATAAATATATAACATATACAGCACCCTGTTTTTGGTGTTCCACGTTCTCTTAGGCTTCAAATTGAGACATTGTTCATTATGTGGAACGATGGCTCAGTTGAAAGCCAACGAAGACGTGGATCACCGAAAATAGGTGCCGTATATGGACAGTCTTCCTCTGCTCTGTTTACAGGCAAGTATTGAGGACATTGTAGTGCTACAGACAGACGAGTCAGTGTAACACCTGTGCCAAGAGAAATTACAGGTGTTTCCTTTGTGTTTGGGAATAAGATCTATTCCTAGCTCTCTCCGACTCTCTCTCTCTCTCTCTCTCTCATTATATATATATATATATATATATATATATATATAATATATATATATATATATATATATATATATATATATATATATATATATATATTGATGGGATAAAAACAGAAATGTTAAAAGAATAGAATGTAAAGGCAAAGGGCACAAAAGAGAGTGTAAAAATCATAGGGGAATAAGCCTGTTGAGTATACCTGGTAAAGCGTATGGTAGAGTTGTTATTGAAAGAATTAAGAATAAGACGGAGGCCAGGATTGCAGATGAACAAGGAGGCTTCAGGAATGGTAGAGGGAATGTAAACCAAGTGTTTATAGTGAATCATATATGTGAACTGTAAGGGTAAAGAAGTTTTCGTTACATTTATGGATTTGGAAAAAAAAAATGTTAAGAATTCTTATGGCTTCACAATTCAACATTAAAATAAGAGAAACGTTCATAACTTCACATATTCAACACTGGCACGAGTCCGTCATGCCCATGGCTTCACGTTTCAACACTGACATGAGCCAGTCATCCCCTTGGCTTCACACTTCAACATTTATCGAACTTAAATCCGATAAGCCAGTCACCTAATTAAAGATGGGGTGAGCGTGCAGTCTGAAGGAAATAGATCGCCAATGGAAGGGGTGAGGGAGATGTGTTTTGTGTGTGAGAGAGAGAGAGAGAGCTGCTGTAGATAACAGCTCTTAGCTTGTAAATAAAGTTAGGAATCCTTAACCTAACCTTGTAAAATACTGTGTAAGAGAGAGAGACAGAGACAGACAGACAGACAGACAGGCAGAGAGGAAAGGAGACGGAGAGAATGTGCTAACGAGGCACATGTCAACCCCCAAAAAAATAGAACCACAAAGATGTACAGATAGACTCAACTAGAAGTAAAACTAATTATCTCAAACCACGTTGTTGTTTGTTGAAGGAACAAACGCTGCATTAGCTTAGAATTATAATGGAATATTTTTTTTTTAATATTTATGCAATATTACTCCCAATTGTTGCTGACGGTATGTACTCGCTCAGTCACGAGGATGAGTAGAACATGATGGAATACTGAGAGATTTCAGGGTGCTGAGAGATTCCAGAGTACTGAGAGATTCCAGATAGAGTACTGAGAGATTCCAGATAGAGCACCGAGAGATTACAGATAGAGTACTGAGAGATTTCAGAGTACTGAGAGATTCCAGAGTACTGAGAAATTTCAGACAGAGTACTGAGAGATTCGAGACAGAATACTGAGAGATTCCAGACTGAGTACTGAGAGATTCCGGATTACTGCGAGATTTCAGATAAAGTGCTGAAAGATTTCAGATAAAGTACTGAAAGATTCCAGAGTACTGGTAGATTCCAGACTGAGTACTGACAGATTCCAGAGTACTGAGACATTTCAGACAGAGTACCGAGAGATTCCTTTTACGAAGTGTCCGTGCGTACATCTCACTGACACTCGTAGGTTAGACTTCATAGCAATCATTCTGTCGTGTCATTTTCCGCATGTTTGAAGCCAAGCAGCAAAGGCTTTCTAAAATTATCGGACCCATTCCATGAATCTGGGAATCGGTTGTGCAGTTTTTGGCCACAGGGCACCAACCAACATATGCTAATAGTTAAATGACTCTTGCCTTAGTTATCGTACAACAGTATTGAAAATTTGAAGCCAGTCGGATGAGGCATTTTCGTGTTATGAGTGAAGTGAAAGCGAAAGGTAGGAGAAAGGAAAACTAGGAAAAGAAGAAAGAATTAAGGTAACCACTTGAAGATCCCCCTTTGCTAATGCGTAATAACGATAAATAATAATAATAATAATAATAATAGTAATAATAATAAAATATTAATTAAAGTAATTTAATAAATGAAAATAATAGATGTAACTATAAATTTTAGATAATTTTTTATTAATCTTAAAATAAGATATTGATTACTGAAGTCTTGAACGCCCTTCAAGGATGAGGGGGAGAAATAAGGGTACCTTAAAATACTGGTGAAGAGCTTTTTCCAGAGACATAGTGAGCTTTACCCATTTCTCGGATTACCTCCCATTCTCCGTGTGGCTTTAGCGCTTCTTCTTTAATACCGTGAGCACAGAAGACATTAAATAAGGAGTGAACGGATAAAACTAATATATAAAGAGAAATGGGTACTGGTTTCAAGATAAATGAAGGAGATAGAAAAATAAAAGGTAATGTCGGGAGGGGCCTCGCACGCAGGTTAGAGCACCTGCTAGAGGAACACCTGTGCCAGCCAGAGACGGAACACCAATTATCTTGTTTGACATATGAGACTCACAACACAACACAAAACAACACCTGGGATACACATGTGTTGTTGCAAGCTAATTTTATTCTCTGAGAGGTCCCTCTTTTTTTTTTTTTTGATATCAGATGTATCCAATGTGTGTAATGTTTCAGAAACATATCAATACCATTTATATATATAATATATATATATATATATATATTATATATATATAATATATATATATATTATATATAATATATATAATATATATATATATATATATATTGACTTGTCGACTTACGATGTTTTCATCGTAGAAGAAGATTGAAAGATGAAATCATGTCACCATTACGAAATTTTGATAGTGGGCAAGTCACTGACCCCTTTTAGACCATGTACAAAATAACCTATAGGTTATTTTATACATGGTTATACATGGTTATTTTGTACATGGACGTTCAAAATAACCTAAATGTTATTTTGAACATCCTGGTGGTACCTCGCAGTAGGAGGAGGATGTTCGAGGCCAAACAGCGGCTTTATTAATTCACTACGGAAGTTTTGAGGATGCTGAAGGTCACTTTAGCTTCAGTATCTTCGAAACTTCTGTATGGAATTGATGAAGCAATTGATTCATGAAGCGTGTTCATAATGAAGGTACCCAGGTGGTGTGTGTGGTGGGAGGGGGGTTTGGTTGGGTGGGTGCGGGGGGTAATTAGCAAGTAATTAACGGGGGGATCTAGCAAATGAGAATTGATAATTTCACAACACAACACTAGAGAGACACAACACTAGAGAGAGACAACACAACACTAGAGAGACAACACAACACTAGAGAGAGACAACACAACACTAGAGAGAGACAACACAACACTAGAGAGACAACACAACACTAGAGAGACAACACAACACTAGAGAGACACAACACTAGAGAGAGACAACACAACACTAGAGAGACACAACACTAGAGAGAGACAACACAACACTAGAGAGACAACACAACACTAGAGAGACAACACAACACTAGAGAGAGACAACACAACACTAGAGAGACAACACAACACTAGAGAGACACAACACTAGAGAGACAACACAACACTAGAGAGACAACACAACACTAGAGAGAGACAACACAACACTAGAGAGACAACACAACACTAGAGAGAGACAACACAACACTAGAGAGACAACACTTGGGACATCTGCCGCTTCTGTGTCTCTTTCGCTCTTATCTACAGTCTCTTCACTCTTCTCTTTTTCTCTGGATGCTCTTCACCTTTGCTTCATCTTTATATCCTTTCTTATTTGTCTTCGTTCTCTCTCTCTCACACACACACACGCACACACACACACACACACACAAGATTTATTATTATTATTAAAGATTCGCCGGTATTCTTCCGGCCCGGGTCTTTTCCAAGTAGTGGCCCGGCCTTGGCTCCCTCTTTAGGGAGTGTCTGAGACCTAAGTCTCCCATGGGAGGAGGCACAAGTACCTCCTCATCTTTGGGACCAACTGTCCCCAGGCCTAGCCACAAGCTAGGCCTCTCTGGTCTGCCATCCCCGCCACAAGGGGACTAATGGGAATGACAGTCTTATGAGCTAAAGGCTCGGGCTCAGGCACCTACCCTACCCTAGAAGGGCTAAGCATGGTGTCGATGACACACAAGATAAATTTTTTGCAACTACAGTGGAACCTCAAAAATCGAACTGCTCCCAACACAACCAATTATGTAAGTGTATTTTTGTAAGTGCTTTTATAAGTGTATTTTTGAGGGTCTGAAGTGGACTAATCTAATTTACATTATTCCTGATGGGAATAAACTCATTCGGTAAAGGCACTCGAACAGCCTTCTGGACCGAAGAAAGTTCGATATTTGAGGTTCCACTGTATTCTTATTAATTGCAAAATTATATATTTTTAATTCAGTAAAGTGTTGGATTATCAAACTTTTTTTTCACAACTTATGAGTAATTTTATTTACCAATCCATTTAATAAATAAACTCTTTAATCTCGTATTTTATTGTATCAAAATTATAATGTAACTGATTAATCATTTATGACTATGATTATTATTATTGTGACTGGAAAATGCAGTAGGATGGGAGGTAATCCGGTTTAAAGAAGTAACTTGAATTCTTTGGATCAAGAACTCGGAGTGCTCTCCCTAGAAGGGTTTCACTTTATGATCCATACGGTTTTAGCACTTTCCAATTATTATATCAACCGTAAACACCTGTATACATAATCTATGGACCTTGTATCAAATGTATTTTCTAGCTCATAGCTTCTATTAGCAAACACCTGTGCAGGTGTTGGCGTCTTACCTAGCAAGGGAAGCGCAATTGTGGGTTTAGCTCTTTCCCAATTAATATAATAAATCCAATAATAAAAATAATAATTACATATACATGTATATACACTCATAGTAAAAATAATCGTGTTTTTTAAGGCAATGCCTAAAAAAGTTATTCCTACTTATAACACAAAAAAAAAAAAGATTCTGAAACCTTTCTAGCTGTTGTCTATTTCGACCTCCAACTGAGGCCCTCTTCAGAAGGTATTCTCAGGAAGTATTATGTTGAGACTGATTTTCCTGGATTTATTGCAACATTGGATTTAAACTGGGTATGTTTGGCAATACAATTGTTACTTTATGAGGAAAGGTTACAGTTTTGTCTAAAAGAGGAATTACACAGGTAATAAGTAGGGAGACTGAGGATAGCGGGTAATAACGAGTAGGTAGGGATGACTGAAGATAACAGAGTAAAAAAGTAGCAAGTAGGGGGGCACTGAAGATAACAGAGAAGGGAGCAAGTAGGGAAGGACGAAGAGAAAGGGGAAAGACTAGTAAGGAGGAATAAATTTAACAGGGATAGACACCAATTAAAGTAACCTAGGATAAAGGGGGAAGAGAAGAGTAGTATGGAGGACCAGAGTTATCAGGAAAGATAACAGGAAAAGCTAACAAAGAAAACTAAGCGTCTCTCTCCAGCTGCATGTTATTACCTGCAGTGTCACTAGTAACGTGGGTGTGTGGGATATGTCATTATTATAATGATATACTGTATACAACATGATGTGATATATTACATAGCGTATAACATTAGTATATTACACTGAGTACAACATGATATTGTAACACAGGTGTAATTTTAATTTAGTACTGTAAAGCAATGGAGAATTTGACTTAGAGATGTTGCTGTTTGCATGCGAGAAATTACTTTTTTATGCGGTGTATCATAGGTAAGGTAGTGTGTGAGCCTAGCCAAGATACGTTGTGTACTCTCCTAGGTATGTTTGCCGAGGTCGATTCATGGCTCCTGGCCCCGATTCTGAGGTTGAGTCGACGTATTTTACTGATTTCTGACATCCAGGACCCAATTTTCTATTCTTGTAAGTATGTGTGTGTTGTGTGGGGTGTGTGGGTGGATGTAGATATGGGTGTGAGTAAGAGGTTGTTTGGCTGTACATGCATTATGTAACACATTATTTTACATTCAGCACGAGTAAGTGACACCAGTTTGAAGCCCACCTCTTATGAAGAAACTAGAGGAGATCCAAAGGTCTGCAATGTGACTGGCGCTGGTACAGAGTGAAATAAACTACGACGAACTCCATTTCACACGAAGAACACCAGAAGAGAATAAAGGACAATTGATATGATCATAACCTACAAAATACTCGGAGGATTACATAGCAGATATTGAAATGCTGTTAGAGATGTGAGGGAAGAGCTCAAGGGAACATAGTGGGTAGCAAAAGACGTATATGAACGACAGGATGTCACAAAACATTTTTAAATCTTAGGCTGGTGATGAAGTATGTGAAGAGGTGGTAGAGGCAAACACAATACACAGTTTCAAGAGCAGATATGATGGATACTGAACTCCCAGATCAGCCACAGAGACGAGGGAAAAGGCTTCTTCAACAACAGTCCATAAAACAAGCTGAATAGAGAGATAACGAAGCTACTAACACGGAGCTGAAGAGACGTTTGGAAATGTACACGGAGGAAATGTTTTCTTTTTAACAAGTTATTTAGATGTTTTCTTTTTAACAAATGTACTTAGATACTGGACTGGGTGTGTCAGCAGATGGAGTCCCTGTAATTGTTATTTATTGCGGCAACGTTTAGCTCACTAGGAGCTTTGTCAGGCCAATGCAAACACTACTACATGGACACAGAGGGATATAAGAAGGAAGTCATGTGAGCTGCCCGGGAGGTGAAGACTAACGCACCAGAAAAAGTGCATCAAGAATTGAATATCGAGTATTATGAAGGCCCTTTACATGCTATTCAATTCTGAATGCCCTTTTTAAATGGCCTTTACAAAAAGTAGCAGAGTGTAGAGGACCTTTAATGTGTAAAAGATGAAAGAGAGACGCTGAAATGCATATTATTATTATTATTATTATTATTATTATTATTGTTATTATGTTCACATGTAGCGGTAAACCTGTCGAGTCACACACCGAAAAATTGAAGGTAATCATTTTTATCCGAAAAAAGGGGGGAGGGGTAACTCCAGTTCCTAGGATCAAGAGCCTTTTAGTGACCTCAAGTCACTCCTCTTGTAGGGTGAAACAAGAACATTACTGCTGGTCTTTACAGCGAAGAGGAACATCAAGTTGTTGAAAAACATATTCGTTTTTTGCGTATATTCCTGATGGTGAAGTGCTCTTGATCCAAGGAATTAGAGCCCCTTCCCTCGGATCAAACCTGATTACCTCCAGCTCATCAAGCGAAAATAATAATAATAATAATAATAATAATAATAATAATAATGATCTGAAGAGTAATAGTCACAATACTGTGACTTGAATAAATCACAAATAGGTCACACCCTGAAGTAAAAAATTTAGACGACGTTTCGGTCTTGGGAAAAATTGTGACTATAAAAGAGGCTGAGTTTGTGGCAGGTGTTATCATGTGGTTATCATGGTGCTTGTGGCTCACGTGCCACAGATAACGAGGTGAGTCTCGCCTGACGCCCACGACAAGCTCTAGGCTTTTAATTTTTTTAATTTTCCCGGAAAGGCGCTGTTCTTGGAGTCCCTGAGGACGATAGACGGTGGGGGAACGGGATGGGAGGAGCGTTACATTCAAGTAACTTGTAGGTGCACGCATAATGCACACCACTTTCGCAAGCATGTGTACACAGCGTATGCACAGCGCACACTCCCAGCGTTTGATCAAGCTATAGTTTTTAGATATCTTAGACGTTCTTCTAACGTGGATAAAAATATGAATGACGGAAGGTAAGAGACAGTGAGGGAAATCAAGGGAAATGGAGTTGGGCGAGAACACCCAAGAGGAGTTAAGGTAGGTTGAGGAAGCCTAAGGGAAGAAAGGGTTGTGATGGAGCTTAAATTTGTTTTGTAAATAAAAGCAAAGCATCTTATAAACCAAAAGATAAAATTCCAGGGTTTATGGGAAATCCATTATGTACAATGTTTTTTTTTTTCCTTCTCAGTGCAACTTCGCTGGGACTTTTACCAACATACATATCACCCATAAAGACTTGCACTTATTGATTAAGAAGACGTCAGGTGGAAGACATCTCTCTCCCTCACATGGGTAGAACATTTATCATTTAACAGCCACGGTTTCACTGCACTATCATCACAATATAACACAACGATGTCACTGGATAACCCAAACATTGTTACCAACTTGGAAACAATACAAATCTTAGAGTGCATGCTCTTATAGGAATTTCACAATTTCAGGGTCGTCTGACGCTACAAGTATAAGTGATTCTATATTTACATTAACACACACACACACACACACACACACACACACACACACACACACACACACACACACACACACACACACACACACACACACACACACACTCACACTTACAGAGTTGTCATGAAGTGGAATAGCCTGGGTAGTGATGTAGTGAAGGCAGGATCTATACGTTGCTTTAAGAAGAGATATGAAAAAGCTCACGGAGCGGGAAGAGTGACCGGGTAGCGGCCAGTTGAAGAGGCGGGACCAGGAGCTGTGAATCGACCCCCGCAACCACAACTAGGTGAGTATACACACACACACACACACACACACACACACACACACAAACACACACACACACACACACACACACACACAATACAGGCCAAGTGTCAAATCGACAAGTGCCTATGACAAAATGGTAACTAACTAACACACACGCACACACACACATCGCATCATGTTCTCATTACCGGACTCACTACAGGTGAGTGTATGACGTGAATCCTTTCCCACACAATTTATTACACTAGCCACACCATGTATATTAAGAGAGGAAGCCAAATACATGATGGTGCAACGCCAGAAGACTTGAGAGTTAATGGGGGTTGGGAGGTAATGTTAAAGTGGGACGAAGGAAGCTAGTTGGTAGTGGCTTTGGTAGAGACGAGTCAAGGGAAAGTGGGGAACTGGGAGGGTGAGAAAGGGAGTCAGAGATGGAAAATCGAGGCAAGAGGTGATTCCGAAATGGGTAAAGTGTTCGGGAGAGTGGAATGAAGGGTGCAGTGGGAGATGGGGCTCCAAAGAGATTTTAATGAGACAGAATTTGGTACGCCTGCTCTTACACTGTTACATATGAAGCATAACAAGTCACCATACCATGATAGTGAGAACACCCACAACACGTTACCACACCACATGATAGTTACAGAGTGGGTACAAAAGCTAGTTATATTCCTCTGTCACACTCCATCATACACGGTGCATATATAGGTTTAATGTTTGTCAGGAAACAGGACAAGTGTTTCATGACGCGGGTCTTAGTCATATGATGATCCACAGCTGGAGCTTTTGGTCATCTGACGGAGGACTTCCGCTGGCTTACCGGTCCACCTCTTTAAAAATCATGGCTATGATTATAACACAGTGGATGGCTAACACATAATAATGAGCGGGGAGGAGAAGGAAGTGGATGGAAGCCGATGGATAGTAGGGAGAGGGAGAAGGATGCATAGAATAATAGGGAGGAGAAGGAGAAGGAGAGAGGATCCAAGGAAGGATGAAAGGAGGGAGTAAAAATAGGGTACGGTAAGAAATTGGAACAAAGGTGTTGGAAGATATTCAAAAGATCTTCTGCAGGCTCGAATCTCGGACTCCCGAGTAGAATATAAAAAAAATTCACTCCAGCCACTGATTCCACGAGTATCAGTGTGCTGTTTTTCTCTAGGTTTTTAAATTTTATTTAACATACATTAATGTTAGGCTGCAATGGACGACGTGTGGGTTCTAGAAGTGAACCTGGATGACGTGTGTGTGGGTGTGTATTTTCGTAGTTGCAAAGGTCGAGTCTCAGCTCCTAACACTGCCTCATAGCCTGCCACTTGCCGGGTTACTCCCTCCTAGCATCGTGGTACCTCTCATTCGAATTCTTAAAATTTTGGATGGAGTCTCCACTACTGTGCCTACCTCCACTATTGTGTCTGCCTTCACTATTGTGTCTACCTCCACTGCTGTATCTTCCTCCACCACTTCTTCGTCCACATCATTTCACTTTCTGAGCACCCAAGGGCTGACATCTCAGTGACTCGTATGTTTCAAATCCGCCACTCGAAATATCTGATCAACTTCAATCTCTCGTCTGCAATCTCAGATACACTCAGACCTCGTGGGTCTAGCCTAAGATACACTCTAATCTCTCGTGTCTAATCTGATAATATATATATATATATATATATATATATATATATATATATATATATATATATATATATATATATATATTATATATATATATGTCGTGCCGAATAGGTAAAACTTGCGATTTTGGTTTAAATAACAGCTCTCTTCTATTCGAATAAGGCAAGCGAAAATTCGTGTATGCAATAATTTCGTAAAAATCATTCTGAAGCTAACAAAAAATATATATTTAATTGTGTCTGTTTATTATTAAATTATTGTAAACTTACCTAATATATATTTAGTTGGTTTAGGCTAAATTATTTGCGCTTGTTATAAAGAAGTTAGGCAAGTTTTCTAAGGTTCTTTTGGTGCAAAATTATTAATTTTTACATTAACATAAATGAAAAATATATATATATAAACGTGTAAGAGAAAATTTTAGAAAGGACTTAATTTTAAATGAGTTTGTGCTAATTGACCAATTTTACCTTTTTGGCACAATATATATATATATATATATATATATATATATATATATATATATATATATATATATATATATATATATATATATATGTATATATGCAATAAGATCACAGTAAACAGGTGATTTCAGAATATGCAAAACAACCACTCTGAAAGAATAGAGAAATTCCAAGCGCTTTCGTGACTACTCACATTATCAAGGAACAGATAAGTTTCTTATCTGAAGAACTCGTTAACTATTATTTACCATTGCCAGTTCCTACTATCATTAAACTTATTAAACTTTGCACTGTTGATGCAAAATTTGTATTTAATGATAAGTTTTACACTCAGAAGTTTGGTATGGCAATGGGAAATCCTCTTTCACCTGTTCTTAGTAACCTATACATGGAATTTTTTGAAACAAGGTTACTTAACACAATCCTCCCTAATAGAGCTAATGGTTCAGATATGTTGATGATATTTTGTGTCTTATGCCCAAAAATGTAGATATACACCATTTCCTAGGAAAATTAAATAGCTTAGCCCATTCTATAAACTTTACTGTTGAGTTTGAAGAAAATAACTCATTGCCTTTTCTAGATGTTTTAATTATTAAGGATAATAATGAATTCAAATTTAAAATTTACAGAAAACCTACAAATAACTGTTCCTATGTCCACTATTATTCCTCGCATCAAGATAGAGTCAAACTGTCTGTTTTCTCATCAATGTTTTTGAGAGCTTTACGAATTTGTAGTCCTGAGTTCATAGATGAGGAAATATCCAAAATTTATGAAATAGGTAATGATTTAAAATTCCCAAGAAATGTAATTGATAAATCTTTTAAAGTTGCTAGAAATACTTTTTACAATCCAAAAAGGAACAACCAGCCTTATTCAACTAAAAATATGTTGGTTCTCCCTTACCATGAAAACTTGGTTGAATATGCCTTCTCTTCTTAAGACTTTTAATATTAAAGTTGTATTCAAAAATCTTGATACAGTAAAAAAAACTTTTGATAAAGAATTCCCCCCAAAATGCTGATGGATGTGTCTATAAGATTCCTTGTAAAATTTGCGATAAAGTTTATTACGGTTAAACTGGTAAAAATCTCGAACTAAGATTAAAACAACATAAATATAGCATTAGAACTGGACAAGATTCCAATGCTCTATTTATTCATGTAAGAGATTTTAACCATCCAATTGATTTTCAAAAAGTTGAGAAAGTAGTATCAAGCAAGTCCATGGTCGACAGGAATATAATTGAATCTTGTTTCATAAAAAGCAGTTTTGACAATAATATGAATATTTCCTTTGGTTTATATAAATTAGATCCATTTATAATTAATAGAATTTGGGAAGAATTTAATAATACACTGGACAAATAATTTTTAAATTTTCTTGGGTAGAATAGTTTGTGGGGTGAGTTGTGAAAAGGACCTATCCAAGTTGGGTCGGCGCGCGTCAGGTGTTTAACCGTTGTAGGATCTGATAGTGAGGTGCTGGCCAGACCCCTTATATAGCTTCCTTGGATGCTTTACTTTCATAGTTCCTTGATAATGTGAGTAGTCACAAAAGCGCTTGGAATTTCTCTATTCTTTCAGAGTGGTTGTTTTGCATATGTATGTATGTATGTATGTATATATATATATATATATATATATATATATATATATATATATATATATATATATATATATATATGCAGATATATTAAAGCACTATACACGTAAGTGACTATCAGATACGGACTTTCAGAACACTTGAACCTGTCTAGACAATCAGATTAAACCTAACTTATCATCCATGAGAGACAGGTAGTAACCCCACGCGTAACTAATCATACCTATCGACAGACTAAACCTTTATTAAAGAACGTTTCGCTCAGGGAGACGTTTATCAACATAAATAGCACAAACAAAACATCTTTGAGGGCGCATTTTGCAGAATACGCTTCGATTTAAACCAACGTTTCGCTGTTAAACAGAACGAAACGTTGTCCCAATGTACCATTGTTATCCAGAGATAAACCATCCACTGAACACAATATAGTTTATGAAAAATGTGTAAAGAACACTAGTGTGTATATATATATATATATATATATATATATATCAGAGCACCCATACACTGACGTGTATGGGTGCTCTGATAGTTAGTATCTGATAGTCACTGATGTGTGTTGAGTGCTTTAATGAGTCGGCGATGATTATTCCGATGAGTTTTACATGTGATAATAACTCTGTCTGGTAACTCTGATAATAACTCAGTCTCTGCTAACTAGACAGTGAAAGAATCAAGCGGACGCCAGGTAGCGTACTGTTGCCAGCAGTTGAGAAACGAGAGAGGTACAAAGCGAGCTCTGAATGGGACACCGTGTCGCTATGCATGGAGCTTTATCATGACATGAAGAACATCTGAACAGAGCGATGCGTGTCAGAAGCACCATCTGTGACCCGTGCTCTCTTAGGTACAGTCGGGAAAGCTCTGCACTACTCCAACATATCAAGAATTCGCACCATGTTATCCACTGTGACAGCGGTGTTAACAGTACCTAAAGAATGGAAGACCCGTACAAACGGGAATCAACTAAAACAACACAGATTGAAACCATGCCTAACTTTGAATTTTTTTTACACAAATCAATATTACAGGTTAAGAGCTGTTATCCTACCTCAACTCATTTCAAAGTGCCACCTCTATTTGAGGTATACTATCCCCCCCTCCAGGATGCCACCTACACCAGTCAGCTAACACCCAGGTGCCTACTTACTGCTAGGCGAACAGGGACAGCAGGTGCAAGGAAACATGCCCAGTGATTCCACCCGTACCGGGGATCGAACCAAGGACACTCTCTGCATGAGTTGAGTGCGCCACCAACCGAGCTACGAGGCACCTTCTAAAGGAAACGTCAAACTCTGTTATAACCAAACATGCACTGAAAAAAAATGTCCCAGCGCCGAGTCTATCAGGCACCAACGAGTATCTGGCACAATACAGTGTTACCCATTGTTACCATACACTGTACGGTTAAGCTAACATGGGAAGTCAGGTCCTCAAAATAAGAGACTGCCACTGGTACTACGAGATGCTGTCCACAGTCCACACACACCTTCACATCCCCGATAAACGTCCTCCATTAGGAGATACATAGCGACTCGATGATGACACAGAAAGCTCCGCCTTTACTCACCTATTGAAAAGGGCCTCAGTTACAGGATAAAATACGCCGTCTACTCTTCTTCCTCTTTTTTTTCTCCTGTGAGATATATATATAATATATATATAAAATATATATATATATATATATATATATATATATATATATATAAAATATAATTTTATATATATATATATAATATATATATATATATAATATATAAATAATTATATATATATTAATATATAATATATATATAATATAAATATATATATAATAATATATATAAAAATATATATAATATATATATATATATAATATATAATAATAAATATATATAAAATATATATATATATAATAGGTAGTAGTTTTGGGAGACAGCAACCACCCAGGGAGGTACTACCGTCCTGCCAAGTGAGTGTAAAACGAAGCCTGTGATTGTTTTACATGATGGTAGGATTGCTGATGTCTTTTGTCTGTCTCATAAATATGCAAGATTACAGGCATGTCTTGCTACTTCTACTTACACTTAGGTCACATAACACATACTGTACACATTTATTTATACACACTCATCTGAGTTTTTTTTTGATTTTTTTCTTAATAGTTCTTGGTCTTATTAATTTTCCTTTTTATATCCATGGGGAAGTGGAATAAGAATCTTTCCTCCGTAAGCCATGCTGTTGTAAAAGTCAACTAAAATGCCGGAACAATGGGCTAGTAACCCCTTTTCCTGAAAGATTACTAAAAAAATAAGAAAAGAAAATTGTCAAAGTGGGAAGTCTGAATGTGCGGGGAAATGTTGTGCAGATGAATAAGAAAGAGATGATTGTGGATGTTAGAATGAGAAGAAGCTGGATGTCCTGGCTTTAAGTGAAACAAAGCTGAAGGGGTGGGAGATTTTTCAGTGAGGGGAATAAATGGATTAGGTCGGGGGTTTCAAATAGAGTTAAGCTAAAGAAGGATAGCAATAATGTTAAGGATAAGCTATGGCAGGAAAAAGAGGGACAAATAAATGTATTAATTCAAGGATTATGTGGAGTAAAATAAAGATTGGATGTGAAAAGTGGGTTATAAATAAGCGGTAATGCACCTGGAGAAGAGAGAAGTGTAAGAGGAGAGAGAGAGATTTTGGGAAATTTTGGGAGTGAATGCGTGGGATTTTTTTGAATCAAGTGGAGAGTAATGGTGGTTGGGGATTTTAATGCTAAAGTGGTAAAAAGTTTATGGAGGGAGTTAGTAGGAAAAATTTGGGGGTGCCGGGGGTAAATGTAAATGGGGACCCTTTTAATTGAGCTATGTGTAGAAAGAAATTTGGTAATAAGTAATACATTTTATGAAAAAGAGGATAAATAAATATACAAGGTATGATGTAGCACGTAATGAAAGTAGTTTATTAGATTATGTTTTGGTGGATAAAAGGTTGATGGGTAGGCTCCAGGATGTACATGTTTATAGAGGGCAACTGATATATCGGATCATTATTTAGTTGTAGCTACAGTTAAGTAAGAGGTAGAGGGGAAAAAAGGGGAAAGGGTGGCAACAACAAGAAAAGGGGGAAGTGAAAGTGTAATAAACTAAGGGAGGAGGAAGTTCGGGTGAGATATAAGCGACTATTGGCAGAAAGGGGGGCTAGTGCAAAGATGATTTAGGGGGGGGGTTAAAAGAGGGTTGGAATAGTTTTTAAAAATGCAGTATTAGAATGTGGGGCAGAAGTTTGTGGTTTATAGGAGGGTGGGGGCAGGGGGAAAAGGGAGGATGTTTGGGTGGAATGATGAAGTAAAGGGTTGATAAAAGAGAAAAAGGTAGCTTATGAGAGGTTTTTACAAAGCAGAAGTGTTATAAGAAGAGCAGAGTATATGGAGAGTAAAAGAAAGTAAAGAGAGTGGTGAGAGAGTGCAAAAGGAGAGCAGATGATAGAGTGGAGAGGCACTGTCAAGAAATTTTAATGAAAAAAAAAAAAAAATTTTTGGAGTGAGTTAAACAAGTTAAGAAAGCCAGGGAAAATATGGATTTGTCAGTTAAAAACAGAGTAGGGGAGTTAGTAGATGGGGAGATGGAGGTATTGGGTAGATGGCAAAGAATATTTTGAGGAACTTTTAAATGTTAAGGAAGAAACAGAGGCAGTAATTTCATGCACTGGTCAGGGAGGTATAACCATCTTTTAGGAGTAAAAGAAGAGCAAATGTAAGTGGGGGGGAGGTACGGAGGCATTACGTAAAATGAAAGGGGGTAAAGCAGCTGGGAAATGATGATCATGACAGAAATGTTAAAAGCAGGGGGGATAAGTGTTGGAGTGGTTGTACTTTTGTTTAATAAATGTATGAAAGAGGGGAAAGGGACCTAGGGATTGGCAAGAGCATGTATAGTCCCTTTATATAAAGGGAAAGGGGACAAAAGAGACTGTAAAAATTATAGAGGAATAAGCTTTCTGAGTATACCAGGGAAAAATGTACGGGAGGGTTATAATTGAAAGAATTAAGGTAAGACAGAATGTAGGATTGCGGATGAGCAAGGAGGTTTTTTGAGTGGGGAGGGGATGTGTAGATTTAGGTGTTTACATTGAAGCATATATGTGAACAGTATTTAGATAAAATAGGGAAGTTTTTATTGCATTTATGGATTTAGAAAAGGCATATGATAGAGTGGATAGAGAGCAATGTGGCAGATGTTTTCAAGTATATGGAATAGGTGGGGAAGTTATTAAATGCTGTTAAAGAGTTTTTATGAGGATAGTGAGGCTCAGGTTTTGGGTGTTAGAAGAGAGGGAGACTACTTCCCGGTAAAATAGGTCTTAGACAGGGATGTGTAATGTCCCATGGTTTGTTTAATAATTTATAGATGGGGTTGTAAAGGAAGTAAATGCTAGGGTGTTTGGGGAGGGGTG
>NC_069412.1:23987549-24005049 GCF_026875155.1 Cherax quadricarinatus | reverse complement strand
CTTTGTGTGTGTGTATGTGTGTGTGTGTGTGTGTGTGTGTGTGTGTGTGTCTGTGTGTATGTATGTATGTGTGTGTGTATGTCTGTGTGTACTCACCTATTTGTACTCACCTATTTGTGGTTACAGGGGTCGAGTCACAGCTCCTGGCCCCGCCTCTTCGCTGATTGCTACTAGGTCCTCTCTCTCCCTGCCCCATGAGCTCTATCATACCTCGCCTTAAAACTATGTATGGTTCCTGCCTCCACTACATCACTTTCTACGCTATTCCAAGGCCTGACTACTCTATGACTGAAGAAATACTTCCTAACATCCCTTTGATTCATCTGAGTCTTCAACTTCCAATTGTGACCTCTTGTGTCTGTGTCCCATCTCTGGAACATCCCGTCTTTGTCCACCTCGTCTATTCCGCGCAGTATTTTATATGTCGTTATCATGTCTCCCCTGACCCTCCTGTCCTCCAGTGTCGTCAGGCCGATTTCCCTCAACCTTTCTTCATAGGACAATCCCCGTAGCTCTGGGACTAGTCTTGTTGCAAACCTTTGCACTTTCTCTAATTTCTTGACGTGCTTGACTAGGTGTGGAGTCCAAACTGGTGCTGCATACTCCAGTATGGGCCTGACGTAGATGGTATGCAGAGTCTTAAACGAATCCTTACTGAGGTATCGGAACGCTATCCGTAGGTTTGCCAGGCGCCCGTATGCTGCAGCAGTTATCTGATTGATGTGCGCCTCATGAGATATGCTCGGTGTTATACTCACCCCCAGATCTTTTTCCTTGAGTGAGGTTTACAGTCTTTGGCCATCTAAACTATATTGTGTCTGCGGTCTTCTTTGCCCTTCCCCAATCTTCATGGCTTTGCATTTGGCAGGGTTAAATTCAAGGAGCCAGTTGCTGGACCAGGCTTGTAGCCTGTCCAGGTCTCTCTGTAGTCCTGCCTGATCCTCGTCCGATTTGATTCTTCTCATTAACTTCACATCATCTGCAAACAAGGACACTTCTGAGTCTATCCCTTCCGTTATGTCGTTCACATATACCAAGAACAGCACAGGTCCTAGGACTGACCCCTGTGGAACCCCGCTTGTCACAGGCGCCCACTCTGACACCTCGTCGCGTACCATGACTCGTTTTGCCTCCCTGTCAGATATTCTCTGATCCATTGCAGTGCCTTTCCTGTTATGTGTGTATGTGTGTGTGTGTGTGTGTGTGTGTGTGTGTGTGTGTGTGTGTGTGTGTGTGCGTGTGCATGTCTGTGTGTGTGTATGTCTGTGCGTGTGTGTGTGTGTGTGTGTATGTCTGTGTGTGTGTGTATGTGTGTGTGTGTATGTCTGTGTGTGTATGTCTGTGTGTGTGTGTGTATGTCTGTGTGTGTATGTGTGTGTGTATGTCTGTCTGTGTGTGTGTGTGTGTGTGTGTGTGTGTGTGTGTGTGTGTGTGCGCGCGCGCGGTGTACGCTCTCCCACTTGTACTCACCTATTTGTTGTTGAAAGAGTCGAGTCTCGGCTCCCCGCCCTGCGTCTTAACTTGCTGATTGCTGAGTTTACTCCTTTGTCCGTGGACCCTGTCATACGTCTCCTTATAACTGTGCAAGTATTTTTCCTGCTCACCCTTATACTGAAGAAATACTTCCTGACATCGCTGTGACTCATCTGTGCATTAAACTTTCAACGGTATCCTCGTGTACCTGTTTCTCACCTCTCGATCACTCTCGCTGATCAATCAGTCTTCTCCTCTGGGTATTTTGTATGCCCCTATCATGTCTCCCCTAGTTCTTCTATCTTCTAATGTCGCCAGGTTCAGTCCCACTGTAACAGTCACCACCGCTGTAGGAACCATCGCTACCCAACCACCCCTACAACCACATAAGCACCAGTACAAGTTCCACAACAACCAGTATCATGCACCCAGTACTACCACAATCATTGCAAACGCCACAACAACAACCACAATGCATTAACCACTATCACCATCGCCACAACAACCGCCTTGCAATAGCCACTACCACCAACAATGCAAACACTAAGTCAACCATCACTGTCCCAACCACAACAACTACCACAACCTCACTAAAATAGTCTTATAAGCGTTTGTTCCACTCAGCAGAAAGAGGAAGATAATCTATAAAAGAAGAAAGAGAAAGATAATCTATAAAAGTAGAAAGAGAAAGATAATCTATTGAAGTAGAAAGAGAAAGATAATCTATAAAGTAGAAAGAGAAAAACAATCTATCAGAGTACAAGAAGATAATATATTAGAATAGAAGTAGGAAGATAATCTACTTGTGTTTCTGGAGTAGAAAGAGAATGATCATTTACTTCTGCTGATGTATTCTAAGTAATAATTTACGTCTAGTGTATTCTAAGTAACAATTTACCTCTGGTATATTCTAAGCAACACTTTACATTTGATGTATCCCAAGCAAGAATTTACGTCTGATGTGTCCCAGGCAACACTTTATGTCTGCTAATGTATTTCAAGCAACAACATCCTGTTGCTGCTGTTGTTGATGTGTTCCAGTTTGTTATCACTGGGAGAGGTCACCCTGGCAGCCAGGTGCAGCTCTCCCTTCCTCCCGCTCCATCATTCCTATTATTCCGATTCCTTATTATCCTTGGTTCCTTGTTCCGGATCTGGGCGGCCACCTGGAGGCATTGAAATTCCCCTCCGATTCCCGCCACCCTCTTACCCCCCAACCCCTTACGGCGTTCCTTTTTGTTCCTGTTCCTGGTCTTAGCATCACCTGCCGGGATGCTGAGAGTGGGGGAGAGGAAAGAGGGAGGGAGAGAGGGAGGGGGGAAAGGGAAAACAGGAATGGAGATGCCACTATCGGGAGGTGTGTGGATTGCCAAAACCATTTACTCACCTATATATGGTTCCAGGGGTCGAGTCACAGCTCTTGGTATGTAGGGGTATGAGTGTGTGTGCGTGCGTGTATATATGAATGTATAATATATATATATATATATATATATATATATATATATATATATATATATAATATATATATATATATATATATATGCAATAAGATCACAGTAAACAGGTGATTTCAGAATATGCAAAACAACCACTGTGAAAGAAAAGAGAAATTCCAAGCGCTTTCGTGACTACTCACATTATCAAGGAACTATGAAAGTAAAGCATCCAAGGAAGGTATATAAGGGGTCTGGCCAACACCTCACTGTCAGATCCCACAACAGTTAAACACACACATATATATATATATAATATATATATATATATATATATATATATATATATATATATATATATATATATATATATATATCTGGCTAAAGGAGACTCGAACCTACGAACCTTGGAACAAGGTACGCAGTGCTATATCATTCTCACCACACTGGACAATACCTTGGCGTCCAGCTTGCGCTACACGTTGATCCAAGGCAACCAGCTTTCAGGGAGAAGGCTTACAGCTTTTCATCTCATCCCCTGCATGCATCAGCCTTACTAGAGATTTTAACAATGCAAGGAATTCGCAAGAGCAGGCGAAATATACACAAACACTGATCTCTGGCTGAAGGAGACTCGAACCTACGAACCTTGGAACAAGGTACACAGTGCCTTACCATTCTCACCACACTGGACCAATACCTTGGCGTCCAGCTTGCGCTAGACGTTGATCCAAGGCAGCCAGCATTCAGGGAGAAGGCTTACAGCTTTTCATTTCATCCACTGCCTGCATCAGCCTTACTAGAGATTTTAACAATGCAAGCTGGACGCCAAGGTATTGGTTCAGAGTGGTGAGAATGGTAAGGCACTGCGTACCTTGTTCCAAAGTTCGTAGGTTCGAGTCTCCTTCAGCCAGAGATCAGTGTTTGTGTATATTTCGCCTGCTCTTGCGAATTCCTTGCATTGTTAAAATCTCTAGTAAGGCTGATGCATGCAGGGGATGAGTTGAAAAGCTGTAAGCCGTTCTCCCTGAAAGCTGGCTGCCTTGGATCAAAATCTAGCGCAAGCTGAACTCCAAGGTATTGGTCCAGTGTGGGTAGATTGGTAAAGCACTGCGTACCTTGTTCCAAGGTTCGTAGGTTCGAGTCTCCTTAAGCCAGAGATCAGTGTTTGTGTATATTTCGCCTGCTCTTGCGAATTTCTTGCATATATATATATATATATATATATATATATATAATATATATATATATATATATATATATATATATATATATAATATATATATATATAATGTCGTGCCGAATAGGCAGAACTTGCGATCTTGGCTTAAATAGAAACGCTCATCTTGCCATATAGGACAAGTGAAAATTTGTGTATGCAATAATTTCGCCAAAATCATTCTGAACCTAACGAAAAAAATATATTTCACTGTGTTTGTTTAGTATTAAATTATTGTAAATAAATCTAAAATATATTTAGTTGGGTTAGGCTAAAATAAATTGCGCTTGTTATAATAAGGTTACGTAAGTTTTCTAAGTTCCTTTTGGTGAAAAATTATAAATTTTTACATCAACATTAATGAAAAAAATATATCTTTAAACGTATAAGAGAAATTTTTAGAAAGGACTTAATCTTAAATGAGTTCTTGCTAATTGACCAGTTTTACATATTCGGCACGACATATTATATATATATATATATATATATATATATATATATATATATATATATATAATATATATAATATATATATAATATATATATATATATATATATATGTCGTGCCGAATATGTAAAACTGGTCAATTAGCAAGAACTCATTTAAAATTAAGTCCTTTCCGAAATTTTCTCTTATACGTTTAAAGATATATTTTTTTCATTAATGTAATGTAAAAATTTTAATTTTGGACCAAAAGAATCTTAGAAAACTTACCTAACCTTATTATAACAAGTGTAATTTATTTTAGCCTAACCCAACTAAATATATTTTAAATACGTTTACAATAATTTAGTACTAAACAAGCACAATCAAACATATTTTTTTCGTTAGGTTCAGAATGATTTTGGCGAAATTATTGCATACACAAATTTTCACTTGTCCTATATGGCAAGATGAGCGTTTCTATTTAAGCCAAGATCGCAAGTTCTGCCTATTCGGCACGACATATATATATATATATATATATATATATATATATATATATATATATATATATAATATATATATATATATATATATATAATGTAACACATCGGCCCTCTCCCACCGAGGCAGGGTGACCCAAAAACGAAAAACTAATTTTTTTCTTCTTTTTACATTTAGTAATGTATACAGGAGAAGGGGTTACTAGCCTCTTCCTCCCGGCATTTTATCGCCTCTTACGACACGCATGGCTTACGGGGGAAGAATTCTGTTCTACTTCCCCATATTGAAGTCACATATGTGTATAGATTACACAGGTGAAGATGTGTGTAGGTCACACGACTGAAGGTGTGTATAGGTCACGCAAGAGCTACTCCTTGTCTAGTGTGCGAGTACGGGACAGCAAGAGTCTAGTTAAACAAGCAGTCAATCAGAGAAGCTTATCTTTAACAGCTCTCTGAGACTAAAACAACTCTCGAAACAGTTCACAGGTATCACAAATGTGACCCATTATCCCACTAAATATTCCCATTGAAAATTTGAAAAGGAAATGGTTCATGACTCTTCTTTGCAAATAATGGGCTGCCTCCCAGACTGTTAATTCCCTGATTCATCATCCCTGATGGTGGGCCTGGTCAGTCAGGCTGTTTGTGTTGGCTGCGTGCATTCCCACACCCGCACCACACCCATGAAGGTCACTGTAATATATGACAGAAGAGTTTATGATAATCTGTTTAATAGCGGTACTTCTGTGCATTATTATTATTATTATTATTATTATTATTATTATTATTATTATTATTATTATTATTATTATTATTATTATGAATGCATGAGGAAACGCTAATCCCGTAGGAGTCATACTGCATCTGAGGGACAGAAGGATAGCTCTAATGCCTTGAATCAAAAGCCCATTACCAAACTTGAAGAGATAGGCGAGAGATGGTAAATAGAGACTAGGGAGAGGAAATGAGACAGGAGAGAGGAAAAAGGGAGACAAAGGGTGAAGCGTAGGGGTAAAGGGTTAAGGGAAGGTCAGAGAGGATGTGTATAAACTTTAGTTGAGTTACTCCAGCCAAATATATTAATTTAATGAGAATACAATATTTAATGCTAGACAACCATGCTGTGAAATATTCCTAATAAGTAACTAAAAGATTTTTTTTTTTTTTTTTTACAAAATTCTCAGTCATCTCTTTTGATGTGAATTAATGTTCTGCAGTGAGATTTCAAAATATATTTATGTTAATTTGAAGGAGTGAGGGATGGCAGGTGTGTAAGTGTGGCTGTGTGTAGTTGACTCTAGGGCACTCCTGCCCAAGGTGCCACGTGTTTTAAGAGTGCCTTAGCTTGTTCTATACACATTACACACGACTTTATGAACCCTACGCACGCGCGCGCGCGGGGCCAGGAGCTAAGACTCGACCCCTGCAACCACAAATAGGTGAGTACACACACACACCACACTTCATGCTGCTCAGATAATAGCCACTACAGATGTTACATTCATGCAATCCACTCAACTTTTTCCTCTGGTTCTCTCATCCACGTTCTCTCCCCTCACATAATCTAACCATCATTTCCTAGAACGTCGTAATTTACACGTACAACTGTCGATGTTAATTATGTTAAGAAACAGCAGGCTATAATCTAAAAAAAAAACTTTATTTACATATAATATCGCCGTTTTCTGACGGAATATTGATCGATTTCGTCAAGTTTTTCGGGATCGATATACCGTCGTTACATCGAGTGTCAGGGAAAAGTGAGCCTTGTGGAAGGAAAACACAAGGGCTATTTTTCCGCTGATCCGTGTAACGTCCTTACGCCTAGTCTTAAGAAACAGTGAGCCTTATGGAAAGAGGACACAAGGGCTTTTTTTTATTGGCCATACTCGGTTAACCTTCCTCGGTGTATTTGGGTTATCAGGGAAGGAAATGAGCCTTATGGAAGGAGGATGTAAGGGTTAACGCTGCCCCCGAGGCCACCACTTCGCTGGGAAGCAGGCCAGGTCCGTTTTTCCTTCATCTCGCGAGCTTATTGAATTTCCGGTGGCGGGTAAGTCGCGAGTTAAGACCGCGAGTCACGATATTCGAGGTGGAGGGCGCGCAAGGGACTCCAGAGGGCAGCGTTAGCAGTGTTCACTGTAGCGTTTATTGTAGCATTCACTGAAGGGTTCACTGTAGCAATCACTGCAGTGTTCACTGTAGGATTCACTGTAGGGTTCACTGTAGCATTCACTGTAGGATTCACTGTAGCATTCACTGTAGGGTTCGTTGTACCATTCCCTGTAGAATTCAACGTAGGATTCACTGTAGCATTCACCGTAACATTCATTGTAGGGTTCACTGTAGCATTCACCGTAACATTCATTGTAGGGTTCACTGTAGCATTCGCTGTAGGATTCACTGTAGCATTCACTGCACAGTTCACTGTAGCATTCACTGTAGGGCTCGCTGTACCATTCCCTGTAGAATTCAACGTAGGATTCACTATAGCATTCACCGTAACATTCATTGTAGGGTTCACTGTAGCATTCACTGTGGGGTTCACTGTAGCATTCACTGTAGTTTACTGTAGCATTCACTGTAGTTTACTGTAGCATTCACTATAGACTTCAGTGTAGAAGTCATTGTAAAATTCACTGTAGCATTCACTGTAGAGATGACTGTAGCAGTCACTGTGGAGTTCACTGTAGCATTCACTGAAGAGTTCACTGTGGCACATGAAAGCCCTTCGGCATTTCTGTTTATCTTTTCACCATGGTAATTTTCACCATGGTAATTTTCACCATGGTAATTTTCAATATTTTCCTCTGAAGCCTTTTTCTTTACTCTTCTAAGTCTGTGGATCCCCACAGTTTTCACTAGAGGTGGACCCAGTGTGCATATACACAGGGTGTTTCAAACACATGGGTCTAATTTCAAAGCAAACTTCTTTGAAATTAGGTCCATCGTTTTAAAACACCCTGTGTGTGTGTGTGTGTGTGTGTGTGCGTGTGTGTGTGTGTGTTTTGTGTGTGTGTGTGTGTGTGTGTGTGTGTGTGTGTGTCGTGTCAAATAGGTAAAACTGGTCAATTAACAAGAACTCGTTTAAAATTTCGTCCTTTCTAAAATTTTCTCTTATACGTTTAAAGATATATTTTTTTAATTTATGTTAATGTAAAAATTAATAATTTTGTACCAAAAGAACCTTAGAAAACTTACCTAACCTTGCAATTTAATTTAGCCTAATCCAACTAAATATATTTTAGATAAGTTTACAATAATTTAATAATAAACAAACATAATGAAATACATTTTTTTTCGTTAGGTTCAGAATGATTTTTGCGAAATTATTGCATATACAATTTTTCGCCTGCCTTATTCGCCAAGAAGAGCGTAGCTGTTTAAGCCAAAATCGCAAGTTTTACCTATTCGGCACGACATATATAAATAAAAGAGAGGTGGCATGGATTCAAAAGGTGCTGAAAATATTCCTTAGAGATTCTGGTCCATGTTGATATAATAGCATAAACTAGGCGACGTTTTTCCTGTTTTCAAG
This sequence comes from Cherax quadricarinatus, assembly GCF_026875155.1. NCBI lineage: Eukaryota > Metazoa > Arthropoda > Malacostraca > Decapoda > Parastacidae > Cherax > Cherax quadricarinatus. The sequence goes on along the minus strand of NC_069412.1, from coordinate 23,996,453 downwards.
TGTCCAATTTTGGTGAGCCTGTGCCCACTGTAGTCTCAGTTTCCTGTTCTTAGCCGACAAGAGTGGAAGCCGGTGTGATCTTCACCTGCTGTAACTCATCCACTTAAAAATTCGACGTATTGTGCGTTCTGAGATGCTTTTCTGCATAAAACTGTTGTGACACATAGTTATTTGAGTGTGGTGTTCACTTCCTACCAGTTTGAACTAATCTTACCATTCACCTCTGACCTGTCACATCATCAAGGCGTGTTCCCACACACAGCTGCTGATCACTAGATGTGTGTTTTTCACACCATTCTCTGTAAACTGTTGTGTGTGTGTGAAAATCTGAGGAGATCAGTTTCTGAGATACTCAAACTATCCCGTCTGTCTGGCACCAACAATCATGCCATAAAGTCACTTAGAAGAAATGTCTTCCCCATTCTAATGTTTATTCTGAATAACTGAACCGTATGACCATGTCTGCATGATTTTAGACATTGAGGTGATGCCACGCGACTGGCTGATTATTAACTAGTAGCTGTACAGGTGTATCTAACAAAGTGGTCAATGACTCTGTCTATATATGCAAATGAGAAATACATTAGAAATACATAAAAAGATATAGAATTAGCTATAGCGAATCTATCGAACGCTTATGGGGCGTGTGTTACGCTACACAAGGTGACGATATCGATCGAGGGGGGACTGGATCAAGGTCATCGGACACGTAAAGTCTCTTGATGCAGGAATGTGAGGCCTCGGGTCAAGGGAGGTCACATAAAAGACTACTGCAGATCTTACCCAAACAAATGTTAGTTCATGAAACTAGGAGTGGGAAAATGCAGAACTGAGATCAAGTACAGGCTAGTGAGGGGAAATACAGGCTAGTGAGGGGAAGTACAGGCTAGTGAGGGGAAATACAGGCTAGTGAGGGGAAGTACAGGCTAGTGAGGGGAAGTACAGGCTAGTGAGGGGAAGTACAGGCTAGTGAGGGGAAGTACAGGCTAGTGAGGGGAAGTACAGGCTAGTGAGGGGAAGTACAGGCTAGTGAGGGGATGTACAGGCTAGTGAGGGGAAGTACAGGCTAGTGAGGGGAAGTACAGGCTAGTGAGGGAAGTACAGGCTAGCGAGGGAAGTACAGGCTAGTGAGGGGAAGTACAGGCTAGTGAGGGGAAGTACAGGCTAGTGAGGGGAAGTACAGGCTAGTGAGGGGAAATACAGGCTAGTGAGGGGAAGTACAGGCTAGTGAGGGGAAATACAGGCTAGTGAGGGAAATACAGGCTGTGGGGGGAAGTACAGGCTAGTGAGGGGAAGTACAGGCTAGTGAGGGGAAGTACAGGCTAGTGAGGGGAAGTACAGGCTAGTGAGGGGATGTACAGGCTAGTGAGGGGAAGTACAGGCTAGTGAGGGGAAGTACAGGCTAGTGAGGGGAAGTACAGGCTAGTGAGGGAAGTACAGGCTAGTGAGGGGAAGTACAGGCTAGTGAGGGGAAGTACAGGACTAGTGAGGGGAAGTACAGGCTAGTGAGGGGAAATACAGGCTAGTGGGGGGAAGTACAGGCTAGTGAGGGGAAGTACAGGCTAGTGAGGGAAGTACAGGCTAGTGAGGGGAAGTACAGGCTAGTGAGGGATGTACAGGCTAGTGAGGGGAAGTACAGGCTAGTGAGGGGAAGTACAGGCTAGTGAGGGGAAGTACAGGCTAGTGAGGGAAGTACAGGCTAGTGAGGGGAAGTACAGGCTAGTGAGGGGAAGTACAGGCTAGTGAGGGGAAGTACAGGCTAGTGAGGGGAAATACAGGCTAGTGGGGGGAAGTACAGGCTAGTGAGGGGAAGTACAGGCTAGTGAGGGGAAGTACAGGCTAGTGAGGGGAAGTACAGGCTAGTGAGGGGAAGTACAGGCTAGTGAGGGGAAGTACAGGCTAGTGAGGGGAAGTACAGGCTAGTGAGGGGAAGTACAGGCTAGTGAGGGGAAATACAGGCTAGTGAGGGGAAGTACAGGCTAGTGAGGGGAAATACAGGCTAGTGAGGGGAAGTACAGGCTAGTGAGGGGAAGTACAGGCTAGTGAGGGGAAATACAGGCTAGTGAGGGGAAGTACAGGCTAGTGAGGGGAAATACAGGCTAGTGAGGGGAAAATACAGGCTAGTGGGGGGAAGTACAGGGGTAGTGAGGGGAAGTACAGGCTAGTGAGGGAAGTACAGGCTAGTGAGGGAAGTACAGGCTAGTGAGGGGATGTACAGGCTAGTGAGGGGAAGTACAGGCTAGTGAGGGGAAGTACAGGCTAGTGAGGGGAAGTACAGGCTAGTGAGGGGAAGTACAGGCTAGTGAGGGGAAGTACAGGCTAGTGAGGGGAAGTACAGACTAGTGAGGGGAAGTACAGGCTAGTGAGGGGAAATACAGGCTAGTGGGGGAAGTACAGGCTAGTGAGGGGAAGTACAGGCTAGTGAGGGGAAGTACAGGCTAGTGAGGGGAAAGTACAGGCTAGTGAGGGGAAGTACAGGCTAGTGAGGGAAATACAGGCTAGTGGGGGGAAGTACAGGCTAGTGAGGGGATGTACAGGCTAGTGAGGGGAAGTACAGGTAGTGAGGGGAAGTACAGGCTAGTGAGGGGAAGTACAGGCTAGTGAGGGGAAGTACAGGCTAGTGAGGGGAAGTACAGGCTAGTGAGGGGAAATACAGGCTAGTGAGGGGAAGTACAGGCTAGTGAGGGGAAATACAGGCTAGTGTGGGGAAGTACAGGCTAGTGAGGGGAAGTACAGGCTAGTGAGGGGAAGTACAGGCTAGTGAGGGGAAGTACAGGCTAGTGAGGAGAAGTACAGGCTAGTGAGGGGAAGTACAGGCTAGTGAGGGGAAGTACAGGCTAGTGAGGGGAAGTACAGGCTAGTGAGGGGAAATACAGGCTAGTGAGGGGAAGTACAGGCTAGTGAGGGGAAATACAGGCTAGTGAGGGGAAGTACAGGCTAGTGAGGGGAAATACAGGCTAGTAGGGGAAGTACAGGCTAGTGAGGGGAAATACAGGCTAGTGAGGGGAAGTACAGGCTAGTGAGGGGAAGTACAGGCTAGTGAGGGGAAGTACAGGCTAGTGAGGGGAAGTACAGGCTAGTGAGGGGAAGTACAGGCTAGTGAGGGGAAGTACAGGCTAGTGAGGGAAATACAGGCTAGTGGGGGGAAGTACAGGCTAGTGAGGGGAAGTACAGGCTAGTGAGGGGAAGTACAGGCTAGTGAGGGGAAAAACAGGCTAGTGGGGGGAAGTACAGGCTAGTGTGGGGAAGTACAGGCTAGTGAAGGGAAGTACAGGCTAGTGAGGGAAGTACAGGCTAGTGAGGGGAAATACAGGCTAGTGAGGGGAAGTACAGGCTAGTGATGGGAAATACTGGCTAGTGAGGGGAAGTACAGGCTAGTGAGGGGAAATACAGGCTAGTGGGGGGAAGTACAGGCTAGTGAGGGGAAGTACAGGCTAGTGAGGGGAAGTACAGGCTAGTGAGGGGAAATACAGGCTAGTGAGGGAAATACAGGCTAGTGAGGGGAAGTACAGGTTAGTGAGGGAAGTACAGGCTAGTGAGGGGAAGTACAGGCTAGTGAGGGGAAATATAGGCTAGTGAGGGGAAGTACAGGCTAGTGAGGGGAAATACAGGCTAGTGAGTGGAAGTACAGGCTAGTGAGGGGAAATACAGGCTAGTGGGGGAAGTACAGGCTAGTGAGGGGAAGTACAGGCTAGTGAAGGGAAGTACGGGCTAGTGAGGGAAGTACAGGCTAGTGAGGGGAAATACAGGCTAGTGAGGGGAAGTACAGGTAGTGAGGGGAAGTACAGGCTAGTGAGGGGAAATACTGGCTAGTGGGGGGAAGTACAGGCTAGTGAGGGGAAGTACAGGCTAGTGAGGGGAAATACAGGCTAGAGAAGGGAAGTACAGGCTAGTGAGGGGAAGTACAGGTTAGTGAGGGGAAGTACAGGCTAGTGAGGGGAAGTACAGGCTAGTGAGGGGAAGTACAGGCTAGTGAGGGGAAATACAGGCTAGTGAGGGAAAATACAGGCTAGTGAGGGAAAGTACAGGCTAGTGAGGGAAAGTACAGGCTAGTGAGGGAAGTACAGGCTATGAGGGAAGTACAGGCCCAGTGAGGCGAAGTACAAGCTAGTGAGGGAAAGTACAAGCTAGTGAGGGGAAGTACAGGCTAGTGAGGGGAAATGCAGGCTAGTGAGGGGAAGTACAGGCTAGTGAGGGAAAGTACAGGCTAGTGAGGGGAAGTACAGGCTAGTGAGGGGAAGTTCAGGCTAGTGAGGGGAAGTACAGGCTAGTGAGGGGAAGTACAGGCTAGTGAGGGGAAGAGTTACAGGCTAGTGAGGGAAGTTCAGCTAGTGAGGGGAAGTACAGGCTAGTGAGGGGAAGTACAGGCTAGTGAGGGGAAGTACAGGTTAGTGAGGGGAAGTACAGGCTAGTGAGGGGAAGTACAGGCTAGTGAGGGGATGTACAGGCTAGTAAGGGGAAGTACAGGCTAGTGAGGGGAAGTACAGACTAGGAAGGGGAGGATCACTGCAGGTAGCAGAAAATAAAACTGTGGGAGTCACCATCACGACAAATACATCACTGGAGATCCCTTCAGAGGAGGTGCCTTGACGCTGGTGAAGGCCTCTTGATCCAAGGAATTTGAGCCACATTCTCCCTGAATCAAACCTTTTTATTACCCCAATTTTCCAACCGTTGTAAGACTAGTTCCATAAGTGAGGAACTATGAGAAATGAATAAAGGAAGGAACTAAGAGGAAAGAATAGAGGGACTAAGAAGAAGGAATAAAGGAAGGGACTAAGAGGAAATAAGAGGAATTGACTGGGTAGAAAAGACTGGACTGGCAGAGAAGCCAGAAACGACGGCACACTAGCAACTAGCATGAGTCGCGGAGTGACTAGAAAGTATTTCTCTAGCGTTTGGGTGAGAGAAACATTGAAATGAGCGAGACGAGGTGGTGAAATCGAGAGGTAAAACTGGTACATAGCTTCAAGAACAGGTATGATGGGACTCATGATGCGAAAAAGCATCAAATGTCGATCAGAGAAGAGGATGAGGTAGCGATATTAGCTATCTATACACACACCTAGCCAGGAGCTGTGACTCGACTCCTGCAACCACAACTAGGTGAGGACACACAAACACAGACATATAAACAAACATCCAGTTAACACCATTTCCACGCTTCGTTAACTCACAATAACGTACTCATATAATCGCTATAATTTCCTCTTATTAAACACCTCCCTCACATATAATGGAGCTCCACCTCCCTGGGAAAAAGAAGTTAATGTTCTCAAGTGAAGCAGCATACAGGACGAACAAGAACACCAGCTGGTCATTAATTCCTGAGCAAACTATAGCAAGGCTTTCTATAATATTCCAATGATTAGTGATTGTATTCAGTATTGTTCTTCCCGTTCGTGTGTTTGTCTTGATGTGTTCGTGTGTTAGTGCTGTGTTCGAATGTTTGTATTGATGTGTTCGTGTGTGGTGATGTAGTGTTTGAGTGTTGTAGTAGTAAGGAGTTGCTAGTGAGTACGATAGAAGTTGGTTGTCATCGTGTAGCAGAATAGTCAACGTGTTTGGAGTACATATCGAAATAATTATGGAGTTTCAGGAGTTTGAGCTGTGCTTGCAAGGATTGTGTTATGTGTTCGAATGTTTTATTGACTGTTTCGAAGTTTGTAGCTAGTTCGAGTAGTTGGACTTGAGTGAATTGGTAGTGACTAGATGGTAGATGAGTCTAGATTAATGTGTTGAGTGGCTAGTGTTAAATGTGTTCGAGTGTGGTTGAGAAATGTTCGTGTGACTGTGTTGATGTGCTCAGAAGAGGATAGATGATGATTGCGAGTGTCTTAGAGTAGTGTATCTGTGTTTGGGTGATGAGAAACTGTTTGTGGAGAGATGTGTGAATCGAAGTGTATAACTGTGTTGACATGTTTAGCAGGTTCGAGTGGTTTGATATGATTGTTCGAATAAGCTTGATAATGTCGTTCGAGGGTGTGGTTCATATTGTTTCATACCTGGGTGTGATGTTCGTGCTGTTGGTTGAATGTTCGATAGTTATTTCAGTGTCGTTTCGTATTGTACTTTTGTAGTTTCTTGTTAAATTGTCTTGTGGATGTGATGTGGTCGAAGTGTTATGTGTTAGTTGATGTGATCGTGTTGATGATGTGGTCATTATTTGATGTTGAGGTTTTTTGTTGATGTGTCGATGTTGTGTTGTATGTGTCGTGTTTTGTGTGTGGTGTTCGTCTTGTGGTGTTCGTGTTTGGATGTGGTTCGAATGTATTTGTATTGATGTGTTCGTGTGTTTGTGTTGATGTGTGTGTGTGTTGTGTTGATGTGTCGTGTGTTTGTGTTGTGTGTGTTTCTGTTGATGTGTGTGTTTGTGTTGTGTCGTGTGTTTGTGTGATGTGTCTATGTGTTTGTGTTGTTGTCGGTGTTTGTGTTGTTAGTGTTTGGTTTGTGTTTCGAATGTTTGATTGTGTGTTCGATGTATTTGTGTTCGATGTTGTGTGTGGTTCGATGTTGTTGATGTGGTCGAGTATTTGTGTTGATGTGTTCGTAGTGTTTGTGTTGTGTGTTCGTGTGTTTGTGTTGTGTTCGTGTTTTGTGTTGATGTGTCGTTGTGTGTTGTGTTGATGTGTCGTGTTTTGTGTTGTGTTGGATGTTGGTTGTGTGTTTGTGTTGATGTGTTCGTGTGTTTGTGTTGATGTGGTGTGTTTTGTGTTGATGTGTCGTGTGTTTGTGTTGTGTTCGTGTGTTGTGTTGATGTGGTCGTGTGTTTGTGTTGATGTGGTCGTGTGTTTGTGTGTGGTCGTGTGTTTGTGTTGATGTGGTCGTGTATTTGTGTTGATGTGGTCGGTATTTGTGTGATGTGTCGTGTTTTGTGTTGGATGTGGTTTGTGATTTGTGTTTGTGTTGGTCGTGTGTTTGTGTTGATGTGGTCGTGTGTTTGTGTTGATGTGGTCGTGTGTTTGTGTTGATGTGGTCGTGTGTTTGTGTTGATGTGGTCGTGTATTTGTGTTGATGTGGTCGTGTGTTGTGTTGATGTGGTCGTGTGTTGTGTTGATGTGGTCGTGTGTTTGTGTTGATGTGGTCGTGTGTTTTGTGTTGATGTGGTCGTGTGTGTTGTGTTGATGTGGTCGTGTATTGTGTTGATGTGGTCGTGTGTTTGTGTTGATGTGGTCTTTGTGCTTGTGTTTGTGTGGTCGTGTTTTTTGGTGATTGTCGTGTTCTGTTGTTGTCGTTGTGTTGTGTTGTGTCGTGTATTTGTGTTGATGTGGTCGTGTGTTGTGTTGATGTGGTCGTGTATTTGTGTTGATGTGGTCGTGTATTTGTGTTGATGTGGTCGTGTGTTGTGTTGATGTGGTCGTGTGTTGTGTTGATGTGGTCGTGTATTTGTGTTGATGTGGTCGTGTGTTTTTGGTCTTGTGTTGATGTGGTCGTGTATTTGTGTTGATGTGGTCGTGTGTTGTGTTGATGTGGTCGTGTGTGTGGTGTTGTGTGGTCGTGTGTTTGTGTTGATGTGGTCGTGTGCTTGTGTTGATTGTGGTCGTTTTATTTTGTGTTGTGTGTGTCGTGTGCTTGTGTTGATGTGGTCGTGTATTTGTGTTGATGTGGTCGTGTGCTTGTGTTGATGTGGTCGTTTTGTTTGTTTGATGTGGTCGTGTGCTTGTGTTGATGTGGGTCGTGTATTTGTGTTGATGTGGTCGTGTGCTTGTGTTGATGTGGTCGTGTGATTTGTGTTGATGTGGTCGTGTGCTTGTGTTGATGTGGTCGTGTATTTGTGTTGATGTGGTCGTGTTTGTGTTGATGTGGTCGTGTGCTTGTGTTGATTGGTTGTTTTGTTGATGTGGTCGTGTGCTTGTGTTGATGTGGGTCGTGTTGATGGCTTGTGTTGATGTGGTCGTGTGCTTGTGTTGATTGTGGTCGTGTTTTGTGTTGATGTGGTCGTGTGCTTGTGTTGATGTGGTCGTGTATTTGTGTTTGATGTGGTCGTGTGCTTGTGTTGATGTGGTCGTGTATTTGTGTTGATGTGGTCGTGTGCTTTGTGTTGATTGTGGTCGTGTATTTGTGTTGATGTGGTCGTGTGCTTGTGTTGATGTGGTCGTGTATTTGTGTTGATGTGGTCGTGTGCTTGTGTTGATGTGGTCGTGTATTTGTGTTGATGTGGTCGTGTGCTTGTGTTGATGTGGTCGTGTATTTGTGTTGATGTGGTCGTGTGCTTGTGTTGATGTGGTCGTGTATTTGTGTTGATGTGGTCGTGTGTTGTGTTGATGTGGTCGTGTGCTTGTGTTTTGATGTGGTCGTGTATTTGTGTTGATGTGGTCGTGTGCTTGTGTTGATGTGGTGTGTATTTGTGTGATGGTCGTGTGCTTGTGTTGATGTGGTCGTGTATTTGTTTGATGTGGTCGTGTGCTTGTGTTGATGTGGTCGTGTATTTGTGTTGATGTGGTCTGTGCTTGTGTTGATGTGGTCGTGTATTTGTGATTGATGTGGTCGTGTGCTTGTGTTGATGTGGTCGTGTATTTGTTATTGGTGTGTGTTGTGTTGATGTGTTCGTGTATTTGATTGATGTGGTCGTGTGTTTTGTTGATGTGGTCGTGTGCTTTGTTTGATGTGGTACGTGTGCTTGTGTTGATGTGGTCGTGTGCTTGTGTTGATGTGGTCGTGTGCTTGTGTTGATGTGGTCGTGTATTTGTATTGATGTGGTCGTGTGCTTGTGTTGATGTGGTCGTGTATTTGTATTGATGTGGTCGTGTGCTTGTGTTGATGTGGTCGTGTATTTGTATTGATGTGGTCGTGTGCTTGTGTTGATGTGGTCGTGTATTTGTATTGATGTGGTCGTGTGCTTGTGTTGATGTGGTCGTGTATTTGTATTGATGTGGTCGTGTTTGTATTGATGTGGTCGTGTGC
>NC_069412.1:23945049-23982549 GCF_026875155.1 Cherax quadricarinatus | reverse complement strand
CAGATCATTCCTTTCTAATGTTCCACCATCCTTCTCCTGACAACTTTTCCATGATTTTGCATGCTATACATGTCAGTGACACTGTCTGTAGTTTAGTGCTGTCATGCTGTCACCTTTTTTAAAGATATGGGACCACATATGGCTGTCTCCATGCCTCAGGCAATCTCCCTTTTCTACGAAAGATGTATTGAAATTGTTGTTAGGGGTACACATAGCTCCTCTGCGTCTCAGGAACCATGCGAGATGTTATTTGCCCCCATTGCCTTGAGGTATCTAGCTCACTCAGGAAGCCACTCACTTCTTCCTCGGTTGGTGTACTGTCTTCTAGCACATTTTGTGAAACCCCATCTCTCCGTCTTTCTGGAGCCCCTTCTGTCACTCCTCTGTGAACACTTCTTTGAATCTCATTGTTGAAGTTCCTCACTATACTTCACGGTCATTTCTTGTTGTCTCTCCTCCTTCTATCTTAGCCTGCTTATTACCTGGTCCTTGACGGTTTTGTTTTCCCTTCCTGATGTGCTGTATAACAGCTTCGGGTCAGATTGTGGGCTTTTGCTGCTATGTCGTATCCATATTGACGTTGGTCTTGCCCACCTTCTTATCTGTGCATATTTCGTTTCAGGCTCATCACGACTGCCTCTCCTTATCTCCTGTCCTTTGCTTCTATATTTCTTCCATTCCCTAGCACACTAGAATGTTTTTTGGCCTCCTGTGCATCTTTGGGGTGAACCATGGGCTCATCTGCTTTTTTCATTATTCCTGTTACCCATGGGTACAAACCACTCCTCAGCCTCTTTGCACATTGTTGCTACATATTCCATCATCTCATTAACTGCTTCCCTGCCATTCTTCTGTCCACTGAACCTCCATTCAGAGTTCCTCAATCCTGTGTAGTCCCTTTCCTGTAGTTTGGTTCATTACATATGAGGTCCTGGCCTTCCCTGCTTCCTTCCCCCTCCACTTGTAGCCTAACTGTGTATTCGAAGCTCAAAACCACATGATCGCTGGCCCCCCCCAAGGGTCTTTCCTATGAGAAATCCTCAATATCAGCACTACTCAAGGTGAAAACTAAGTCCAGTCATGTCGTCATCCTCATCATCTCTCTCTTGTATGTCCCTTACGTGTTGGTACATGAATTGTTTTCCAGTACCACCACCATCATCTTAGCCTTCATGTGGCTCCCAAGTCTCCCATTCGATTCTCCTTTGTGGTTAAAGTCGCCCAGATCAGGAGCTGCCCTGACATGCATGAGCTCTTCTGGCCACTGCAGCCAGTGTGTCAAACCATCTCTCTATTGCCTCGTCATACACTTGCCTTGGCCTCCTGCGTTCTGTGGTGGTTATACAACACTGCAATAATCACCTTGGGAACCACTCAGAGTGAAGCGTTTATCTCCCGCTATGTAAATCACTTTTTCCGGCTGTCGTCTCTCTCCTGCTCATCAAAATTCCATCCTAGTCGCGTTTGATCAGCAATGCCACTTCCTCCACCCCCCCACCCCCCTGTTTCCTTCTGTCTTTTCCTCATGATCTGGTATCCCGTTGGGAAGAAAGGCATCTGTTATCAAACCTGTAAAGTTTGGTTTCAGTGCAGCTATGATGTCTGGTGGATGCCGTCTTTGACTCTTTCGTGGGCCACTCCTCCCACTTGTTATGTTAAATTCCATCAGCGTTTGTGTACCATACCTTCAGTTTCCTTTCCAACACAGTGGTTTGGGGGCCTGTGGGTGGGAGACCTGGTAAGCATAACTGGTGGATTCTATGGTTGGGGGTTGGTGTGAAGCTGTGGGTATGGATTGTCATTGTGTGTTGGATGGTGTGATAGGTTGTGTGGAGATTCTGAGGATAGTTGTGTGTGAGCTTGCCCTTGCTGCTCTTTCTGCTCTAGAACTGAACCTCTGCCTGGTTCCATCCTTGTCTCCTTGCTCTATGCTCCCTTTCGGCTTTTTGTCTCCTCACCCTCAGCTGCTGTTCTACTCTTTGTGTTCTGTCTCTCCTGTCTAGGAACACCTTCTTGGTCTCTTCCGAGCTTTTCAACCATGGTTTCCTTGGAGGATCCTTTTCCGCACTGCTTCTGTCCTTAGAATCAGCATGATCGGTCCGGTTTTTCTCCCCTTTCAAGTATCCCCCCTATTCTCTGAAATTGACATCACATCATGTCTTCTCCCCTATTTCCGTGATGATTTTCCAATCGCCTTTCTTCTCTTCCTGCCGTCTTCAGTGTGTGTCCTTTCCTCTCTCTCCCGAAGTCCCATAGATAATCAATGATTTTTGGCCCTTATCCTTCCTCCATTGCTCTCCCTCTGTGACTCTGGTTCCTGTCTGTAATGTGGTCATTTTCTCCCTTGATTTTTCCAGTGGCTCTTGGTAGCATGGTTGTGCTCAGTCATCGGACCTCTCCCCGGTTTACCCCCTCTAGCCATCTGCACCCAACTGCCATCTATACCCTTCCAATCCCTGGCCCTTCATTTGGCAGGCTGATATGACCTTAGCATAATTCATAACTCCTTCCTTCCTGTTCAGGGCCTCTCAGCTTCGTATGGTGAGTCTACTCTGGTACAATACCCTGAGACTTGCTTCTGCCTGTGTTTACAAACCTCAAATTCAAAGGACCTTTACCCTCGCGACTAACTGCAGTAGTTTTTCGACTTGGCCTCCCAATTCTTTCGTCTCCATCTCCAACCTCCTTTTCCATTTCAACAGAGAGCACCTTTCCTCGCCATTTTTCATGAAAGTCTCCTGAATTTTCTCTCCCATTCTTGCTCTAGGATCCTTTTCACTGTTCCTCTAGTCCATGTATCCTCCCTAACCAGATACCATTGTCATCTGATCCCTGATTCCTGCGAGTCCCAACCATTTTTTTTTGTTTATTTTTTTTTTTTTTTTTTTTTTTTTTTAAGTGAAATAGTATAAAAAAAAAAAAGAAAAAGGGGAAGAGAGTGAGATAGATGGAGGAAAGAGAGAGAAGGGGAGCCTAGAAGGAGGGGAAAGAGGGGAGAATGTGAGAGAGAGAGGTAAAAGGTAGAGAAGGGGGAGTGCCAAGGGAAGAGAGAAAAGAAGAGGAGAGAGAGAGTAAGAGAGGAATGAGAGAGAGGAGAGAGGGAGAGAGAGAGGAAAGAACAGATAGAGAGAGAGTGAGAGGAAAAGAAGAAGGGAAGAGATAAAGGATGAGAGAAAAGGGGAGGAGACAGTGAGAGAGAGAGGAGAGAGAAGAGAGAGAAGAGAGAGAGAGTGAGAGAGAGAGAGAGAGAGAGGAGTGGAGCGGAAAGAGAGATGGGGGGGAAAGGAAGGGTTTTATAGGGTCACTTCACAGGAAGGTGTGAAATCCCTGTAATTTGTGTGTGTGAGTGTCTGTATGTGTGTGTTTGTGTGTGTTGTGTGTGTGTGTGTGTGTGTGTGTACTAACAGCTAATCAAGTGCCTAACAGCAGAAGCCTGTTCCTCACCAAGTTGTGCATATGTTTATGGTAAACGTCCTTATTTCCCACGTAATGACTACTACATATGTATTGTATAATGTAGCCCGATCCTCTTGGGTTCCACTGTACTGTCTTATGCGTTTAAAATTACGATAAAAAATAAATACACTAGGGCTTCGCCTAATGCCGCAACCTCTAAATTCTATTAAATTGCAGTAAAATTGCTGCTTATTCTAATTCTGATAGCTCGAGGAGAGTGAAACCCTCAATTTCCAGCTAGAGACAGGTACTATTACTCCCATGCAACCAACTAGTGAATAATACTTGCGGCTTAAAGGCAGTGAGTAACGTTTGCGGTCCTGTCCTGTCCCAGAAGTTTGAAAGAAGTTTATGCTGTTCTCGGTAATATTTCCACTAAGCTTCCCTATATGCACTATAGTCTCTACTCTTCTAATTTTTTTTCACATAGGAGCACTCACTGTATTTACTGTGCACATCTATACATATATCTTATCTCCTGTCTTGAGTCGCACGTTATTCTTCTAATAACCCCACTCGTTATTAGGGCAACACGTATTTAGGCCTGACACAACCGTTCCCTTCCACGGCCCCCACTAAACACTCAGCCACTAAATCCTTATTTTCTTTATCTGTTATCACTTACATTTCCTTTTTATCGGCGCTTAATTGGATAATATGCAACTCTACATTGCGCACACAGCCTATAGTCCCCACACTCGATTCTATATGGCCAGTCAGAAATTACCACAAAACACGAGCTCAATACCGCGGTGACTCCTCCACGAGTGTGTGTGTTGTGTTGTGTGTGTTGTGTGTGTGGGGCTGTGTGTGTGTGTGTGCATGCGGTATGTGTGTGTTTTATGTGTATGTTGTGCGTGTGTGTGTGTAAGTGTGGTAGTATGAGTATGTGTGTGTGTAATGTGTGTGTGTATGTTGTGTGTATGTGTAAGTGTGATTGTATGTGTAACACGTGTGTATGTGTGTATGGTGTGTATGTGTATGTGTGTGTGTGTAATATACTACACCTAGTTGTACTCCCCTAGTTGGGGTTTTGGGGGGTCGAGTCCGAGCCCGGGCCCCCCCTCTTCACTGATCGCTACTGGCCCACTCTCCCGCCCCGTGACTTTATCGTACCCTGCTTAAAGCTTTTAAATGGATCCGCCTCCACTACCCCCTTTCCCAAACTTTTCCCACTCTGACTCCCTTTTGGGCTAAAGAAAAAATTTCCAACATCCCTGTGATTCATCTGTGTTTTTAGCTTCCAACTTTTCCCCCTTGTTACGTGTCCAATCTCGGAACATCCTGTTTTTGTCCACCTTGTCAATTTCTCCAATTTTATATGTCGTTATCATGTCCCCCCTATCTCCCTGTCCTCCAGTGCGCGGGTTGATTTCCCTAACCTCCTCGGGGAAACCCTCTTAGCTCGGGACTATTTTTGTTGAAAACCTTTTCATTTTTCTCTAGTTTCTTTTCGTGTTTGGCAGGGTGGGTTCCAAACTGGTCCGCATACCCATATGGCCTAACGTATACGGTTACGGGGTCCTAACATTCCTTATTAAGTGTGGAATGCTTTTTCTGGGTTTGCTAGCGCCCATATGCCAGCAGTTATTTGTTTGATGTGCGCTTCAGGAGATGTGCCTGTTTATACTCACCCCCAAGATCTTTTTCCTTTAGGGAGTTTGTAGTCTCTGACCCCCAAACTGTACTCCGTTTGCGGCTTCTTTGCCTTCCCAATCTTCATGACTTTGCACTTGGTGGATTGACTCCAGGAGCATTGCTGACCAGTTCTGCAGCCTGTCCAATCCTTTGTATTCTGCCGGGTTTCGATCGGTGTATTCTTCTCATCAACTTCCGTATCTGCAAACAGGGACACTCAGAGTCTATTCCTTCCGTCATGTGTGTGTTTTGGTGTGGGGTTGTGTGTGATTTGTGTGTGTGTGTGGGGTGTGTACTCACCTATTTGTGGTTGCAAGGGTCGAGTCTTAGCTCCTGGCTGTGAGTGTGTGGTGTTAGCAGTGACTGTCTTTAGAAATTTATCTTAAGGGCTTTTGATTTTTTTGGTCTCGAGTTGTTCGTCAAGGCAGGTGTCATGTGTCACTTTTTTTTTGTTCTACTTAATGGTGTGTTATGACGATCTCTCTCTCTCTTCTCTCTCTCTCCTCTCTCCTCTCTCCCCTCTCCTCTCTCTCTCTCTCTCGTTCTCTCCCTCTCTCTCCCTCTCATTTTCTCTCTCTCCTCTCTCGCCACTCGCAAAGTTTTAAAACCACACCATAAACTCGCCTCTAAGATTTCAAATCAAGTGAAAAACAAAAGATTTTTCCCTCAGGCAAACAAAGCCCCTTTAGCTGTTGTTAACAGCCCGGGATCAGCCAGATAAGCTATTCAATATCGTGAACTACCAGTATTGTCCTTGATTTCAAGCATCATCTCTACGCTATAGTAATAATAATCCTCGGGGGAAAAAAAAACCCAAAGCAGCAATACAAATCAATGAAACCCATAGAGCGTGCAAAGATCTCTTTTAAGCTCCACTCCCATTACCTTTGTACATAATGGGATTCCCTTTAAAAAAAATGGCCAGGTGTGCTATGGCCCATTAGATGTTCAAAATAGGCATTCTGAGGTCCTTGAGGAGGTCTGTATTGTCTGGGAGAGCAGTGAAAATGATAGCCTCCGACGGACGCAAGTGTCGAAGCAGCCAGCGGGTGGACGGTCGATTTGTTGGACGCTTGGACGAACTATCGATGGGATAGACGGACGGACGTTGGATCAAAAGAGGTGGCGGGGGAGGTGGTTAAGTGCGGAAAGAGGGTGGAGGGGAGGGGAGGGGAGGGAGGGGGTTAAGGGAGAGTGAGGTAAGGAAGGATACGGGATTAAGAGCAACCGACCCTGTCCGGATTAGCAAACACCGGCGCTGAAGAAGCAGCGGACAGGAACAAGACGGCATGATAACTGGTGTATTCAGAGAGAGAAAGAAAAAAAGAGAGCGAGATTGTATACGAATCAACACTGGCAGTTACAAATGTGTAAGTCAAAGAAAGACTCGGAGTTTCCAAGAACCTGTTAAACATGAAAGGCAAAGTCCTTGAGGGAGGACGATAAGACGAGTTTGTAAAAGGAAGTCAACAGCCCACAACCGACCCTCCAGGAAGTTGTGGGAGCCAGCCAGTACCAGGATGGATACACAACCACAACGGGTAGGGAACCAGGATGGATAAGGAACCAGGATGGATAAGGAACCAAGATGGATAAGGAACCAAGATGGATAAGGAACCAAGATGGATAAGGAACCAAGATGGATAACGAACCAAGATGGATAACGAACCAAGATGGATAACGAACCAAGATGGATAACGAACCAAGATGTATAAGGAACCAAGATGGATAAGGAACCAAGATGAATAGGGAACCAAGATGGATAAGGAACCAAGATCAATAGGAATCTAGGATAGATAAAAAATCAGTATATAGAGAGAACAGGACAGATACTGAACCAAAATGGATAGGAAACCTTTCTGATTAGGGAACCGTGGTGGATAAGAAACCAGGATGGCTGAGAACCTAACTGAATTACAGACCTGTATTGATATGGAACCAGTGTGAATAGGCAACTAGTACACAGAAGAAGCCAGGATATGGTAATCAGGTACTGAATGTCAAAGCCAAATATTGTTCAGGGAATCAGGCTGCTCAGGATCCTAACTTAACTAGAACACCAGATTGACAATGTCATCAGATTGGCTAGGACACCTGGCTGAGTAAGCAAGTAGATCAGAACACACTGCTGGAACCAAGCTAACCAAATCATCAGGATGATGACAGTACTTTTATTTATAATAGAACAGAATGATAACGGCGTCCCTGAACTGAAACAAGAGAAAGGTAGGAGGAGGAGGCAGTGTGTTAGACGAGAAAGAACGAGACAGAAGATAGTGTGAGTGAAGATACGAAGCAGTAGTGAAGTGTGTATGTGTATATATATGTGTGTAGGTGCGAGAAGCAAGCTGCATTTGACACAATGTAGGTAGATCAATTAGCAGAAGTAAACCACTAGCTGGATAGGTATGGCATCTGATTGATAAAGCTAAAACAGCCAGGCGGGGGAAGGCAGGCAGCTAATCAGGCAGGCAGCTTCGACAGGAAGGCCAGTGTCGATATCAGCGGCGCTGGGCGCGTGGCTGAGAGGACGATAAGAAAGACCAAACATTCGGAGCTTATCTCAAGCTCTCCGCCCAGGATCTGCTTGGTGCCTTGTTGATAAGCGGCGCCGATAACACCAGCACAGACCCCGAGAGAGAGGGAACTTGACACCACACAAGGGAAGAATAGCTTTTGTTCCACCTCGTACCAGCTCTTTGTGTTGTGGGTGTCCGCCCTCTTGCAAGACACATGGAGATACTGGGTACCAAGGCGCGTCTAGTGGTGCCTGGCACTGGTGCTCTCGGGACTGGTTATGGCTGGTGGTGCCTGGTACTGGTGAATTGAGGCCAGGTACAGTTGAATCCAGGTCTGGTGCTAGTGAATCCAGGACTGGTACTGGTAAATCCAGGCCTGGTGCTGGTGAATCCAGGCCTGGTACTGGTAAATTCAGGCCAGGCACCGGTGAATCTTGGATTGGTACCGGTGAATCCAGGCCTGACACTGGTGAATTCAGGCCTGGTGCTAGTGAATCCAGGCCTGGTACTGGTGAATCCCTGCCTCGTTATGACTGGTGGTTCCTGGTATTGGTGTACATGGTTTGGTCATGGTCGCAGAGGTAAAGACTTTCTTTCTTAGATTTAGATTTTGCCACCGAAATGACTAGTTTATTGTGCACCCCATATCCATCCTGTGGAGGGTAGCGCAGGAGCATATGGATACACAAAAGGCCCAGGAGCTAGGCCCCAAAAGGGTTAACAGGTGTACATATGGGTTTATATCTACATATCTACAGTTCACTTATCTGTTACAAGCAAATTTAGGAAATTTGCTTAGTATATCTGGTATCTTATTTTCATTAATAAGATATCTTGACATGTCACATAGGTTATTATACTGTCTGTTTTGTTACTCTAGCTTTCTGCTTTCAACTGTTCCCATCATCTGAGGATTGTTAATAATTATTATTATTATTAATTAATTATTGTTGATTATTATTAATATTATTATGGCCATGTTAGTAAAGATGTTGGTGGTAATAACGATGTTAATGTTGAATTTGCTGGTGTTTGTACTATTATCTGAATCACAAATGTATATCTAAACACAAAAGAATAATAAACAATCATTAATGACCAAACAACCAACTTGAAAGCTGTATACGTTATTTTTGTTAGAGAGAGAGAGAGAGAGAGAGAGAGAGAGAGAGAGCGAGAGAGAGAGCCAGTGGCCAGTAAGAGGGTAATGAGGGGCGGGATGAGTGTCAAGTGAGAAGTCTGGAGGAAAGGAGAGAGGGGTGCCAAGGGGCGTCTGCTGGGGGAGGGAGGGAGGGAGGGATGGGGGTGTTGGTGGCACTGGTGGAAGGGGAGAGGAAGGGCAGGTGTGGCACTGGGCTGGGGAAGGGGCAGGTGGCACCCTATCAGATGTCGTCGGGGGTGGCCTCTGACTCTCCTCTTTTGTTGTTGTTACACACCTGCTGCTACACACCTACACCTGCCACTGACTCCCCACACCTGCCATTTACACTTGTACATCTGCCATTCACAGTCCCCCTACCTGATATCCACACACCTTATACCTGCTACCCACACACCCCACAACTGCTACCCACACACCCCACAACTGCTACCCACACACCCCACAACTGCTACCCACACACCCCACAACTGCTACCCACACACACCACAACTGCTACCCACACAAACCCCCCAACTGCTACCCACACACCCCACAACTGCTACCCCCACACCCCACAACTGCTACCCACACAACCCACAACTGCTACCCACACACCCCACAACTGCTACCCACACACCTGCTACTCACACACCCCATAACTGCTACCCACACACCCTACACCTGCTACCCACACATCCAACATCTGTTATTCACACACTCCACACACCTATTCCCCCTCCCCCCCCCACACACACCTGCCATAATTAAGAGGAAGAGTCTGGAGCCGAGAAAAATTGCGTATAGCTAAATAAACACACACACACACACACACACACACACACAAACACACACACACACACACACACACACACACACACGCCCCACACACACACACACACACTATTGCAAGTTCAACAGAGTCTAAATTCCTACTTAATAAACAAAACCCCCCTGTGCCCTAGCCTGGCATGGAGGCAACCAAATCCCTACAGTGACCTGGACAGTGGTAACTGGGACCCCGGGGTTCCTCCAATGACCACAGGGGTCAACGGGATGACCTAAACGATTATCTGCCTTTCATCCCTCCCGTCATTAGAGGCACCTGGGTGAGCTAACACAGACATAAATATTATTACTAATTACAATCTCTGGTAGCGGGTCGCTGGCTGCTTTATGCTGTCTAGAAACAGACTAGGCACATGTACTCAAACTAGGCACTTGTACTCTACCTAGGTACATGTAATCACGAGTAAGTACAACTTGTTCTCATTCTCTTACATTATTTGTTTGCGAGTTTAACTACGTCAATAAGTTGGCTTTATATTCTTGAAAGTTAGTTTACATAAGCCTATAAAATATTATAATTGGCCACAAGTAAGTCATTTAAAGAACAGCCTACACGTCTGGCAGCGCTGTGGCTGGGCATTATCAGGAAACGTTGAAATAGGCACGATTGTCAATGGTTGTTATTTAGGGCAGCCAGCAACAACAGCCTGGTTGGACATGCCTCTCCCAAGGCCTGGCCACGGGCGTAGGAAGACTATACACAGATAACCCGCACGTAGAAGAGAGGAGCTTACGACGACGTTTCGGCCCGACTTCGACCATTTACAAAGTCACACTGACTCTCCAAACCTGTCACAGGTATATGACAGTCAATGTGTCCGAGAGTCAATTCCTCCAGTTGAGTGAACGAAACAGAGCGGGAGCCGAGATTCGAACCCCGCAAACACAGCGAGGTAAGGACATGCATTGCCTTCTCCTCTACTAGGCAGCAAATATGGGACAGAAATGGGATGGAGGAGATGCAGAGGGAGGGAGGAAGAAGATGCAGAGGGAGGGGAAGGGATGTGAAAACCCATAGAAGAGAGTGAAGAGAGTGGACGAGGGTGAAGAGAGTGGACGAGGGTGAAGAGAGTGGACGAGGGTGAAGAGAGTGGACGAGGGTGAAGAGAGTGGACGAGGGGGTGAAGAGATTGGACGAGGGTGAAGAGATTGGACGAGGGTGAAGACAGTGGACGAGGGTGAAGGACAGTGGACGAGGGTGAAGAGAGAGGACAAGGGTGAAGAGAGAGGACGAGGGTGAAGAGAGTGGACGAGGGTGAAGAGAGTGAACGAGGGTGAAGAGATTGGACGAGGGTGAAGAGAGTGGACGAGGGTGAAGAGATTGGACGAGGGTGAAGAGATTGGACGAGGGTGAAGACAGTGGACGAGGGTGAAGAGAGTGGACGAGGGTGAAGAGAGAGGACAAGGGTGAAGAGAGAGGACGAGGGTGAAGAGAGTGGACGAGGGCGAAGAGATTGGACGAGGGTGAAGAGAGAGGACGAGGATGAAGAGAGTGGACGAGGGTGAAGAGAGAGGACGAGGGTGAAGAGAGTGGACGAGGGTGAAGAGAGTGGACGAGGGTGAAGAGAGTGGACGAGGGTGAAGAGAGAGGACGAGGGTGAAGAGAGTGACGAGGGTGAAGAGAGTGGACGAGGGTGAAGAGAGAGGACGAGGGTGAAGAGAGTGGACGAGGGTGAAGAGAGAGGACAAGGGTGAAGAGAGAGGACGAGGGTGAAGAGAGTGGACGAGGGTGAAGAGAGTGGACGAGGGTGAAGAGATTGGACGAGGGTGAAGAGAGTGGACGAGGGTGAAGAGATTGGACGAGGGTAAAGAGATTGGACGGGGGTTTGAAGACAGTGGACGAGGGTGAAGAGAGTGGACGAGGGTGAAGAGAGAGGACAAGGGTGAGAAGAGAGGACGAGGGTGAGAGAGTGGACGAGGGCGAAGAGATTGGACGAGGGTGAAGAGAGAGGACGAGGATGAAGAGAGTGGACGGGGGTTTGAAGAGAGAGGACGAGGGTGAAGAGAGTGGACGAGGGTGAAGAGAGTGGACGAGGTGAAGAGAGTGGACGAGGGTGAAGAGAGTAGACCAGGGTGAAGAGAGTGGACGAGGGTGAAGAGATTGGACGAGGGTGAAGAGATTGGACGAGGGTGAAGAGAGAGGGACGAGGGTGAAGAGAGTGGACGAGGGTGAAGAGAGTGGACGAGGGTGAAGAGAGTGGACGAGGGTGAAGAGAGTGGACGAGGGTGAAGAGAGTGGACGAGGGTGAAGAGATTGGACGAGGGTGAAGAGAGAGGACGAGGGTGAAGAGAGAGGACAAGGGTGAAGAGAGTGGACGAGGGTGAAGAGAGTGGACGAGGGTGAAGAGAGTGGACGAGGGTGAAGAGAGTGGACGAGGGTGAAGAGAGATTGGACGAGGGTGAAGAGATTGGACGAGGGTGAAGAGAGAGGACGAGGGTGAAGAGAGAGGACGAGCGTGAAGAGAGTGGACGAGGGTGAAGAGATTGGACGAGGGTGAAGAGATTGGACGAGGGTGAAGAGAGTGGACGAGGGTGAAGAGAGAGAACGAGGGTAAAGAGAGTGGACGAGGGTGAAGAGAGAGGACGAGGGTAAAGAGAGAGGACGAGGGTGAGGGGATAAGGTTCAGGAGAAGGAGTAGAGGAGGTGAGAAGAGCAGAGGAGAGGTGAAGGTGGTAACATGGGTAGGGGAGGAGTGAAGGAGGAGGTAGGGGTAACATGGGTAGAGGAGGAGTGAAGGAGGTGGTAACATGGGTAGGGGAGGAGTGAAGGAGGTAACATGGGTAGGGGAGGAGTGAAGGATGTGGTAACATGGGTAGAGGAGGAGTGAAGGAGGTTGTAACATGGGTAGGGGAGGAGTGAAAGGGAGGAGGTAACATGGGTAGGGGAGGAGTGAAGGAGGTGGTTACATGGGTAGGGGAGGAGTGAAGAAGGAGGTAACATGGGTAGGGGAGGATGATAGGAGGAGGTAACATGGGTAGGGGAGGAGTGAAGGAGGTGGTAACATGGGTAGGGGAGGTGTGATGGAGGTGGTTACATGGGTAGGGGAGGAGTGAAGGAGGTGGTTACATGGGTAGGGGAGGAGTGAGGGAGGAGGTTACATGGGTAGGGGAGGAGTGAAGGAGGTGATTACATGGGTAGGGGATGAGGTTACATGGGTAGGGGAGGAGTGAAGGAGGTGGTTACATGGGTAGGGGAGGAGTGTCCGGGTTATTACTATTAAAACTCGAAGGGCAGAAACCTGATACCCGACACGCGAGAAGGAGAAATGGGAGGGAGGAGAGATGGGGAGGGAGGAGAAGAGGGGAGGGAGGAGAGGTGGGGAGGGAGGGAAGATAGGATTGGGTGGGAGGGAGAAGAGGTGACCGCAGAGCAGAGCCATGAAGAGCACAAAAGAACATATGATAATGCAGAATGGAAAGTGGGTCCTCAGAAATGATAGAAAACGTGAATAGGCCTGCACATGATGGGAAAATGAATAGGTCTCTGAGCATGGATGGAATAAATAGCTACAATTTAGAATGGAGAACTGTACGGTGGTTCTTGCTGGATTATTGTAGCCTGTGATGAATGTTCCAGATGGTTGTATTCATCTTGTCATATTCATCCAGTTGTCAGCACCAAAGGCTGAGCTCCAGTTCCTAGGCCCGTTTTTGCATTCGACCAACTGGTGTGGGTTATTTGGCCACTTCTGGGATTTCATTTTATGTCGGGTAGCCGCGTACTGCGGGTGTACTCACTCTTAAATAAATTGTTATAAATAAGTCGTGTCGTCTAACATCGGTATCACCATAAATGTTATTAAATGTCTAAAAATAAACACAAATACAAATGAATAAATAACAAAAAGGCACAATACCGTGACTGGAACAATACACAAATAACCCGCACATAAAAGGGAGAAGCTTACGACGACGTTTCGGTCCGACTTGGACCATTGACAAAGTCACACTAGTGTGACTTTGTCAATGGTCCAAGTTTACCCGGGCCGGGATTACCGGCGAATCAAATAGAATAGGTCCAAGTCGGACCGAAACGTCGTCGTAAGCTTCTCTCTTTTATGTGCGGGTTATTTGTGTACAAATGAATAAATTAAACCTGGTATTATATAAAGTTTAGTAACTTCCCTAAACTGTATCATTATTCATGAGAATAAATTTTTATCTCCGTATGGAAGCTGTCTTCATTTAATATCACATACAATAAATCCCCCCACAAGCAAAAAAAAAAAAGTAATATTTCTTTGTTTTAAATCAACTGCAAAGGCATTTGCTCAACAACAAATTTTTCCCTCAAAAGATATTGCAAATGCAGTGATAGATCGGTACCAGAGCTCACTGGCAGGGTTGCATCTGCTCTTGTAAGATTTTTAATTTGCCAGGTTGAATTAGCTATAAAAATTAACAACTGGGCGTCTACTTACCTAAAGGAATTATTAATTTTTCGTTGTGTGTTTTTCTTTTCGTTAATATTGTTTCACTCTGCTTTCAAATCTTCCATACTTCCTTGACACACACGCTCTTCTCCTCTCCTCCTCTTCCTCTCTCTCTCTCTCCGATTTTCTTCCTCTTCTCATTTCCCTTGATTTTCTTTCTTTTTTATTTTTATTCGCCACATCATTGCCTCCTCTTCGCTACCATCTTCACCCTAACTATTCCCCAACCTCACTACTCCCTTTTATGGCTCTTCACACACCGTCTTAACCCCTTTAACCTCTTATTGCTTCTGTCATCTCGAGTCTCTCTCTCTCTCTCTCTCTCTCTCTCTCTCTCTCTCTCTCTCTCTCTCTCTCTCTCTCTCTCTCTCTCTCTCTCTCTGTCATTCTGGCATCATCCTAGCACATCTTCCGTCAGCTGCACACGGCTCATCTCCCGGCAGTGGTTGGCTGCAGGAGTGAATCCTGAGAGGAGGGAGTCACAATTAATGTTCCAGGCTGTCTCCTTAATCCGGTCTGGAGACCATTGCAGAGTGGTGGCTAGTGGGATGCTGTCTTAATGTAAGGTGGACTTAGTGGGCGAGCTGCAGGTGACGGGAAGACAGAGACAGAGAGAGAGAGAGAGAGAGAGAGAGAGAGAGAGAGAGAGAGAGAGAGAGTTGAGAATAATTTTGTGGTGATGCTGTAAATATTTCTTACAATATTCAGTTGTTTCAGACAAATTAATATGCAAATTGATAAACAGAAGAAAATATTTATGTAAATATAACACTAATTATAAGGAAATATATATGACAAAAATAACTCTCCCAAAGCAAAATAAATTTCTGATATGAGCAAAGATAAATCAGCATACTTAAATGAATGATCCACATGGGTTGAGAGCTTTACGACTCCAAGACTATAAATATTATATATATATATATATATATATATATATATATATATATATATATATAATATATATATATATATATATATATATATATATATATCGTGCCGAATATGTAAAACTGGTTAATTAGCAAGAACTCATTTAAAATTAAGTCCTCTCTGAAATTTTCTCTTATACATTTAAAGATATATTTTTTTAATTTATGTTAATGTAAAAAATAATAATTTTGTACCAAAAGAACTTTAGAAAACTTACGTAACCTTATTATAACAAGCGCAATTTAATTTAGCCTAAACCAACTAAATATATTTTAGATAAGTTTACAATAATTTAATAATAAACAAACACAATGAAATATGTTTTTTCGTTAGGTCCAGAATGATTTTTGCAAAATTATTGCATATACAAATTTTCGCTTGCCCTATTCGGCAAGAAGAGCTTTGCTGTTTAAGCCAAAATCGCATATTTTACCTATTCGGCACGACACACCCACACACATACACACACACACCGGGCCAGGAGCTGAGTCTCGACTCCTGCAACCACAATTAGGTGAGTGCACACTCATAGAAACATGATGTGTCGTATGTGTACTGAAAGAGGTTGAGGGAGGAAGAAGGTATGACTTAACATCCGTGGCAGTGAGGTGTGTGGGTGTGTACGTCCCTAGCATCGAGTGTTATATTTTCCCGTGTAGCGTAAGGTTCGCAAGTGATTTTGTGATGCTGCTTGTTTCTTGATTCTTTTTGATAGCGTTTTAAGGTTGAATGTAAGCAACTTCTGAACATCTACAGTCCGTGTTGTCCTTAGTGTTCAGAGTCTATGATTGTGTGTGTGTGCGTCTGTGTGTTTCTTTCCTATTAATAATATATGTTAAAGTTGAGTTGCACATGTGTGTGTGTGTTCCAGAACTTAATATTTCCCTGATATACACTTTGTTGCACCCTCGGTAGGGGATCTTATAAACACCTGCTTCTGTGTTGTTGTGGTAAGAGGTAGCTGGTCTGATTAGTAAGTGAATTGATGGTGAATTGATGAGAGCTATACAAGTATTACTCTTCTAGATCTACGCTTATAGTAGGTAGAATATAATTATAATCAAAACTAAGCGCTAAACCCACCAGCGTCATACAGTACAGCAGGGCAGGATGTACCAACCGTGTAATATGCTTGATCTGAAACTAGCGAGGGCGGAGAGTATAACGGAGGTAGGGCTTATAAGGGTAGCGAGGATGCAGTAGGTAGAATAATTCGCTCTTGGAGCTCTGAAGAAAGTGCGTTACCTGATGTAGTTACTCAAGAGATGAAATAAGTGGAGAATTCGAGTTTCATAAAGATGCTGTTTAGGGTTTCAGATTTTGTATACCCTGAGAAAGAAGTCAATAAGCACCGAATATTCTGTGCATTTGTGATAATGAGAGAAAGTGAAAGAGGTCAGCTTTATAGGTGAGTTTTCGATAAATAAGATTGTTTAAGACTGAGGAAAGAAAGGGTTCATTTTGTTTAGTCTCGAGGGAAAACTGAATGGAGGGTCTAGTGGTGTTAGGTCGAGTCATAGAAGAAATCCAAGTTGAAACTTCTGGGTGTGATAAGGAAAATATTATTTGTATACTGTATCCAGGTTACATATTAAGATATGAGATACGTGAAACATTCTTCCTCGAACACTCCATGTACAGCGATGATGGGCAACCCATTCGCCATGCCAAACTTCTGCTAGTAGAAGAGATAACATGAAGGAAAAAATAGTTGAATTTAACACAGTTCAGTAAGGTCGATGAAGCTTTGGAAAGGAAACAGCAGATCGATTTAGTGATGGACTTTGTGGTGAAATAAGGAGATAACTTAGTCGGTGGATACATGTATAAATAGAAAACGGGAAATTTAATGGCTGAATGTGAGGTACAATGACGTAATAACTCTACTAAACGCCTATGTTAAGAAACATAAGGACAAAGAATGTAGGAACACTGCAGAAGGCCTACTCCCATAAGCCAGACAAGTCCTTATCAAACGACATCTACCTAAAGCTACTCAGACTCCCGCACGCCCCAACACCATCAGACCCAGCCTCCCACGCATTATTGTCCATTCTTTTCTCGCACTTTCTGAATTTTTGTAAAGCTCTGTGTAAAACGCATTTTGATTTTTCCAGTTCATTTAAACCAACAGTTGTCAGAGGAAGGAGCTCTGATGGTGAAAAATGCCTCTTTATAATTGTAAGAACATAAAAAAGAACACTGACAAGGCAACTGCCCATGGTAGGCGTCAAATCTCTTAGATAACCAATGAGGAGTGAGGTAGTCTGTACTGCTTAGGTTGGGTGACTTGACTAGCGAGGTAGAGACTTAGGACCTGCCTCGCATGGGCCAGAGGCCTTCTGCATTTCCTTCGTTCTTAGTATCTTTTTCTTATGAAAATATCTTAATCAGTTCTAAAAAAGCATAAAGGTGTTGACAAGATGTTCTCACATATTATACAAAATAATAATGTATATAAATTCAGATTCAGAAGTAAGAGGAGGAGAGTTCGGGTAATAGAGTTGTGGATGATTGAACAAACTCAGTTAAACGGACAGAGGCATAAAACGGTGTGATTTTAAATAGGTTAGAAATACAGAAGGGTGGGTGGTGGAGGTCTATGCTCGTTAAATTTTGTATGACAAGGTTCACTGACTCTGTAGAGGGTGAATGAATGGCTTGAATTAGTATTAACATCTTGCTGCTACTTAAACTCCTCAAAGTTTGTTAATGTGGGACATTAATGTATCGGTTTGGTTATAAAGATCTGTAATACTAGCATTTTTCAGTGACTTGGGATGACATCGTCCAACCCTTCATAGACCCTTTAACACGAGGAAAGTATGTAGTTGAGACACTTACAGCATATTTTTTATTATTCAGGAAACGTTGCACAACAACGTGGCCCTATAGGAAACAAAAAAGGAAACTAAAAGAGGAGAGGTAATCATCCTCCCTTGGGTTATGGTTTATCCCTTTGGGGAAATTTAAGCAAAGGCCGAGACTGGCTTTATAAGTATGGGGGAGGGAAACGGAGGGCGGGCGTGGGATAGGTTTCCCAACAGAAGAGGGTTTTCGCCAGGTGAAAAGTTTGAGAATTCTTGAACAAGATCCCATGATGCTGCAGTGTCTGACAGTTGTGATGAATGGTATGAAAAACCGACAAGTTGAAGATTGAGACACTTATGCAGCATATGGGAATCTTTATTCAGGAAACGGTTTTTCATACCATTCATCACAACTGTCAGACACTGCAGCATCATGGGATCTTGTTACAAAGAATTCTTCAACACTTGTTCAACCTTTGGACGAAGACCTACTTCGACTAGTGGATGGTACCACTATGACCCCGCCTCCGCCTGCTTCACCTCACCTCAGTACAGTATATAAGCCACGTCTACGGCCCTATGCTGTACATTCTACAAGATTGATGGACTGAACACATCGACTCCAGGTTGAGGGACTGATTACCTCATTCTCCTCCTCTCCTTACGCCTTCCTCTTTGTATTGGACTGATGAAGCCACTGTGTGGCGAAACGTTTCCTGAATAAAGATTCCCATATGCTGCATAAGTGTCTCAATCTTCAACTTGTCGGTTTTTCATACCATTCATCACACACAGGTAATGGTATCTTGCAATTCTTTATGAATATAGAGCACGAGTCTAGGCCTGGGGCAGAGTGCTTGAGTATTCTATCAATGGCTTCTTCGATGTCGAGTGGGGTTGGTATTATATGAGGCATTTTGGAGATATCGACAGATTTTTGAGTTTCATGCATGAAAAAATCATCTGAATTAAATAATAAAAAGTCACAATATATTAGGATTGCCAATCTTTTGACTGATAATGGTTTAATAAACACAGAGTTATACTAAGACTTCAATATTTCACTCACTTTGTGTGTCTACCAGAGAAAGTTCCATCTCTTTTAAGCAAAGGCCAGATGTATTTTGCATATGAGAAAAAGTAATTTGGATTTCTTTCAGTTTCATTTACAACTGCTGGCTCTGCCTCTCCTGGACTCTGTGTGATGCTTGCAGTTTGAGTTTAATGTTTACTAGGTGTCTAAAAAGAGTTTCTTCAGAATGTCTGTAGCCTTTGAGAAATTCTGTGATTCTTCGTCTTCACTCTTAGGTGAAGCATTTCTCTCTGTGTGTGTCTCTCTCTATCCATTTTTTCTTAATAGTATGTTTGAAGCACACGTCTAATCCCATTGAGCTTATCCTCTCGAGTCACTGGTTTAAATCCATGTTACTCAGGTCATCATCTCGGCATATTTCAGCAGTCATGATTTATTTGATTCCAGTTAATATTTTTATTTGTTGAAGATGACTTTGTTGAATGCACCCTCATGAGCCATTGTGTTTTGCTGCTCAAGACCAGAGTGTATCCAGGTCTACACTTCGATTAAGTTGTGAGCGGCGTTTGCTGCATGCGACAGTATTAACTTCCGCTCCAGATCTTCACTGTTTGTGAATATATGGTATGATATAAGGCAAGTCTTGCCTCTCAAGAACTTGGTGCTGACACTGCAGCACCTTCTCTTCCTCCTTATTCTTCCCCCCTACTCTCCCTTCTTACGTCTCCTCCATCCCCCTTTTCTCCCTCCCTTCATTCCCAAATCTCTCTCCTTTCAGTTTTTCTCTCATCCACACTCTCCCTCGTCTCTTCCATCTCACTCTTCTCCATCCCCATCTACTCTGTCCCCCCATCCCTCTTCCTCTCCTCCATCCCCTTGGCCTCCCTCAAAGGGCGCCTATCTACCCATCTCACCAACATCTGGGTTAATTATCACTGTGACTTTGTTGTCAACTTGGCTCACACAATTTTCGACTTTTGTTTTCTCCAGCTCGCGCCCCGTTTTTTATTACCTCAGGTTGCTTCCTTTTCTGTGGTTTTGTTTTGCCTTCCGTTCTATCGCCTAACAAATCGATGCATATGGTGTTCCCTAGTGTGTCTGTGATTTTTCTATGGGTTCCCGTCGTGGTTTAATCGCAATAACATCGCAGTAAACATTTTATGGTTTTAAACATTTTATTTCATAACTGCTTATTGTCAATGTTGAGGCACGTTTACCCGATTCTGTATATAATAATCAATAAATATAAATAATTATATATATTTATATATTCGATTTATATAAACATTTTATTTTCATAATGTTAATGTTGAGTAAAACTGTATGTAAGCCACCCTTCGGCAAGTACAGGATGATGTGATGATGTGAAAGTTTTTTTTTTCGGGCACTCTTGGTGGATCGCGTTGATAATAAAAATAAATATAAAAATATATATATATATATTATTTCTTAGATTTGATAAGATTCTTTCCTTGACCTGCCTGGTTGCGAGAGCAGTGCCTCTGTCTGACCATTAGTGGATGGAGGCTCGAACCTCCATTCCTCCTTGCACTGAAAGGCCCACACGGTTTAGCGCTCCACACATATATAAGAACGGCTATATCTGATCTTCGCTATTTCCATCTATTTTATTCACACCCTTGGGGGGAGTTGTGCCTTGACGCCAGTCAAGGGCTCTTGATCCAAGGAAGTGGAATAAGCTCGAGTGACTCTTCCCTCAGGCTCTGCATGACCCTTACGGGCTGAGCGCTTCCCCAAGTCAATGCAGTAACGATATATTCGCAAATAAAAGCGCCAAACCCGCGCAGTTAGCACAGATGTTCGTGATGTTTATTCCCATAATCTCCCGTCGACTCCTTTCCCTACAGTGTGTGTACACTGTACTTACCTGTATATGGGTGTAGAGGTTGATTCACATCTCTTGGCCCCCTCCTCTTCTCTAGTCGCGACTAGGTCCACTCCCCACTCTAAGAGCCTCATCGTACCTCTTCTTAAAGCTATGTATGGATCCTGCCTCTGCTACTTCGCTCTCCAGATTGTTCCACTTCCTGATAACTGTGTGTGTGTGTGTGTGTGTGTGTGTGTGTGTGTACTCACCTATTTGTGGTTGAAGGGGTCGAGTCATAGCTCCTGTCCCCGCCTCTTCACTGGTTGCTACTAGGTCCTCCATGAGCTTTATCATACCTCGTCTTAAAACTATGTATGGTTCCTGCCTCCACTACGTCGCTTGCCAGATTATTCCACTTCCTGACAACTCTATGACTAAAGGAATACTTTCTAGCATCCCTTTGACTCATCTGAGTCTTCAACTTCCAATTGTGACCGCCTCAGATGTGCTCGGTATTATACTCATCCCAAGATGCTTTTTCTTGAGTGACATTTGCAGTCTTTATCCACTTAGCCTATACTCTGTCTGTTGTGTTCTTTGCCCTTCCCCGATCTTCATGACTTTACATTTGGCGAGCTTAAATTCGAGGAGCCAGTTGGACCAGGCTTGCAGCCTGTCCAGGTCTCTTTGTAGTCCTGCCTGATCTTCATCAGATTTAATTCTCCTCATTAGTTTCACATTATCTGCAAACAAGGACACTTCTGAGTCTCTCCCTTCCGCCATGACATTCACATATACCAAAAATAACCCTGATCCCTGGACTGGCCCCTGTGGAACCCCCGCTCATCACAGGTGCCAATTCTGACACCTCGTCACGCACCATGACTCGTTGTTGTCTCCCTGTCAGGTATTCTTTGATCCATTGCAGTGTCTTTCCTGTTATACGTGCCTGATCCTCTAGCTTCTGCCCAAATCTCTTGTGAGGAACTGTGTTGAAGGCCTTCTTGCAGTCCAAGAAAATGCAGTCTACCCACCCCTCTCTCGTGTATTACTGCCGTTACCTTGTCATAAAACGTGTACTCACCTAATTGTACTCACCTAATTGTGGTTGCAGGGTTCGAGACTCAGCTCCTGGCCCCGCCTCTTCACTGAGTGCTACTAGGCCCTCTCTCTCCCTGCTCCATGAGCTTTATCATACCTCATCTTAAAGCTATGATTGATTCCTGCCTCCACTACCTCGCTAGGCTATTCCACTTCCTGACTACTCTATGACTGAAGAAATACTTCCTAACATCCCTTTGACTCATCTGGATCTTCAGCTTGCAATTGTGACCTCTTGTTTCTGTGTCCCATGTGTGTGTGTGTGTGTGTGTGTGTGTGTGTGTGTGTGTGTGTGCGCGCGCGTGTGTGCGTACGTGCGTGTATACACTGAATGTTTAGTCCTAATCTTAGCATCCTATATGATAGTATTTAGGTAATACTATGTATGTATTGTTTTAGGTGGTACTCTGATAACTGTTGTTTTAAGTGGTACTCTGGTCTCACAAATGATTCTGCTCTTGACTCTCGCCCAGGCAGGTCATAGCAGCTCTCCTTACTTACTCTGTCTCCCTACGATCCCCGTTGGGGAGGGGAACCTTTACCAGCGTTGTCATCGCCTTGACTTACACGATGAGCTACGCAAATCGTGTAAAGATCAAACCAAGAAATGGTACCGTTGATGATTCAACGAAGATTGCTCTTGCAACTGTTGTTCAGGGAGCACTGGAAGTAAAATTCAACACCATATTGTCACTGAAAGAAGCATTCATTGTTGTGTGTCACGATGATGCTGAAGCAGAGAAGCTACTCACTACAGAAGCCATCACTACTCTTACTACTCAAGGGTTTACTGTTACGTCATCTCCTGCCCTCAGGGCAAGGAAATCAGTATTCCTAAAAAAACTGGACAAGATTCTGACGTCTCAAACACCTGCTGAACTCAAGTCATCCATCGAGACGCAAAATACTTGGGCTACTGTTGACAGCATTACAAAAATCCCAAATGCAACGTCCATGATCAAGGTCACCTTCACCGACGTGAACATGGCTGCCACTGCACTGAACGAAGGTCTTGCTGTCTACTACTACTACATCAGCCCTACCTACATTGAAGCAGAGAGATATCACTACATCCAACATTGCTGGAACTGTTATTCATACCATCACACCACCAAAGCATGTCCAGTAAAAGACAAGAAGTTCTGCACTACATGTGGTAGTGAGGGACACACCTTCAGTTCCTGCACCGCTGCTGCTCCAACACAACCAGCGTGCTTAAACTGCAAGAGTAATGATCATACACTGGCAGCAAAATGTCCTACAAGAAAGGATATTATGAAGAAAACACAAGATGCAGCAAAGAAAAAACCTACTAGCAACACTCCAACGTATGCAGCAATTGCAAAAATACAAGCAGACACTACAAAATTACTTCAAGCATCTACTCAGCCCGCCTTCACCACCACCACTAACATCACTCCTCCAACATGTGACGTAACGAAGATTCACTACTGTCTACTATACGCTCATATGCAAAACATGGCTGTACCTTGATCATTTAACTCTACCATCAACGAGTTATTTGCATTAAATAACATGCATTCATTTACATTTCCAGCATCTCCACCTTCTGAAGAAATTCTCAAATTCACCAAAAACTTAATCGCCAACTCTTCTGCAGAAGTTCCATCAACACCACCAATTAGTGACGTCACTCCAACAACGACCAATGAGAAGCCTCCACCGCCACCACCTCTCACTGAATCCAACCAATCAGAAGCCTTACCACCAGAAACATCTAATTCGTCTACTGAAGTTGAAAACGAAGCAACACCACCTTCCTCTACTCCACCACCGCCTTCTCTACTTAGCTCACGTCGATTACCTGGAACACCATGGGTTAAACACAAAGGACTCGTATTCTACACCACGAGGCTGTACCCTGCAAGCATGACTCTCGTAGAACTCATCCAACATCTCCAAGACAACACTGTATCGTACCAAAGCGAAGAAAGACCATTCCCTACCTACAACCAGATACTCCACCAACTCCAAACCAACGAATACTACTACAGCTCTCCCATAAGTGTGATACAACTCTCTCGAAAACAATTTACCGCACTGATAAACGGTTTAAGACCATAACCAACTCATCCTGCTTGCTGCCTTCTGACACTCCCAGCTCCTACCGCTGCCTTCGCCATCCTCTCCTAGTGAGCCAAGCAATGACATAGTCAAGCCTCTCTATCTACGTCTCCAGTACTTTTGTACCACATGTCCCAAAGTGGTTGGGCCACTTGCCTTGATTCCTCCTCTTCCCCTCCTCCCCATCCTTTTCCAGTTATTTCCATCCTTCCATATCCTTCTTCCTTCCCATCTTACGACAGCTCTCGTCGTCCTCGATTCGATTCGACTCTGGTCTCTCTTGTTTTAGGTAGTACGCTGGTATCCATTGCTTTTAAGATTTTCTCTGCTAACATCGTAATTACTCAAGGACTGAAGAGTAAAAGTTCCTGTAGTTCTACCAGGAGACCGCTGTGTCACACACACACACACACACACACACACACACACACACACACACGGTCAAAGGAACCACCAAAGGCTAGGGGAAAACCACACAATTGGGCATAAATTCGTCCAGTGACTGTTGCCACATAGTGGAGAGGTTCAGTGAACCAGCAGCTGCACGACCTCTTCTCAAAGTCATCGTGACGACCATGTAGTAGCTAGTGTAAGTTAAAAAAATGAAGGAAAGGGGGGGTCCCTTTTTTTTTTTGGGGTTGCGAGATTGTGTCAAAATTTTTAGATTCTCTCTCATTTGCCTGACTGCAAGAGTAGCGTGTCAAGTCACACGATTATTGGGCGGAGGATTGAGCCTTCGCCAGCCATTCCTTACGTCGAATGACTCGTGGGGGTTTAGCGCTACATGCACATATTAACATATATATGCAAGATTTAATAGTAATATTGTCCGCTTCCGGATCATTTTTCTGTGTTCATGAATCTTAGAATCACCTTAGGATCACTTTGGGATCACCTTTGGATCACTTTAGGATCACCTCAAGTCCCAGATTATTTTTCGTTACTCAGGTTTTCAAAAGAAGTCCTCTCAGACAACATTAACACAGACACAGCTGATCATGCCCATACAACACCACGTTTCGCTTAATGCTGAGCTTTCACCTCTTCAAAATGTTCAACTTTGAGCGAAACGTTGAGTAATAAAGTTTTAACTTTGCTGTTTCATTATCTTGTTGGTGCTTTCATTCCGGTCATTTCCACAACTTTATTAGAGTTTCTGTTAAATTTCATCTCTCTCTGATTTTCCCCTTCCCAGTCTCCTCTTCCTTTCTGTTTCTTTTCCTATACCTCTTTTCCTTTCTCCTGGCATCCTCTGCCTGCTGTACCTTCCTCATTCCTTGCACCTTCACCCCTCCTTCCGTCCCTTCGTCTCACCCTCTTATGTAAATAAATCATATTTCTGGTTTAACCTATTATTACTGGGCACCTTCCTTTGATTTTGTATGTGTGTATGTGTGTGTGTATGTGTGTGTGTGTATGTGTGTGTGTGTATGTGTGTGTGTGTATGTGTGTGTATGTTGTGTGTGTGTGTGTGTATGTATGTATGTGTGTGTGGGTGGGTGGGTGAAGAAATAAATTAATATGTGTATCATATACACAGTGGAAATAAGTCACTTTGACTTATTGTGGTGGTTACCCCAGGTAATTTGCACTCTGTATTATAATTGTACTTAGGTGTTCCTGTGCCTAAATATTCATTTTTCCTGCGAATATGTAGTTACAGAAACGGAAGCTATGCTCGTGTTAACCCTTCTGTTATACATTTGTCTATATTCATCTATTATTATTTTTTCATTAATTTTGACAGTGTTTCTTGAGTAATGTTATTGTAGCTGCCTATTAGCCCGTCTTGGTTCATCAATTATTTTCTAGTATCCCTTCCACTGCGTCTAAAGTAATTCCTAGTTATGGTCTCTTCTATTTTCCTTACTCTCCGAATGTTGGCGTAGCTAAATAATCTTTGTCTTATTTATCATGAATCTTTTCATAAACTGCAGTTGCATCTCCTCTTCCTCTCTCCTCTTGCAACGAGACTTCTCTGTTGTCTCTTTTTAGCTCGTATTTTATCGTTTCGGAATTAATTTTTTTGCATGTTTAACACTGCAGCAGTAGTTCTTCTGTGACTCAGTCATAATGATGGCTCTCACTGCCAAAAATTCATTAATGATGCCAGGCACTGAGTTACTTTAATAAAATAAAACCATTTACCCTTAACAACTACAAGCAGTTACTCTGAGGCAGAAAATACAGAGGAAATGTTAGAAGTTCTTTGTAAACAAATGGTGGTAAATGATTGACGAGAATTATAGTTTTTAAAAAGAATTGCCAAATATAAAGGTAACTGTAATACACAGTGTTAATGCCAGTGAAAGTTTCTCAAGAGGCAGGTCACCAGCTGTGATGGTTCATATAAACACAACCCCGTGACCGTCTACAAACACTAGGTTAAACTTGTATAATGGCTCTGAAGGAATATTACCCGTTCTCTTAACCGGGTCGAGACTGATAAAGTTCCTGGAGAGCGAAGCGTTGCTGCAATAAAATGTCACATTAGTTGCATCTGTGTCCTTTTACCCAATATTTTCTCGGTAATTCTACCATATATACTAAAAGTCTCTGCTTCGGAGGATCGACCAGCTTAGCACACTCTGAAGTCACATCGATAAGTCAACAAAGTCAATGAGACTTATTCCCATTAAAGTCACAGCAAGAAGTAGGTCAGGCACCTACATTCCCTAACCTTCACCTACCAAGTATAGTACTGACCAACTCAGCTTCCTCAAACTTTATCTTTTCCTAGTTTTCCTGGTCTTAGCAAGCACTGAGAATAACGCTGGGTGTATCTTCGCCCCTCCTTCGTACTTGCTGACGCGATAAAGAGACTTAATTTCACTTAGGTATCCATAAATGTGGGGGTGACAGAAACGTCTTGTACGACCCATCTTCCTGACAGTGAAAACCTACACTTATCCCTTACACTATATGTACATATACACTGTAAATCTCATGTACTGTATATACCTATATGGGCGCTCATGCTTATTTTGGGGTCTGGCAGTGTGACAAAAGTACTGTGTACTTTGATACAAAGTGCGCAGGTTCGAATCCTGTTCTGGACTGAGAGATAATGTTCGCATACACACACACACACACACACACACACACACACACACACACACACACACACACACACACACACACACACATGTGATATTAACAATGAGAGCATTTGATAATAGTTGGGAGAGTCTGGTATATACACACTTGAAATTCCCTGTGAATAATAATCTATACTGAATACCATGCAGGCGTGTATTAGAATATGAAAGAGCGAGTATCTCCACTGACTTGGGTATCGAATAAGCTCACTGCTGTATGACACGCAACAAATCCGCCTTGCCAATGGCCTTTGTGTATTTCTGCGGCGCCTCGGAGTGTTGGATCTCATTATGAAATGCAAATAAGGTGTTTAATTAGCCCCCATTGTGAATTCATTATCATCGTCTTCGCTTAACACGAAAGATTTCGTTCAGCATAGAAGGCAGAGAGAGAGAGAGAGAGAGAGAGAGAGAGAGAGAGAGAGAGAGAGAGAGAGAGAGACAGACAGACAGACAGACAGACAGACAGACAAAGCTGATGGAGGAAACAGCTCTTAGCTTGTAAATAAAGTTAGGAACCTTAACCTAACTTGTAAAACCATGTGTAAAGAGAGAGAGAGAGAGAGAGGGAGGAGAGGGAGAGAGAGTGTGTATTGAGAGGGAGGGTAGTCGTCTTACTTATCTTCATATTCACTATTCTCTGTTATACACCTGGAGCTGTATGGGACCAGCCTCGGCTCATCACCAGACACTAGACGCCTCACAAAAGAACAAGCCACCATTTCTCTCAGAGACGGACACACGGTTCATACATTCACATTCGCAGCCAGTTCTCTCATTACACTTACAGAACTGAGACAGCGTTGCCCACTTTGTGTTGACCAAACATCTGTGCACTCGATCACAGGGTTGACATAATGTTGTCGGAATACAATATTCACTCCGTACCTCAAGTAGGTAAATACCAACAGTTGTAATACTCTTATGATTACCGTAAATATTCCTGTTCCAGAGGTACTGGAAAGGATTTTAAGAAGGTAATCGCGAGCCATCAGTTAGCGTGTTGGGTGCGAGTATTTTTTTTCCCCCCGCTGAGAGGGCGCGCGTGTCCGCTACGATGCATGTCGTAATTTCCAGCTGTAATTTGCATATGAATCGTAAACTTTTGGGATGTGATATGAAGGTTTGTCAGCCACTCGGACTGGAAGAAAAAGTTGTAATTTCGATATATATAACATGGAAAAAAATACGTTACTTTGAGTGATATTAATTACTTTGAACCTTCAAGGTGCCTTGATGCCAGTGAGAGAGTTTCTTTGATCCTAGAAACAGAAATTTTCCTCCCTGTCCATGGATCGAACTGATTATTCGCCATTCCCCAGGTACTGTATGGCCCATACGGGTTTAACTCTTCCCCTCCCCCACCTTGATTTATAAAATTACTAAAACTAAAGATTTTCAGTTTGTTGCGCTGAGACTCACTCGTCTTGGTTTAATAAGATTTAATACGCAAGATTTTGCTGGTAGAAATGTGAAATTTTTGATAGTTGTTTTTTCCAGATGTTTTATTCACTTTTCTGTAACAACTGTTTCTAAAGTTCTTACGGTAGCGCTCCTGAGTGTGCAACACGCACACACACACACACACACACACACAACACACACACACACACACACACACACACACACACACACACACACACACACACACACACACACACACACAGCGTTCCGATACCTCAGTAAGGAATCGTTCAAAACTCTGTACACCATTTACGTCAGGTCCATACTGGAGTATGCAGCACCAGTTTGGAATCCACACCTGGTCAAGCACATCAAGAAATTAGAGAAAGTGCAAAGGTTTGCAACAAAGCTAGTCCCAGAGCTAAGGGGACTGTCCTACGAAGAAAGGTTAAGGGAAATTGACCTGACGACAATGGAGGACAGGAGGGTCAGGGGAGACATGATAACGACATATAAAATACTGCGCGGAATAGACAAGGTGATGGGACACAGAAACAAGGGGTCACAATTGGAAGCTGAAGACTCAGATGAGTCTAAGGGATGTTAGGAAGTATTTCTTCAGTCATAGAGTTGTCAGGCAGTGGAACAGCCTAGAAAGTGGCGTAGTGGAGGCAGCAACCATACGTAGTTTTAAGATGAGGTTTGATAAAGCTCATGGAGCAGGGAGAGAGAGGACCTAGTAGCAATCAATGAAGAGGCAGGGCCAGGAGCTATGAATCGACCCCTGCAACCACAAATAGGTGAGTATACACACACACACACAGATGAATCACAGGGATGTTAGGAAGTATTTCTTCAGTCACAGAGTAGTCAGGAAGTGGAATAGTTTGGGAAGCGATGTAGGGGAGGCAGGATCCATACATAGCTTTAAGCACAGGTATGATAAAGCTCATGGTTCTTGGAGAGTGACCCAGTAGCGACCAGTGAAGAGGCGGGGCCAGGAGCTATGAATCGACCCCTGTAGCCACAACTGGGTGAATACAACTAGGTGAGTACACACACACAGACACTGGAGCACAGCTGGATGGTGGTGGGTTTGACCCCAGGCAAGGCTAGACGTATGGGCAAGTCTCTCCACATCTGCTGCTTCTGTTCACCTAGCAGTAAATATGTACCTGGGTGTTAATTGACTGTTGTAGATAACATCCAGGAAAAATAACACATGTAAGTAGAAGTAGAGAAAAACAAGAACATAATTACGCTAAAACCTCATATACGTTGAAGAGCACATGCGGGTTTACCTTTATTATGAAAAATGTAGTTTACCTCACAGTCTCACATGTTATAATATTATATTATATATATATATATATATATATATATATATATATTTATATATATATATTATATATATATATATATATATATATATATTATGTCAGTGGGGAATCGTGTGAGATAAGAGGGAGGTGTGTGTGTGGGGGGAGATGGAGAAATAGGGGTGGTCATGAGGGTGTGGGGGTAAGGAGGGAGGTAACCTGCTCAAGGTTTCCCTTGTGTCCGTCTGCAGATCTTTTCACATAAGCGTCACACATCTACAAGAAGCTTTTCCTCACTGGCTGTGCTAGCGCCTTCACGCTGAGGACGTTCATCATCCACTTACTTAGCTTTGCTTGGGCTACCTTGCAAGGCGATCAACTTTGAAGAGATGCCTGGGAAGGAAACTGAGTGTGAAGCCTTAGATGACGGCGGCAGCGTGAGCGAAACCCAGAGGAATAGTGACCAGGTGGTCTCAGCATCATGGTGGTGGGGACGCCAGCACGCGGCATGTGCCCTAAGCTCCGCACGCGCCTCCGACTGCCACGCGTTTTCCCCAAATGAACCTTCCCTCTGAGACAGGGTCTTTGCTTTCCGTGTTTCCTGCATCACTTTGTTCCGTAGTTCGTGCGAGTACCGAAGACGATTGTCGTAGGTGAGTGCTATGAAGCTGCAGGTGTGGGGGATCTTGCTCGAGGTGTGTATGTGGCAGCGGCGCCTCAAGATTGTCATCTAGAGTAGCGAGGCGGCTCCTGGCAGTCGTTGGTGCGGTGCTGCGTGGCTGGCCAAAACACCGGAGGGACCCGTGCTAGCACGCGTACCCGGTGTTCTTCCCCGAGGGGCCTGCCCCACCTCCACTACCCCTGAGGGCTAAGGATGCTGCTGCTACCCCTGGAGGACCTATTCACTATCACCATTGCTGGTACTACCTCTGAATGACCTTCCTAGCCCCATTACCACGACTCCCGAGGGAAAGAGATGGTGGTGCTACTACCCTGTACGACATGCCCACCGCACCATCACCACCCCCATGGGCCCTGGGATGCCGATACCACCCCTGTAAGACCTGTCCATCCCATCTTCCACTACCACCGCCCTCATTACCACCAACATTACCACTACCACTCCGGGATAGAGGGAAGCTGCTATTATCCCTATTAGACCTGCCTACCGCCCCGGGGATGCTACCACCACTGCTGAAGGACCTGTCCACCACCACTACCACCATTACTACCGCAATCACATTCACCGCTAGCCCTAACATCCCACATTCTCAAAATCTTTGAAACTGTCTGAAGAAGCAAGATACCGAAACGCAGTGAGTGGCAACAACTGCACAACCCGAGTCTGGACCATTTCCACATGATCTTAGATGCGCTGGAAGACATGCACAGTGCAGATATAATGCTCACTGGTTTGGGGAAAGTCCTGGATAAGTGCGACCATGGGGTAATTAGACGCAAAATACGAGCAAAAGGAATAACAGAGAAGGTGGGAGGTCTTAATCAGAAGTCATGTTTGTATTGTAGAACACACACACACACACACACACACACACACACACACACACACACACACACACACACAACACACATCCCACACCCACACCCACACACACAAGAGAGAGAGAGAAAGGCAGAGACGGAGGCTTAGTGTTTTATTTTTCATTATACAGAGACTCCAGGAGATTCCGTTATAAGACTCAGAGATTCTGTTGGTCTGAGTCTTTGTCGTCTGACAGAGAAGATAACCACGTAATGAACGTTATTGAATATTACACGAATGAAGTTCTTATTTATTACAAGAATCCCTCATTTGTTGCACGAATATACACTTGCTACCTGTACATTACGTGTAGTTGCTTGGAGGGGAGTAACGGGGAGGGATTGGAGGGTTACTACCTCCGCGGACTGGTCCCAGACCAGGGATCCTGGCCTGATCCATCATATTGTTAGTGCCTGCTACAGCCCGCTTGATCATGATTAAAGTCAGTACCTGACCAGCTGGCCTATGGTTCGTACGTTGGATTGTGTGCGGCCAGCAGTAACAGCTTGTGTCTTATGGATACCGTTGGATACGATGTTATAGTTAATGTCCCTGTCTATGTCGGATTTGAGAATGAGAAAGAGAGGCGGGGCAAGTATCGTGCCTTGAGGACCCGAGCTTCTTACTGTAGCTGCCTTTAATCTCTTTACTATTACACTTTGGCTTATCTTTCCAGTTATTTGTTTTTCACATATTTTGTGTCCAGTTATCCCCAATGGTCGTACGTGTCGAAGGCTTTCACAAAGACAATGTACATTACATCAGCATTATTCTTGACATCCAGTTGCACGAATCCCCCACATGTTGCAACATCCCCTCACATGTTTCATCAATCCCTCACATGTTGCATTAATCACTCACATGTTTCACTAATCCTCATTATTCACTAACTGATTTATCTATATTATTCTCATTTACGCTTTGAATTCTTATTCCTTTCCCCTTGTCCTCTACGTAACCCCCCCCCTCCATCCTGCACCGTCCCCGAGCACTATCCTGCGTGACGGAATATGACAAGGAATCACATTTTTTTCTTCCCAGTGTGTAATTATGACGTAGAATAGCGTAGCAACACACTGCTGATGTATCCAGTTTTGCTAGGGGGGAAAATGAAGTTGTTTTCCCGTCCTCGTCACAAGATCTAAAGTGACTCAGCTAACGAATCACTTTATATTATATCTATGTGACGCGATAAACCCGCGAGGGTCATTCAGCACAAGGAGTGGTGAAGGCTCGAGCCTCCGTTCGATAATCACAAGCACTCGACTCTCGTATACAAGCTTGAGAGTAAGAGTCATCTCATTATCAGTCCTGAGCGAATCCTAAACCCGTAGGGAAAGGAAGGGAGGGGGGGTTCCGGCAGCACCAGGGGAGTGGGAGGCTAACGAAGTCGATGCATAGCTGCAGCTTCTTGGATCAAGAACCCTTCACCAGGCTATTACCAACCATCATACTGGACAGGCAGGGACCGGAGTATCGAGCCTCCCTTACCGGTGCTGAATAACCCGCACGGGTTTAGTGCTTCATAACAGAACAACCTGGGGCAGTGAACCCAATAACATCTCTTGTCTTCCCAAAGAGTCTGGAGACAAGTAAAACGTTCTTGATCCACAGATTCGGAGTTTCCCTCCTCGAATCAGACCTGATTGCTTCCCTCTTCCGGGCGCTGAATAACCATATGGGTTTAGCGCTTCCTCGCAAACATACGAGTATATTTACATGTGTTTCAGTATACCTGCAGAGCACTGATGGCGTATATCAGTGTGTTCAGGTATACTCTCTGTATTTTTCAGGTATAACATCTCCGTGTTCTTCATTCATACCAGACAACGCGTATATCTGTAAGTTACCTACAGTCGCTTCCGGGGGTTACCGCCCCCGCGCCACGGACCCAGAGCAGGAACGACTCGGGAACTTATCTGGTTCCATCTTGAGGACGTCCAGGGGTTTTGTTATTAATTCCCCATTATGCAAGAA
Source organism: Cherax quadricarinatus (assembly GCF_026875155.1). Classification (NCBI taxonomy): domain Eukaryota; kingdom Metazoa; phylum Arthropoda; class Malacostraca; order Decapoda; family Parastacidae; genus Cherax; species Cherax quadricarinatus. The sequence continues at coordinate 23,949,385 of NC_069412.1, read as the reverse complement.
GAGAGCGTAATGAAACGTGTTGGTTCCCTTACACGTAATGAGCTCTCTGTTAGTCTGCTCATTGCGTCCCTAACGTTCATTGGAGATGTTTTGCTCCGTCTAACAATCCTTTTGTTTTCACGTAATAATTTCAGTGTGCAGGTTTGGGATCCGTCCCACCAGAATTTTGCAGGTATAAATTACGTACAGGAGGGCCCCGCTTTACAGCGCTTTGCTTTGTGGTACTTCGCTAATGCAGCGTTTTTTAATTATATCCATTCTTCATTTATTCAGACTTCCTACAATAAATATATTCACCACCGACGATAAGCTAAGGTAGAAAGTATTTTATGGTAAGTAATATATGTAATGTATATGTATTTTTTAGGCCTAGCTCTATTGCACACTTTATATATGATAGTGTAAATATGTTATCATTTGAAAATTAAAAAAAGGCTATATATCACTTTACACCAGCAGTCCAGAACTTAACCTGCTGTATAAGCAGGGCCCTCCTGTACCTTTCTCGCCTACGTTCCAAGGGGCTTCCTATTCCCTGTAGAGCATTTACTTGATTGAATATGTACGAGTAGTGAAGGTCTCTGAACATTTTCCAATGCCTCAGTTTCTCTTGTCTTGAAGGGAGGTGGGGGGAGCTGGTAGCATACAGCAATATTCCAGCCTAAAGTGAACAAGTGACCTAAAGAGAATCGTCACTGCCTCGGCATCTCTTGTTTTGAATCATCTAGTTATCTAGCCAATAATTTTCCTTGCTGTGCAGACATTTTCAGTAATTTGACCTGTCCTCCCCTTCCTTGGATCGACCTTGAATGGCCCCCTCAGATTCCCCAGGTGCTGTATGATACTAACAGTTTAGCTCCCCCATATAAATATAATAATAATTCCTCTGTTTTACCATACCTGAGTTGCTGAAATTTGTCCTCATTGAAATCATATTATCTGTGACCCACTGGACTCTAGAGCCGCTGTGAGGTGTTGCAAGGTGAGTGGCTGGAGGGAAGGCTCCAGGAGAACCTCATGATGCTGCTGCTGCTGTGTTGTTGCTGCTGCTGCTGCTGAGTCTCCTGCTGTTCTCCATCTGCTCACTAACAAGTAAACATTAGTATTAGTGTGACCGACACACCTCAAACTAGGTCTGATCCTCAAAATCCTTCGGTCCTGCAACTAAACAGTCAACGACAATTTTGCCGTACGGAGGATTACTTACAGGATACCGTCTTCTATCTTACACTTATACTAGCTTGTTACGTTGTAACCATAGAAATGGTCTACAAACCCTACGTGAAGGTGTGTCACGGGTGTAAATACGGGTTGTTCAAGGCCGTCAACGGACTTCATGGGATAATCGACCTGCTGTCTGAGGCTGTTTACCACCTCCTCCAGACCTCCCACATTTTCCCAATACAGCTGTCTAGCCTCTAGCCACACCACCATCCACAACACCGCCTCCTAGTGGCAAACTGAAGCAGCAGGAGAAGTGGCAAGAGGAGAGTGGCTCCTCTTGCCACCCCTGCTCCACCTCCTCTTGTCGTTCCTCCACATCTCACTCTTGCTTCTTCTGGTGGATGATATCAAGCAGGAAGCAGAGACGACAGAGACCAGCAGGGTGGCGAGGACACTCGCCCCAACACAGATTACCACCAAACTGAAGCACAGTAACAACGCAGGGAAAGACATACTGATCACCGATTTATTTTTTTTAATTAGCGGTAATAATGATATTGAAGATGTTTGCAGAGATAATAAGAGTCAAACCGACGTTCTCTCTCTCTCTCTCTCTCTCCTCTCTCTCTCTCTCTCTCTCTCTCTCTCTCTCTCTCTCTCATCAGCTCCGAGCAGAGTCTGACTGGTCGGAGATCGGGCCTTATTTAGAGGGAGGAGGATCGAGCCTCCACCTCCCTCCTTGTGGTAAATAATCCACACGGGTTTAGCGTTCTTAATTAGTATGAAAATAGCTCCAATGAAACCAATATAATTTGCGAAAAATAATCTCATAGTGTGATCCCCCTCCCCCCCCCTCAACGGGTGGTTTCATGATGCTGATGAGCGGTTCTTGATCCAAGGAATTGGATTTGGACTTCCTTTGGAGCGATCCTGGTCGCCTTACCAATACACCGGTTAACATACCAGCCCATTCAAGTCTTCATGTGACGTAGTATACTGTTCATGTGACGTAGTATACTGTTCATGTGACGTAGTATACTGTTCATGTGACGAAGTATACTGTTCATGTGACGAAGTATACTGTTCATGTGACGAAGTATACTGTTCATGTGACGTAGTATACTGTTCTTGTGGCGTAGTATACTGTTCATGTGACGTAGTATACTGTTCATATGACGTAGTATACTGTTCATATGACATAGTATACTGTTCATGAGACGAAATATACTGGTCATGTCACCTTGTATACTGGTCATTCACCTGATATACTGGTCATTCACCTGATATACTGTTCACGTCACGTGGTATACTGTTCATTTGATAGAATATACTGCTCACATGAGGGAATATACTGCTCACGTGAGGAAATATACTGCTCATGTGAGGGAATATACTGCTCTTTTGAGGGAATATAGGGCTCATGCGAGGGAATATACTGTTCATGTGAGGAAATATACTGCTCTTGTGAGGGAATATACTGCTCTTGTGAGGGAATATACTGCTCTTGTGAGGGAATATACTGCTCTTTTGAGGGAATATAGGGCTCATGTGAGGGAATATACTGTTCATGTGAGGGAATATACTGTTCATGTGAGGGAATATACTGCTCATGTGAGGGAATATACTGCTCTTGTGAGGGAATATACTGCTCTTGTGAGGGAATATACTGCTCATGAGAGGGAATATACTGCTCATGTGAGGGAATATACTGCTCTTGTGAGGGAATATACTGCTCATGAGAGGGAATATACTGCTCATGTGAGGGAATATACTGCTCATGTGAGGGAATATACTGCTCATGTGAGGGAATATACTGTTCACGTGAGGGAATATACTGCTCTTGTGAGGGAATATACTGCTCATGAGAGGGAATATACTGCTCTTTTGAGGGAATATAGGGCTCATGTGAGGGAATATACTGCTCATGTGAGGGAATATACTGCTCATGTGAGGGAATATACTGCTCATGTGAGGGAATATACTGCTCATGTGAGGGAATATACTGCTCATGTGAGGGAATATACTGCTCATGTGAGGGAATATACTGCTCCTTGTGAGGAATATACTGCTCATGTGAGGGAATATACTGCTCATGTGAGGGAATATACTGCTCATGTGAGGGAATATACTGCTCATGTGAGGGAATATACTGCTCATGTGAGGGAATATACTGCTCATGTGAGGGAATATACTGCTCATGTGAGGGAATATACTGCTCTTGTGAGGGAATATACTGCTCATGTGAGGAATATACTGCTCATGTGAGGGAATATACTGCTCTTGTGAGGGAATTATACTGCTCATGTGAGGGAATATACTGCTCATGTGAGGGAATATACTGCTCATGTGAGGGAATATACTGCTCATGTGAGGGAATATACTGCTCATGTGAGGGAATATACTGTTCATGTGAGGGAATATACTGTTCATGTGAGGGAATATACTGCTCATGTGAGGGAATATACTGCTCATGTGAGGGAATATACTGCTCATGTGAGGGAATATACTGCTCATGTGAGGGAATATACTGCTTCATGTGATGTGATGCTGCTGTTGTTAGTTTGGTCAATACGATTCTTTCCTCTTATTCCTCCTCTTCCTTCATCCTTATTAGTGTTACTTATTATCTTGTTATTTTATTTGTATTTTTACGTGTTCTCTATATTTCTTATCATTTGCTACTTCTTCCTTCGTCATTAATTTTCTTCTCTCCTCAAGTTATTCAAAATTTCTTCGTCTTGTTTATTACGTCAGGTAGTTTAAGTTATAAAATTGGTTGAGAGAGAGGGGCAGAAGGAGAAAGAGAGAGACAGAGAGACAGAGAGAGAGAGAAAGGGGGGGGAGGAGGAGGAGGAGGAGGAGGAGAGGAGGAGGAGGAGGAGAGGAGAGGAGGAAGCGAGAGTAATGTTTGCTGTAATTTGATAAGAAAGGGGAGTGTCGTGGCGCACTATACCAACAGCGAGACAGAGGCCACCCCCATTCTCTCTCTCTCTCTCTCTCTCTCTCTCTCTCTCTCTCTCTCTCTCTCTCTCTCTCTCTCTCTATTTCTTTTAATGGTTATGTAGGATTGAATACCCTCACTGAGCCGCACCCCCACACGTTTTCTTCTTTTTTTTTTCAGTATGTGTGGCATCGTATGTTCGACTTGACAGTTTCCCTGAATTCCTTCATA
>NC_069412.1:23917549-23940049 GCF_026875155.1 Cherax quadricarinatus | reverse complement strand
TTTTTATTAATTTTATTTATATTTTTTATTCCTCATTTTTTATGTACATACGTATGTATCACAGACAGAAACACCGCAGATAATGTTGGTCTCCTTATTTCCCTCCCTGACTGGAAGAGGTCTCCGTTAACGAGTCGAAATATCCAATCAACTTTATCTTCTGTTTGTCTCTCCCTCCCTGAGGTCCTCCGTTACAGTCCGAAAATACAAAACACTTTCACTTCTGTTAGTTCTCTCGCATACAACTTCTGTTATCCGTCCCCGTTGAACAATACATTAGCCTCAAGGGACTCTGTGAAAGGTATGCGTTTGCTCCGAGGGTGATTAGGAGCTGAAGGTCCACTCAATGGTCTGGGAGAGAGTGTGAGTGGCTGGAGTTGTGGGGAATGAGGCTTCTAGCAGGAGGTGCACTGTCTTCTCGCTGTGAGGAGGCTGTTAGTTGGGGAGGCAGCAACGGCTACCAGCAGTGAGGTGCAGCCCAGCACTGTACAAGTGGCGAGTAGTTCACAGTAATGGAAGGCGCATCAGGTTGGGAAAGTTAAGAGTGAAGATTTTGAAGGTAGGGAAATCGCTTCTTGTTCTTCAGGATGAATGTACTTCAGTGCAGTGAAGGTAAGGGTACTACTGCCCCTGCTTATGGAGGTAAAGCAATTTTGTGGTTGGTGACTTCAGGTAAGATACATTGACCGGCTTTTTGTAATAGGAATAAGAAGATGAGAGAAGAGTGTGCTTCCCTGGGGCTGGTGTTTGGGGACTTGTCAACAGTGGATAAATCATGTCAGGTAATGGGAAGCAAGCCCATTATCTGTCTCAAGTGTGTGGAAATTATTGGGAAAAGGTAGGAGGTAGAGCGCCTAGATAAGTACAGGTCAGCTTAGGATATTCTTAAGTCTAAGGAGGGACTCCCAATCATATGTAGCATTCTTGCTAGAAGGGGGTAGAAATGAATGGTTGTCTAGGCAATTGGTTGAATTGCTGGCTAGACAGATACTGCAAGAACTTGCCATCCCATTCATTGACAACTGAACAACTTATTAAATGGACAACATGATATGTATGCAAGGGATGGGGTTACATCTCTCTGGGGCTGGGGTGGTAGCACTTGCAGACTCGATTTAGAAGGCCATTGGTGAAATGCTATGATTTTAAAGCTATGGAAGATAGAGGTAGGTGGTTGTGGAAACATGCAGGTTGCAACATTGGTTGGAAACAGTAAATGATAAAAGGCATTCAGCATGAAGTTATAAATTAAAGACAATAGATCAGGTCAGCAAACAAAGGGGCGACGCGAGGGCAGCAAGGACTAGCTCCTTAGGTTACTATACTAATAGCAGGAGTGTAAGAAATAAGATAGATGAGCTAAGATTAATTGCAAGTGCATGGAAACATAGATATATTGCTATAACAGAGACCTGGCTCAATCTGAAAGATAGAGATGCCGTCTGAATGTCACATACAAGGCTTATAAATTATTTTCCAACTCCGGACAGGGTCAACAGAAAGGTGGTGGAGTAGCGTTTGTGCTAATGGGAGATTTCAACTATAGACAATTGACTGGAGCATTGGACAGGAAATTTAGAGTCAGGTGACTTTCTTGATACGATCCAGGATTGTTTTTTAAAACAGTTTGTGACGAGCCAACTAGGGGAAATAACCTCCTTGACTTGGTTCTTGCCAGTAGGGGAAACACTAATTAATAATCTTGAGGTTAATGATGAGCTTGGGGAAAGTGATCACAAATCACTCAGTTTTATATATCATGGAATTCCCCTAATAATGGCAATCAAGTCTCCGTCCCTGACTTTCGCTTGGCTGATTTCATAGGACTGAAAAATTACTTAGGTGGGCTGAACTGGAATGACCTGACTAAGGGTCAGGTAGGTGGTGATGGTTGCCGATATGATGCTTTCCAGGGCATAGTTCTAGCTGCTCAGTCAAATTATGTTCCAAATAGGGAAATCAGATCAAACAAAAATGATCCTAAATGGATGAACAATAGATTAAAATATCTGATTGGTCAAAAGAGAGGGATATATAGGCAAATCAAAAGAGGAGAGGGGCAATTGAGAAATCGATATATTCAGTTAAAGAGAGAAATAAAAAAGGGAATTAGAAAAGCAAAAAGAGATTATGAGGTTAAAGTTGCAGGAGAATCGAAGACTAACCCAAAAGGATTCTTTCAGGTATACAGAAGTAAGATCAGGGACAAGATAGGCCCACTCAAAAGTTCCTCGGGTCAGCTCACTGACAGTGATAAGGAAATGTGTAGAATTTTTAAAAACATACTTCCTCTCAGTTTTTACACAGGAGGATACCAGCGATATTCCAGTAATGATAAATTATGTAGAACAGGACGATAATAAACTGTGCACTATTAGGGTCACAAGTGACATGGTCCTTAGGCAAATAGATAAATTAAAACCTAACAAATCCCCAGGCCCTGATGAACTGTATGCAAGGGTCCTAAAGGAATGTAAAGAGGAGTTAGCACACCTTTGGCTAATCTTTTCAACATATCACTACAAACTGGCATGGTGCCAGATAAGTGGAAAATGGCAAATGTGATACCTATTTTCAAAACAGGTGACAGGTCCTTAGCTTCGAACTATAGACCAATAAGCCTAACCTCCATAGTGGGAAAATTTATGGAATCAATAATTGCCGAGGCAGTTCGTAGCCACCTTGAAAAGCATAAATTAATCAACGAATCTCAGCATGGTTTTACAAAGGGGCGTTCCTGCCTTACGAATTTATTAACTTTTTTCACTAAGGTATTTGAGGAGGTAGATCATGGTAATGAATATGATATTGTGTATATGGACTTCAGTAAGGCTTTTGACAGGGTCCCACATCAGAGACTATTGAGGAAAATTAAAGCACATGGAATAGGAGGAGAAATTTTTTCCTGGATAGAGGCATGGTTGACAAATAGGCAGCAGAGAGTTTGCATAAATGGGGAGAAATCAGAGTGGGGAAGTGTCACGAGCGGTGTTCCACAGGGGTCAGGTTTGGGCCCCTGCTGTTCACAATCTACATAAACGACATAGATGAGGGCATAAAGAGCGACATCGGCAAGTTTGCCGATGACACCAAAATAGGCCGTCGAATTCATTCTGACGAGGACATTCGAGCACTCCAGGAAGATTTGAATAGACTGATGCAGTGGTCGGAGGAAGTGGCAGATGCAGTTTAATATAGACAAATGCAAAGTTCTAAATGTTGGACAGGACAATAACCATGCCACATATAAACTAAATAATGTAGATCTTAATATTACGGATTGCGAAAAAGATTTAGGAGTTCTGGTTAGCAGTAATCTGAAACCAAGACAACAGTGCATAAGTGTTCGCAATAAAGCTAATAGAATCCTTGGCTTCATATCAAGAAGCATAAATAATAGGAGTCCTCAGGTTGTTCTTCAACTCTATACATCCTTGGTTAGGCCTCATTTAGATTATGCTGCACAGTTTTGGTCACCTTATTACAGAATGGATATAAATTCTCTGGAAAATGTACAAAGGAGGATGACAAAGTTGATCCCCATGTATCAGAAACCTTCCCTATGAGGATAGACTAAGGGCCCTGAATCTGCACTCTCTAGAAAGACGTAGAATTAGGGGGGATATGATTGAGGTGTATAAATGGAAGACAGGAATAAATAAAGGGGATGTAAATAGTGTGCTGAAAATATCTAGCCTAGACAAGGACTCGCAGCAATGGTTTTAAGTTGGAAAAATTCAGATTCAGGAAGGATATAGGAAAGTACTGGTTTGGTAATAGAGTTGTGGATGAGTGGAACAAACTCCCAAGTACCGTTATAGAGGCCAGAACGTTGTGTAGCTTTAGACAAGGATGTGTGATGTCACCGTGGTTGTTTAATATATTTATAGATGGGGTGTAAGAGAAGTAAATGCGAGGGTCTTGGCAAGAGGCGTGGAGTTAAAAGATAAAGAATCACACACAAAGTGGGAGTTGTCACAGCTGCTCTTTGCCGATGACACTGTGCTCTTGGGAGATTCTGAAGAGAAGTTGCAGAGATTGGTGGATGAATTTGGTAGGGTGTGCAAAAGAAGAAAATTAAAGGTGAATACAGGAAAGAGTAAGGTTATGAGGATAACAAAAGATTAGGTGATGAAAGATTGAATATCAGATTGGAGGGAGAGAGTATGGAGGAGGTGAACGTATTCAGATATTTGGGAGTGGACGTGTCAGCGGATGGGTCTATGAAAGATGAGGTGAATCATAGAATTGATGAGGGAAAAAGAGTGAGTGGTGCACTTAGGAGTCTGTGGAGACAAAGAACTTTGTCCTTGGAGGCAAAGAGGGGAATGTATGAGAGTATAGTTTTAAACCAAACGCTCTTATATGGGTGTGAAGCGTGGGTGATGAATGTTGCAGCGAGGAGAAGGCTGGAGGCAGTGGAGATGTCATGTCTGAGGGCAATGTGTGGTGTGAATATAATGCAGAGAATTCGTAGTTTGGAAGTTAGGAGGAGGTGCGGGATTACCAAAACTGTGTCCAGAGGGCTGAGGAAGGGTTGTTGAGGTGGTTCGGACATGTAGAGAGAATGGAGCGAAACAGAATGACTTCAAGAGTGTATCAGTCTGTAGTGGAAGGAAGGCGGGGTAGGGGTCGGCCTAGGAAGGGTTGGAGGGAGGGGGTAAAGGAGGTTTTGTGTGCGAGGGGCTTTGGACTTCCAGCAGGCATGCGTGAGCGTGTTTGATAGGAGTGAATGGAGACAAATGGTTTTTAATACTTGACGTGCTGTTGGAGTGTGAGCAAAGTAACATTTATGAAGGGATTCAGGGAAACCGGCAGGCCGGACTTGAGTCCTGGAGATGGGAAGTACAGTGCCTGCACTCTGAAGGAGGGGTGTTAATGTTGCAGTTTAAAAACTGTAGTGTAAAGCACCCTTCTGGCAAGACAGTGATGGAGTGAATGATGGTGAAAGTTTTTCTTTTTCGGGCCACCCTGCCTTGGTGGGAATCGGCCGGTGTGATAATAAAAAAAATAATAAAATACATGAGTGGATGTGGGTGGGTGTGAGTTAGACCTGATAGCTTGTGCTACCAGGTCGGTTGCCGTGTTCCTCCCTTAAGTCAATGTGACCTGACCTGACTAGGTTGGGTGCATTAGCTTAAGCCGGTAGGAGACTTGGACCTGCCTCGCATGGGCCAGTAGGCCTTCTGCAGTGTTCCTTCGTTCTTATGTTCTTATGTTCTTATGTAGGAGAGACAGTTGCAGAGAGGAACTTCGCTAAGGTGTGTTATCTGCGGAGAGGTGTCTTGAGTCGGGCGACAGGGATGTACTGCACAAGAGGCGGATTTATTGAAGTGTAGTCAGGTGAGTGACCAGATCAGTGAGGTCACTCTGGGAGTGATCTGTGAGATGGTAGCACTGCTGACTTACTGGTCCTTCCCATGACCTGTTTATGTAAGTTGCCAGGAGTCTGGTAGTTCCTGTACCTCCTTATATAGGGCACGTGTTTCAACGATGTCCTAAGTTACGTATATAATCCTCTGGGTTGCGGTTTTTTTTTTTTTTTTTTTTTTTTTTTGCACACCAGCCGTTTTCCCATGGCCAGAAATCCCAAAGAAAAATACACTCACCATACCCCAGTCCCTAGCATACTTTCAAGGATAGAGACATAATGATTTGGTGATGACCCACTCAGCCGCTATAACCCCACCCGACTCAGGAGAATCCACTCAAGGAAACTGAAAACGAAATTTCCCCGAGCACTTTCGATTATTTCCATTTTCTAAGGACACTAGTGTGAGAGTCAACTAACAACAACCACTTCAGTACTTATATATATAAAAACAGAGATCAGGTAAATTGATCCAAATGGTCATTACGTACGGTCGCCTCCTATTGTGCTCTCCTGTTTATGGATCCGAGGAGTACGTCTTGGCTCCTGGCCCCCCCCCCCTCATTCTTTGTGATTCTAGTGGTGTATGTGGGCAGTAAATGTAGCATATTGTATAATATATAATGAATGTGACTTTTGTGTGTGTGTTGTACCAGCAGTTCGCTCATCTTCATCAAATTAAGTGTACAACGTTGCTAACGATAGTAATTGCTACGTCAGAAAGAATGAATTACGTCGTTGAACGCCTCACCAATGCTAATCCATCTGGCCTGTGTGTGAAGCTGTCCTACATTCTCATGGTCATGCTTGCTTCGAGAGCTGTTTGCTCGGGCTATCATTGACCATACATGTGGTAACTGTAAAATTAATTTAGTTCATGTTGATAGGGAAATGTGGCCAGAGGAATTGAGAGCGCGTAATGTGTTGACGTTTCAATTCATACATGGTAGCTAGCCTCAGCGTTTTCCTTCTCTAGTGCCTCCCATTCCCTCGTTCCCCCATGATGACAGTCACTCCTAGTTCCCTTGTCCTAGTACCCTCGTCCTGGTCCCCTGGTTTCACCTTCCAAATTCAGGTCTCGCCACTGTAGTACATATCCTAAAGGAAGTCAAGTTGGTATTCCTTAAGGCTGGTCAAATATTTGCCAACGTTAAGTAGAACTCGTTATCTTGTTTCTGTAAATCTCCGGGAAGAGGATCAATGTTCTGTCCACTAATATATACTTTTAAGCCTAGTGTTAGGATCTGTTATGTTCACTTCTAGTTCCCTTCTGAACATTCGGCTATAAGATCTGTTATGCAGTACTAGTTTGTGAGCCTTTGGCGATAGGATCTGCAATGTACACTAAGGTCTTTGTGAACCTTCGGCGATAGGAGATGTCTTAGGTTCCCTCCTAGGTCCTTTATTCCTCTCCCTGATACTAGCAGCTGCTGGCTCTGATACTGTCTGGTCTTAGCTACTCGAGCCCACTCATATATGCTCTTAAAACTGTGTAACTTGTTAATGGGGTCCAAATCGGACCGAAACGTCATCACATGTTTCAGTCTCCTAAGAAATGTGTAGCAGATCCAGTCTTAACTGGGGCAACGTTTCGCTGTGTAGTCAGTTTTTTTTTTACTCCATAATTTGATAAAGTTTTACACAGAGAGCAACGTTGTCACAATAAAAGCTCGGTATCATCGTCTTCGTGTGGGCTCCCTGCAACAAGCTTCCACTGTTGTCTCCGACTTGCTTGACTTGCCATTATTGTTGCACCGAAGATGTACTTCCTGGCGTCCTTGTAGCTCTTCTGGGAAGTAGCGTTAATCTATGTATCTGTGTGTGTGTGTGTGTGTGTGTGTGTGTGTGTGTGTGTGTGTGTGTGGTGTGTGTGTGTGTGTGTTTATTCCTTCTAAAACTATTTATTTCGTTCTTCACTCTTCCATTCCTTAGCCTTCCGTTCTTACCCCCCCCCCCTTGACCTATTTCCTGTTTCATCTCCGATCTTACTCTTATTTTTCCTTTTGATTTCCCCATTCTTCCATATTTACCCCTTATCTACCTTCCCTATCCTTCTACCATTCCCCTCCCCCCGCTCTCTGCCCTGTTTGTCCTCACGCCCTTCCTGTCACATCCCCTTCCTTTCTGCCACTCCCGATCTTCCGTTAAGCTACAAATACGGTGCGGTTGGGGCAGTTATCGGTCAGGTCACCCGCTGGTCCACTTAGTCACGCTTATTTACGGTTGGTTCCGTGGCGTGTTTGTGGAAATATTGAAGCCGGGCTTAAATCTACATACTTTAGACCATTTATGGATGTTGTCTCGATGCTGGTGAAGGGTTTTGATCCAAGGAACTGGAACTACCTCAGATTCCTCAGGCGTTGTGTGTCCTTTGTGGATTTAGAACTTGTGATTACAACAGTAGATGAATTCAAGATACACAATGCTTTGGCTGGAACAATTCACAAATAACCCGCACTGGGGAGATTAAATTTATGGCGACGTTTCCCTCTAGGACGGACCGAAACGTTGTCGTAAGGATCCTAAGTGAGGATTATTTGTGAATAATAAATGTTTTGGAATATCTTGCTCGGTATTCAAAATAAACAGTTACTGGAGGCAGGTAGCTACACTTGAGTGTCTTTATAGGAAGGTGTCACTTACAAGCAGGTGGTCGCTATGGCTAGGTTGCTGTAGATGGCCAGCTGCCGTGATAGTAATGTGGCCACTCCAGTCAGGTGGTGAGGGCATGCATGGTGTCGTTAGACAGAGGCGACCATTTTAGACAGGTTAGCGAGGCCTGTTGCAGACTCCTAACAGAGACGCCTTGGTCAGTGTAACCCTACGGGTTTGCCGCTTCCTCGTGACTTATCAACTAGAAGCGGTAAACCCGTAGAGGAGAGGGGGATCATAGAGTATCATAGAAATGGGAGGTAGCTCCAGTTCCTTAAAAAAATAGCCCCCTTACAGCATTAAGTCACGTCCTCTCGCTTCAGCGTAATGTTGTGTACTGTTCTTCAAAAGGGGATAGCATGACACAGGCGAATGGCTTTTTGATCCAAGGAACTGGAGGTATCCTCCCTTTTTCCTTTATCAAACCTCATACCCCAGGCGCCGTTTTACCCGTACGACTCGTTATCAGCTGTTCTTTGCAATCACTGGTTTTTCCAGTCTTATGCATACCATTGGTTAAGCAGGTCGTGGCTTACCAGTGCTATATATATCAGTGGTTAAGCAGCTGTCTGTTACAATGACAGGTACTGGTAGATGACTTGGGCTACCCAGCCGTCAAGATTTACTGCCAGCAAGGAAGAAATCACCAAAGCATACACTAGAGGGGTGTTTCTGAGTGCCCGTATTATTATAATCAAAAAGAAGCGCTAAGCCAATGAGTGCCCGTATACTCTCAAAATTATACACACATATTTACAGTATGCGCAGTAAACTTAACAGATACCATGCCATGGGCAACGTGGTAAGAGTGAGCAAGAATAAGTATTGTCGCTGTCAATATGCTCAGAGACAGAACTCAGTGTGTTGATCATCCTGAAGTTAGTGAGAGACTGACCTCCAGACCTGGGTGTAGGTATAAAATCAACGAGAGAAAGGGAGAGAGATGGACCTCTTGCTCGGTACCAGGGAGATGGGCCGTATTACATGTCGGTAACGTGACTGGATCAGCTGATCTTCATGTCTCTCTGTTCCGCTTCAGATTGGTCACTTTTGCCGTCCCGGAGATGAAAGACCTTGTGGATATTCTTAGGGTGTTTTGTGCACTTCAGCAAGTGTCTCGTGCACCTCCTAAGGGGTATCTTGTGCACCACCTTAGAGGTGTCTCGTGCACCGCCTCAGGGGTGTCTCGTGCACAATCTCAGTGTGGCTTGTGCACCTCAGGATGCCTCGACTGAAGGGGACGGACTTGAATAGTCAGAAGACAGAAATGCTACTGCATTTGTATCTTGGTCTGGGACCTAGCCACGGGGGCGATGGCCCCCCCCTTTCCCCGGGAATCAGCAACAGGTAGACAACATGTAGAACGGAGGTAGATGTTCAAGTCAATATCAGAGATGCAGAGAAATGAAACAAAAAAAATCAGTAGAAATGGACAGTACCTATGAAGTAGATTTTCTTCCCACTCTCATGGAGGAAGCGCTAAAGTCGTAGGGGCCTACAGAGCCTGCAGGAGTAAGAGACACCCATGTTTGAAATGGAAGCTAGCTCGCATTTCTTGGATCGAGAGCCCTCCACCGGCATCAGAGTGCAACTTCACAGACTATTGATTTTGAGACGAGAAAAAATTTCGTAGCACTTTCAAACTCGGATATATTTTTTTTTACCATTGGTGCCAATAAATATAATCTCGCGTTTTTTCGACGTCCCGGGGAATATTTTTCGGGGATATTTTTTCTATATATATATCCATTGCTTGTAATAATGAAGTTTACCCGCAAACGAATGCAATTTGCAGATTTCGGCATTTTTCTTTGGTCCCCCAAAAAATTATTTTGGCGGAACTAGGGAAATATCACAAATTTTTATTTCTTGTGGCATTTTATGATGGCTGGTGTTATTTAGACGAATATATTTGAGTTATGTAGAAGACACACACACACACACACACACACACACAACAACACACACACACACACACACACACAATACACAAATCAACCACGAGAGGAGTTTAATGATAACTCTAGACCTTTCGTGTTGCAATCACACATCATCAGGAGCTTGAAGTGTTGAAGAAATGACTACTTCTCATTTATGCAACATTGCAAGTTCCTGGTGTGTTGATTGCAACACAAAAGGCCTAGAGCTATCATTCAAACCCCCCCCCCCCGTGGTTGTCTTGCAGCTTTATCGCTCGTTCGCCATTATTGTATTGCATTTATATGCAATAAATAACAAAAAATCATAATAATATATACAATGAGAGGTGTATATCTGTGTATGTACACGGACTTGAATCCTCATTTTATGAATTGAGGTATTCTTGACTGGTGGTGAACAAGTGACATGGAGCCTTAATGACCCTTTAAGTAGTCGATAGCCCTTAAAGGCCAATTGACCAACCAACAGGATAAATTATCGTCGTTGGAGCTCGACTTGTTAACCTAACTCAGACGCTGAATACAGAAATGTAATTTTATGTAACTATACATGTACTAATTGCATCGCTGAAGCAATGGGATTAAACCTTATTGAAAGGACATCTGTAATCTAGCTTAGCCAGACCTAACCAAACCTACTTTAGCCTAGCCTCACCTAGCCAACCAACATGTAACCTAACGTTCGTTAACGCAACCCAGCCAAAAGCAGCCTAGCCTAGCTCAACTCCCCAGCCTAACTGCTTATAATATATCTTTATTTCTACAAGTACATGTACAAGATATACAGGTCTAGCTGACATCAATGACATACTATGTACAAAGCCGCTTATTATTCAAAGAATTTTGGGCAAATTAGTTAAGTTTTGTCTCAGGATGCGACCCACACCAGTCGACTAACACCCAAGTACGCACTTTACTGATGGGTGAGCGTGGACAACCGGTGTAAGGAAACACGCCCAATATTTCAACCCTCTCGGGGAATCGAACCCGGAAGCCTCACCGTGTGAAGCGAAAGCTTTTGCCACCACGCCACGGGCCATCTTGTTGGCTTAACAGCCAACGAGAAAAAGACTTCATACATGAACTATGGTCTATCCAAATCCATTTGAAACTATTTTTTTTCTTTTTATGTTTAACACCCATAGATCAAGTGGTGAGAGGCGGTGATCTCGTCACTGGGGTCCGGGCAAGGAGGGCATTAACATGAAAAATAAAGATGAGCTCCCAAAACGGAGCAGAAGCCTAAGTTAGACTGGTACATTATAATTTACCAGCACACAGTGTTAGTTACGGCAGGAGCTATTATGGTCACTCTGGTGGTGTGGGTTTAAGTGGTAATGGTTGTGTCAGAAGTCAAACTAAGGGGGTGGTGGTAGTGGTGATGTTAGGAGTCAAGCTAAGGAAGATGTGGTGGCGTCAAGTTTCAAAGTGGTAGTGGTGGTGTCAAGTTTCAAAGTGGTAGTGGTGGTGTCAAGTTTCAAAGTGGTAGTGGTGGTGTCAAGTTTCAAAGTGGTAGTGGTGGCGTCAAGTTTCAAAGTGGTGGGTGTGTCAAGTTCAAGTGGTAGTGGTGGTGCAAGCTTCAAAGTGGTAGTGGTGGTGTCAAGTTTCAAAGTGGTAGTGGTGGCGTCAAGTTTCAAAGTGGTAGTGGTGTTGTCAAGCTTCAAAGTGGTAGTGGTGGTGTCAAGTTTCAAAGTGGTAGTGGTGGTGTCAAGTTTCAAAGTGGTAGTGGTGGTGTCAAGTTTCAAAGTGGTAGTGGTGGTGTCAAGTTTCAAAGTGGTAGTGTTGTCAAGTTTCAAAGTGGTAGTGGTGGTGTCAAGTTTCAAAGTGGTAGTGGTGGTGTCAAGTTTCAAAGTGGTAGTGGTGGTGTCAAGTTTCAAAGTGGTAGTGGTGTTGTCAAGCTTCAAAGTGGTAGTGGTGGCGTCAAGTTTCAAAGTGGTAGTGGTGTTGTCAAGCTTCAAAGTGGTAGCGGTGGTGTCAAGTTTCAAAGTGGTAGTGTTGTCAAGTTTCAGAGTTGTAGTGGTGGTGTCAAGTTTCAAAGTGGTAGTGGTGTTGTCAAGCTTCAAAGTGGTAGTGGTGTGTCAAGTTTCAAAGTGGTAGTGGTGGTGTCAAGTTTCAAAGTGGTAGTGTTGTCAAGTTTCAAAGTGGTAGTGTGGTGTCAAGTTTCAAAGTGGTAGTGGTGGTGTCAAGCTTCAAAGTGGTAGTGTGTTGTCAAGCTTCAAAGTGGTAGTGGTGTGTCAAGTTTCAAAGTGGTAGTGGTTGTCAAGTTTCAGAGTGGTAGTGGTGGTGTCAAGTTTCAAAGTGGTAGGGTGGCGTCAAGTTTCAAAGTGGTAGTGTGTTGTCAAGCTTTCAAAGTGGTAGTGGTGGTGTCAAGTTTCAAAGTGGTAGTGGTGGTGTCAAGTTTCAAAGTGGTAGCGGTGGTGTCAGTTTCAAAGTGGTAGTGTTGTCAAGTTTCAAGTGGTAGTGGTGTGTCAAGTTTCAAAGTGGTAGTGGTGGTGTCAAGTTTCAAAGTGGTAGTGGTGGCGTCAAGTTTCAAGTGGTAGTGGTGTTGTCAAGCTTCAAAGTGGTAGTGGTGGTGTCAAGTTTCAAAGTGGTAGTGTTGTCAAGTTTCAGAGTGGTAGTGGTGGTGTCAAGTTTCAAAGTGGTAGTGGTGTTGTCAAGTTTCAAAGTGGTAGTGGTGGTGTCAAGTTTCAAAGTGGTAGTGGTGGTGTCAAGTTTCAAAGTGGTAGTGGTGTTGTCAAGTTTCAAAGTGGTAGTGGTGGTGTCAAGTTTCAAAGTGGTAGTGGTGTTGTCAAGTTTCAAAGTGGTAGTGGTGGTGTCAAGTTCAAAGTGGTAGTGGTGTTGTCAAGTTTCAAAGTGGTAGTGGTGGTGTCAAGTTTCAAAGTGGTAGTGGTGGCGTCAAGTTTCAAAGTGGTAGTGGTGTTGTCAAGCTTTCAAAGTGGTAGTGGTGGTGTCAAGTTTCAAAGTGGTAGTGTGTGTCAAGTTTCAGAGTGGTAGTGGTGGTGTCAAGTTTCAAAGTGGTAGTGGTGTTGTCAAGTTTCAAAGTGGTAGTGGTGGTGTCAAGTTTCAAAGTGGTAGTGGTGTGTCAAGTTTCAAAGTGGTAGTGGTGTTGTCAAGTTTCAAAGTGGTAGTGGTGGTGTCAAGTTTCAAAGTGGTAGTGGTGGTGTCAAGTTTCAAAGTGGTAGTGGTGGTGTCAAGTTTCAAAGTGGTAGTGGTGTTGTCAAGTTTCAAAGTGGTAGTGGTGGTGTCAAGTTTCAAAGTGGTAGTGGTGGCGTCAAGTTTCAAAGTGGTAGTGGTGGTGTTAAGTTTCAAAGTGGTAGTGATGGTGTCAAGTTTCAAAGTGGTAGTGGCAGGACTCGCGCTGAAAGACGTTAATTCCGCCCCCCCCCCCCCCCCAAATACTTTGTTTCCCTGTTTTATTCATAAAATGCTCTAGACTGTTTCCTCCAGTGCGGTAGAGCATTTTTTCCTTGCTTCATGCCTTCAGTGGTCATAAGTGGAGGGTGGGGAGAGAGGCTCCTGCTTTACTATCCAGGCCGATAATTTCATATGGTTTTAAATAGTTCTTAAGCCAATGTGTAGAAAGTCCATCCTGCAGATAGTCTTCATGCACTTGCAAGTCTTCCATATTTCTCCCATGTACATTTTCATATATATCTTCTCTCCATTATATAATGTTCGTCTTCATTCTCTCCTCCTCTTCTTCTCTCATATAAGACTCTCCTCCTCTCTCTCTCTCTCTCTCTCTCTCTCTCTTCTCTCCTCTCTCTCTCTCTCTTATTCTTTCTTCTCTTCTCTCTCTATTCTTATTTGCTTGTAGATATCTTACTTATCATTTTCATGCTTCTTTTACTCTTTCGTTCATCTCTTTCATGTGTTTTTATGTTCTGCTTTTGTCGTTTTCTTATCTAAGGCCATCCTCATCTCTTATGCTATTACACTCGACTTCTCTTCCCTCTACTACTTCCTTCCTCTCTCTTATTCACAACTATCCTCTCTTCCCCTATCCTTCCTAAAGTGATTATTCTCTCAACAACACTTCATTTTACTCTTCTTCAAGCATTTTTCGCGATTCACTAGTTGAATAAATTTGACTGCTTGATATCATGTATAGTGAGTCTTCATTCATATTATATCCCTTTACAACTTGTTCGGTTTATCTTCGTATCTTATTGCTTGGTGTTTTTAATCCGTGTCAGTGGTGTTGTGTGTGTGTGCTGTGTGTCCGTGCTCGTGTGTGCTGTGTGTTGTTGTGTTGTATCTTCAATTGCTAGGAGCGCTGAGTAACCTACATGATCAGTTATGCATGAATATCACAACTACGACTGTTACTTCCACTACTACTACTATCCTTCCTCAAAGTGATATATATATATCACAACTATAACTACTACTACTATCACCACTATCCTTCCTCAAAGTGATGTATAAATGTCACATCTACAACAACAACTACCACTACTACCACTTCCTCAAGCATCCGCCAGGAAAAGCATCACAACGGGAGATACAGAACGGGAGGCGGCTTGACCACTGCCAGGTGTGGTCGCCTCACCATCATAATGGATTCCCCATTACACCTGGCTGGTGCTCACCCTAACCTCCCCACCCTGGAGGGAAACCCCGTTCCACCTGGCTTGTCCTCAGCCTGTTTACCCCCAAGCCTCAATCCTTCCTGCCTCTCTCTCTCTCTCTTCCCCTCAGCAACTCTGACAAGCCACCTGCAGAGGACACGCAGAAGGTTTGGTCCTGTTTATTTTGTTGCCCTGGAAATGGTGGGAATATTATGCGAATATTTGTAGGAGAAAGAGATGCATCTTTTTTTGACGAAACGCTTCACCTTCTCTGCAGGCTTCATTAGTCGAATGCAGAAGTAGAGACAGTAAGAGTGGAGAGGTAGTTTGAGGAAAATAGTCCCTTATTCATCTACTTACCGGTATTGTACACATTTCATATGATACGGAATGCGTTTGTAAGAGGCCCAGGGAAAGCTGATGGGCCAATTCCTCGTTAGGAAAAGCTGGGTCAGGAGCTGCTTCACCGAGTCCGGACTCTTCTACCTCCTGTTCTTTCTCAACACTGTATGACAGGTTTCTTCATCCAGTTTTTCATGTTAGCAGTGTGATAGAGAGAAGTGAAGAGCAGGGAACAGCCCGCTGCTATACTATCCTGACCTCATCTGTCTATTGGCAGTAATGGTATAAAATACGGACAATTTGAAGGTGCTGAAAACTGTTGTTAACAGTAGATGACGAGGTACTGTCTCTTACCTAATCTTGAAGAATCTGAACCATAGGCCCCTAGATGGTCGTACCTAATCTGACTAAATTATTGACCATCTTCCTGCCTATGCTTCAGATTCATCAAAACTAAGATGGTGGACATCCTCTAGGCTGAGGGACTGATCACCTCGTCTTCTGATGTCTCCAGGTTTAACACCTTCATATAACCTCTGTATTGAATTGATAGTCACTGGTTGACGAAACGTCCTCAGAATGAAGATACCCAGGTGTTGCACGTCGTATTCCTCATCTATGTATACAAAAGTAGCAACAGATAGTAATTTAATTCGTCTCAACAGACGGCGTCGATCAAAGAGTATAAAGAAATAATACACAGATTTCATCGAGACAACGTTTTGTTGTGTGTAAAGCTTTATGACAGAGCTCTACACAGAGCGAAATGTTGTCCCAACAAAATGACATCCCACATATCGTGTCTACATACCAACACCTTTGGGCATTATGCCTGAACATCCATCTTTGAGATGAACCTTAATATCTTCCTTTATCTCTTCCATGTATTCTCCCTCTCTCATCTCTCAGCTTATTCACTTCACCTTCACACAATACCTTCGTTAAACGACGCATTCACAATTAATCTGGAAAACACTTTCCACGTCTTGGGAAGACATTTTCTCATGGCGAACATCCTCCTCCTCCGTTGTTCATTCCAAAATTCAAAATAAATCCTTCTGTGAACACTCCATACAAACCAATCTCCCATACTGCATAAACATCTCTTGCTTGTAGAATGAATCTTATAATAATCAACTTTATTATTCTTGTTATAAGGTTGAATTTATAGCGAGGGTAATAATAAATGGGTATTTTTAGCGACCTCTTGCAAGAAGCCAAAATGGCCTCTCTGTCGTGGGGGATTTAGAGCGATCTGTTTTATTTGTTTTTGTAATCCAGGACAGCTGAGGGATGATGGTCTTAATCCCTTCCTTGGGATTAATTTTCTAAGGCTCTGGAGAAGAAAGTTTGAGAATGAAGGAGTGTGTGTGTGTGTGTGTGTGAGAGCTTCGTGGTAGCCTCGGGCAACCGGTGTTCTTGGAGTGTGGTCAACAAAACTTTCTCTTTGTTAATGCCTCCGTTATTCTTCCCTGTTCCGTTACTCTTCCCTGCCCCGTTACTTGAGGATCTCTCCTGGGAAGGACCTTTTGCTCTTCTGTCTTGACCTCACCTGTCCTGATAGGATCTGTAAGAAGGACCATTGAAAACAATTTAATAATACCAACTTATGCTCCCTCCTCGATTTGTATTTAAAGCGGCCAAATCTGTGGATGACATAATATATGGAGTAAAAGAGCTGGGTGTGGACACACCTGCACATGTAGGCACGAGACAGGTGTGAAATAAGACACATATGCCGTGTTAGGATATTTTATTGAGAAAACATTTCACCTCGAATGGCTTCTTTAGTCAAATATTCTAACCCAGCACCTGTGTCTTATTTCACTCTGATCAGTCCATTAAAAGGATATATTGTAAAGGTAGGTTTTTAATTAGTACCTTAGAGGGTTAATTACATTAATGGGATATAATCTTCGTAAAGTTAGGCTTTAAGTGAGTACATCAAAGGGATAGGTTGTAACGTGAAGTTAGTTTTAATGAGTACATCAAAGGGATAGGTTGTAACGTGAAGTTAGAGTTTTAATGAGTACATCAAAAGGATAGATTGTAACGTGAAGTTAGTTTTAATGAGTACATCAAAGGGATAGGTTGTAACGTAAAGTTAGGGTTTTAATGAGTACATCAAAGGGATAGGTTGTAACGTGAAGTTAAGCTTATAAAATCATCAACGTTTGACAGACTGACAAAAGAAAGTGTACCTTCATGGCTTAGCTTTCCTGTTTGTTAGTTTCGCAAGTGAATATACGAAGTCAAAGATGCACTTATATGAATAAACAGAAGAAAGAACAAGGACTCTTCTGTTTATTCACTGACAGTCATTCATTACGACTCGTGTATAGCGGGGAGGACGGTGAAGGAGGCAGCGCATCCTAGCGGAGGACAGGTAGGTGTCAACCTCGGTAATTAACACCGATTAGTGATGAATTAGACATATGTGCAACACTTTAGTATCTTTATTGTGGAAACGTTTCGCCAACCAGTGGCTTCCCCAGTCCAGTACTGATTGGTAAAACGATTTCTCAGTAAAGATACCCAAGTGCTGAATAAGTGTCTAATTCATCACAAGTGTTTAAGAAAAACACACTCTTACAGAAACACTGGGACATACATACAGAACGTTTCGGTCCTGGGACCCTGATCACTTCTAATGTTAGTAGTGATCACGATACCAGGATCGAAACGCGTATATATTGTAGTGTTTGCTCACTCATATGTTTTTTTAAGGCATGGTAGGCTTACTGCAGCTCTCCCCTTCCCTCCATCAATGTGCCTCTACCTCAGAAACATCAATGCTAAGGAAGTGAACAACAACAACAACTGTCAAGGCTGAGGGACTGAGCACTTTCAGTCTCTTCCTTTGCACTCTCCAGATTTTTAGTCACCTCTGTATTCGACTGAAGAAGCTGATCTGTAGGTGAAACGTCTCGGAGATAAAGATAGCAGAGTTTTCCACGTGGATCTTATCTAACCTCCGCTTTGTGAATATATTATTGATTTCCTAGATTCGCTAAAGTTCACTACACGTGAGCGAAACGCCGTGCACCTCTATAAATTAAGGTTCCCTGATGATTAAGACATATTTGTAGATGAATGGTTCAGAGAACCGACATGTTGATAAATTAGACACATGTGCAACTCTTGGGTATCTTTATTGAGGAAACGTTTCGCCACACAGTGGCTTCATCAGTCCATACATAGGAGAAACTTGAACAGGAGGAGAATGAGGTAATCAGTCCCTCAACCTTGAGTCGATGTGTTCAGTCCATCAATCTTGAGTAGAATACGGCAGATGAGCGGAGAAGCAGCTTATAAACCGTATGGCAGGAGAGGTGCAGCAGTCATAGGTGGTGTCACATTTGTCCAATGTGGAAGTAGGTCGTGCCCAAGAATTAGGCAAGCGAAGAATTCCTAAGTATTAAGATCCCAAGAAGTTGCAGTGTCTGACAGGTTTGTAGATGAATGGTTCAGAGAACCGACATGTTGATAAATTAGACACATGTGCAACTCTTGGGTATCTTTATTGAGGAAACGTTTCGCCACACAGTGGCGAAACCTGTCAGACACTGCAACTTCTTGGGATCTTAATACTTAGGAATTCTTCGCTTGCCTAATTCTTGGGCACGACCTACTTCCACATTGGACAAATGTGACACCACCTATGACTGCTGCACCTCTCCTGCCATACGGTTTATAAGCTGCTTCTCCGCTCATCTGCCGTATTCTACTCAAGATTGATGGACTGAACACATCGACTCAAGGTTGAGGGACTGATTACCTCATTCTCCTCCTGTTCTTCAAGTTTCTCCTATGTATGGACTGATGAAGCCACTGTGTGGCGAAACGTTTCCTCAATAAAGATACCCAAGAGTTGCACATGTGTCTAATTTATCATCATTAAGACATATATATACGCAATACTTGGGTATCTTTACGGCCGAAACGCTTAGGCAATAAAGATACCGAAGTGTTGTTTATTTATCCTGTTCTTCAACTTGTCGGTACTGATGTCCATCGACAAAGCACGAAAAATTCTTCTATTTTCTCGAGTACTTTTTATTCTTTTATCACTAATCATCGGCTGTTGTCACATATTCCCGTTCTGTTTGTTAGCGTCTCGTGTCTCCGTCAAATCCGCGGAAGTGACACGCGGTTTGTATCCCCTGACTGACCCGCACAGCTGATGCTAGGTCAATGGAGGTAAAGAAAGGCATCAAACTCATATTTTTGAGAGAGAATCTACTGATTTTGAAAATTTGGCCCTTATATTTTTTTTCCTGGCGTATAATTAAACTTCCGTATAACTCTTTTTTTTTAGATGTGTTTGGTTTATTGATGTGTTGTCGCTGGTTTAGGTTTTGTAGTTGTGAATATGTTGAAATATGGCAACTGTGACTGACTTGTTTACGAGATGAGATGAATGGGTAGGAAGACGTGAGCAGCCGGTGGAGATGAGGGAAGGAGGTGAATATGAATGGAAGGAAGAATGAATAGGAGAAAAAAAAGAATGAAAGTGAGAGGGAAATAAAGGTCAAACGGGAGGAGAATGAAGTAGATGAATGAACTTCAGGAAAACTGAGATGACAGAAAGAATGTAGGACAAGGTGGTAGGGAGGGAAGCTTTTAAATAAGAGAAAGATGAATCAGGAAATGAAAATGGAGAGCGAAGAGGAACAGAACTTGAAACTAAGCACAGCTAACACTTCTGTTATGCATCCATAACTAGTCTGTCACCGAGCACCGCAGCAGCTGTCACAGTAACTAGGAAGGCGATCTGACTTTTATAGGCCTTCCAGAAGTGTTCTTCACTGACTGAACTCAACTACGAACGTCTTGACCTTGGAACGTTGAGATTTACTCCTTTCTGTTTGTGTGACTTTGTAAATGGTCCAAGTCGGACCGAAACGTCGTCGTAAGCTCTTCTCTCCTATGTGCGGGTTATTTGTGTATTCACGGTTTGCAATTGTAATAACACCCTGGCAAATGTTTGACACTATTATCGTGGTCCGTCATGAGTCACGACTCATTTCGGAATTCAGCTCAAGCGTCTCGGATTATAAATTCTTAGCCACGCATATCGTGTCACTATTGTAAGTCAAATGGGTGACTGTTGAAGATCCTTTGATCGTCTGAATTATAACTATCCACTTTTATCATATATCCGTAGTTTTTTGTTTGTGGTATGTTACTACTATTTTTTTGGATAGAGGACAACTTAACCTAACTTAGAAATGTGTTGCAACCTCTATGTGAAAAAGCTACTGAGATGGTGGGAGTTGAAATATGTAAGGAGCTGTGGGGCTGTGGTTCGTACGTTGGACTGCGTGCGGCCAGCAGTAACAGCCTGGTTGATCAGGTCCTGATCTACATGGAGGCCTGGGCATGGACTGGGCTGCGGGGGCGTTGACTCACCGGAACGCTTTCCAGGTAGGTAGACGCCAGGTAGACACGGCGAGCACCAGCAGCCAGGAAGGCTGGTCTAGGACCGGGCCGCAGGGGCGGTGATATTTGCAAGTTACTAAAGGAAACATACAACACACACACACACACACACACACACACACACACACAGGGAAGACAATAAAGGCGTACAAAATACTGAGAATTGACTTGGTGCACAGGGACAAGCTGCTACGCTGTTCGAAACGTGGGAAACAGAAATACGAAGGCACAGCTGCAAGTTAAAAAATACAGATGAGTCCAGGACTGTATGCACCACAGCCCGGCTAATCAGGAACTAGCTTGAGGAACTTATCGGTTCCCTCATGAAGACAACCGGGGGTTTGTTGGTAAGTAGCCTACGCATAAAGGGTGTTGAAAAGCTTTGGTCCCTTTACACTTAGAAGTGCACTTACCGTGCTCCTTTTCACTGGTGATATTTTTCACTGTTTACCTAACCTTATACTTTCATATGGAGTGATTTGGGTGTTTAGGTTTAGGGTCAGTCCTTTCTGAATTTTCCAGGAGTAAATTACGATGTATCTTTCTCCCCTGAGTTACAAAAAGTACAGTTTGGAGGACTTAGGTATTCCTAATAATACAGATGCTTGGCTGACTCTACCCAGTGAATGTTATCTGTGCATTCTCTAGTTCGGCTGTTTCTTCTGCCTTGAAGGGAGACAATACAAAGGAATATTCCAGTCTAGAATGAACAGGTGACTTGAAGATTATCATTGGCTGGGCTTCTCTTGTTTTGAAAGTCCTGGTTGTCCAGTCTATCATTTTTTCCTTGCTGCCGGGATAATTTCATTGTGATCCTTGAATGTGAGACCTGGCATTATCACTCACAACTTTCTCACATTAAACGAGTGATTTCAATTTCTCCTAGTGTCCATTCCAGTATTTATTTATTCATTTTTTTTCGGTAGCAGTGTAACTTAAATTTATCCCCAATGAATATGTTGTCAGTGGACCACTGAAAGACTTGACTTATATTACCTTGGAGTTTCGGCATGTTCTCTATAGATGCCACTCTCATACAAATTCTATTATCTGCAAAAGATGATAGGGTGCTGTGATTTATGTCTGTCTACGGCACACACGAGAGAAGTGAGGGAGAACTGTGCCTTGGGAAACAGAACTTTTCACTGTGTGCAGCTCCCAGTTTTAATGCTTCCTGTTATTTTTTGGGTTCTGCAGGTTAGGAAGTTAAAAGTCATTCTGCCCACTTTTCCAGTTACTACTTTTGCATACATTTTGAACTTTCTTATACCATGATCAACACTTTTACAAAATCCATGTACACTTCCTGTGCATTTTGCCTGTCTCCCAGTGTATCCAAGACACTTGTAATGGTCCAGTAATTCAGTAAGACTGGAGTAACCCACTCTGAATCCACGTCGCCCTGAGTATTACAGTTGTGATTCCACGTCTCACGAAATCATAATAACACAGTTGCAAACAAACTACTGTACGACTCACCTGCCATGCGTTCTAACCCCACCCGTACCGTGGTGTGATTCCACGTGCTTGACAATCTCACTTTCTGAAACACTTTGAAAGATATTGATAATTTGGGACGTCAGTACTGTCAGTCTATGCACTTTCTCCTCTGCCAACTTTGTTAAGTTAAGCTATATCACTGTTTTTTTTTTTTAATGATTGTTGGATGACTCGTCTGCCCAGGTTCCATCTCTAAAGAATATTTAAGACTTTCTTGACGAATAGGGAGTTGCATGCGTCCAGGCGCTGGGGCAGAGTGTATGGGCATGCCTCAACTGCCTCTTCGAAGTCAAGTGGGGACAGATTATCATAAATTATGGAGATACCGACAGCATTTCGATTCTCGTGGAAAAACTCATTTGAGTCGTCAGTCTTAAGACTGATTAATGTCTCTCTGAGTATATTAACATTGTGACTTTAGAATTTCACTGATTTATCACCACTGCATGTTTCATCTCCTTTACGTAAGAGACCGACAGTAGAAGTGATTTTTGCCATCGATTTAGCATATGAGAAAAAGTATTTTGGATTTCTTTCGATTTCATTTATGGCTTTTTGCTCTCTCTCTCTCTCTCTCTCTCTCTCTCTCTCTCTCTCTCTCTCTCTCCTCTCTCTCTCTCTCCTGGGTTCTGAGGCATTTAGTTTGAGCTCAGCGTTTTCCATTTCTTTAACAAGTGTTTAT
>NC_069412.1:23887549-23912549 GCF_026875155.1 Cherax quadricarinatus | reverse complement strand
CTTCAGTTTCCTTTCCAACACTGTGGTTTGGGGGGGCTGTGGGGGTGGGAGACCTGGTAGCATACTGTGGGATTCTATGGTTGGGGGTTGGGTGGAAGCTGTGGGTATGGATTGTATTGTGTGTTGGGATGGTGTGATAGGTTGTGGGGTTCTGAGGATAGTTGTGTGTGTGCTTGCCCTTGCTGCTCTGTTCTGCTCTGACTGACCTCTGCTGGTTCCATCCTTGTCTCCTTTCCTAGCTCCTTTCGCTTTTTTGTCTTCCTCAGCTGCTGTCTCTCTGTTTGAGTTCTGTCTCTGTCTAGGAACATCTTCTTGTACTCTTCCGAGCTTTTCAACTGTGGTTTCTCTTGGAGGATCCTGTTCCGCACTGTTTTTGTCCTGAGAATCAGCTTGATCGGTCGGTTTCTCCCCTTCAAGTACCCCCCTATTCTCTGAAAATTTACAATCTCATCCATGTCTTCTCCCTTTATTTCCGTGATGATTTTCTCAATCTCCTTTCTTTCTTCCTGCCGTCTTTCAGTGTGTGTCCTTTCCTCTCTCTCCTGAAGCCCATGGATAATCACTGATTTTGCCCTTTCCTCCTCCCATTGCCTCTCCCTCTGTGACTGGTTCCTGTCTGTATGTGGTCATTTTCTCCCTTGATTTTTCCAGTGGCTTTTGGTAGCATGGTTGTGCCTCAGCATTCGACCTATCTCCCTCTCCATCTGCACCCATCTGCTCTTCCCTTCCACTCCCTGGCCCTTCTTTGCAGGCTGATATGACCTTAGCATAATTCATATCTCCTTCCTTCCTGTTCAGCCTCTCAGCTTCGTATGGTGTGTCTTCTCTGGTCACTACCCCTGAGACTTGCTTCAGCCTGTTTACCTCAAATTCTAGGACCTTTACCCTGGCTACTGCAGTTTCGACTTGTGCCTCCCAATTCTTCGTCTCCTTCTCCAACCTCTTTTCCCATTTCACAGAGAGCTCTTTCTCCATTTTGTCAGAAAGCTCTCCTAATTTTCTCTCCCATTCTTGCTCTATCCTCATCCACTGCTCCTCCATCCATTCCTCCCTACCAGTACCATTGTCATCTGATCCCTGATTCCTGCGAGTCCCAACCATTTTTTTTTTTAGTGAAAGAGAGAAAGAGAAAAAGAAAAAGGGGGAGAGAGTGAGAGAGAGGGAGAAAGAGAGAGAAGGGGAGGGTAGAAGGAGGGGAAAAGAAGGGAAAAGGGGGAGAAAGTGGGAGAGAGGGAAAATGTAAGAGAGAGGGGGGGAGTGACAAGGGAAGAGAGAGAGAGAAAAAAAAAAGAAGAGGAAGAGAGAGAGTAAGAGAGGAAGAGAGAGAGGGAGAGGGAGAGAGAGAGGAAGAGAGAGTGAGAGGAAGAGAGAGAGGAAGAGAGGATGAGAGAAAGGGGGAGAGAGAGAGAGGAAGAGAGAGGAGAGGAGAGGGAGAGAGATGGGGGGAAAGGGTTAGAGGGTCACTTCACAGGAAGGTTTTAAATCCTGTATATGTGTGTGTGTGTGTGTGTGTGTGTGTGTGTGTGTGTGTGTGTGTGTGTGCATGTGTGTGTGTGTGTGTGTGTGTCTGTGTGTGTGTCTGTGTGTGTGTGTGTGTGTGTGTGTGTGTGTGTGTGTGTGTGTGTGTGTGCTACAGCTATTCAAGTACCTAAGAGCAGAGCTGTTCTCACCAAGTGTGTGTGCATATGTTTATGTAAACAGTCCTTATTTCCCACGTATGTACTACATATGTATTGCATATGTACCCGATCTCTTGGTTCCCACTGTAGTCTTATGAGTTTAAAATTACGTTCAAAAATAAATACACTAGGCTTCGCCTATATGCCGCTACCTCTAAATTCTATTAAATGCCAGTAAATGCTGCTTGTTCTAATTCTGATAGCTCGAGGAGAGTGACCCCCAATTCCAGCTAGAGACAGGTACTATTGACCCCATGCAATTCAATCTAGGTGAATATTACTTGCGGCTGGCAGTGGAGTAACGTTGTGGGTCTGTCCAGTCCCAGAAGTTGATGTTTGATGCTTCTCGGTAATTTTTCCACTAACTTCCTGTATGCACTATAGTCTCTAGCTCTTCTATTTTTTTCACTCTCTCACTGTATTTACTGACACATCTATACATATCTCTTATATCCCTGGTCTTGAGTCGCACTTATTCTTCAAAATACCCCACTGCGTTATTATGGCAACACTATTTAGGCCTGACACAACCGTTCACCCTTCTAACGGCCCCTACTAAACACTCAGCAACTATTTCCTTTGTTTTCTTTTCTGTGATCACTTATATTTCCTTTTTTCGGGGCTTAAGTGATTATATGCACTCTTATGCGTGCACACGCCTATATCCTACACTCTATTCCTTATGGCACAGTCAGAAATTATCACCAAAACACGAGCTCAAACCGCGTGACTCCTCGAGTGTGTGTGTGTGTGTGTGTGTGTGTGTGTGTGTGTGTGTGTGTGTGTGTGTCTATGTGTGTGTGTGTGTGTGTGTGTGTGTGTGTGTGTGTAATTTTACAGATGCTTATCTACATGAATAGCTACCTGAATACATTCATATTTACATATTTTCTTTCTTATATAGATTCATACATACATACTGTAACCACTCATGCCTTAATACACACATTTTAGTGCATACCTCTATACACACGTGCTTTCATGCATACACGTGTATACGACTACATTTATACATACCGAGCAGGGAAAAAACTGGAGAGAGTCAGTGTTTAAGCGCACTAAACTGCGCTTCACACGACCCAGAAAACTACCAAGTCTCACATTGGAAATCTCGGCTTTTCTTGACTCTCCAAAAGTTTCGACTCCCACGTGAAGGGCGAGCGAAACTGGCCCACCGGTGGCTAATTGGGACCTTACGGAAGGGCGAACTAAGGCGCAATGTTGCTGGCGAGTGGCGGGGAGACGGCTGGTTTAAAGGTTGTGGGCGTGAGTGGTGCAGAACGGGGCTACGCCCACGGCAGGAGCCACGCCCACCGCCCGCAACTCATTCCCTGAGGAAAGTTAAAGGAACTGATTGTAAGGTCGTCTGTCTTATGCTTCCTGGACAGAGATTGGAGACTTCATCATTCCCATGAATGGCACACACGGGTTTAGCGCCTCATATAACAGTCAAAACGAAAAAAGTTAAATTTCCATTCGTTATTTAAGCTCTGTCTTCATATTTCTCATCTACATTTCTTATTCATGTCTACTAACGTTTTTTCCCGCATTTCATGTTAACCTCACATTTTTCATACCATCTTCTGTTGACACGTAACGTTCAATCATGTATTAATTTCTATTTATAAATGTAAAGGAAAATTACGTTGCAGATCAGCTTTTATTGGGGGGGGGCACCATTTCGCTTAGTTTAAAGCTTTATCAAGTCATAATATGGATTAAAAGATCAACATGTCCTGGTTTAAGCTTGTTCTTCACGCTTAGTGATCCTCACGTGAGTGACTGCATGTTCACTCACGATTTTGCTTATATACTTCATGTTCATTCATGTCTTGACTAGTGTATCTTCGAGTCCACTTATCTCTCCGTATGTCTACTAATGTCTACTCATGTCTTTACTCTCATCTCTCGCTGATACTCTTGTTTTAATAGTGTATGTATGGAGTATGTTTATGTATTCCTGCGACGTATGTGAACAGCTGTGTAGGGTTACATAAACATATGTTTTATGCATGTGTGTATGTGTGGTGGTGGGAGGGGGGGCTTGTGAGTCTCTGTATACGTAAGTACATAGCGTTGATTCACGTAGTTTTCTATAGACGGCTTCGGGGATCACCGCCCCCCGCTGCCCCGTCTCAAACCAGGCCTTCCGGTTGCTGGCCTCATCAACCTGGCTGTTGTTGCCAGCCACACGCAGTCCGAAGTATGTACTACAACCCGGCAGATCAAGGACCGACTTAAGAGAACCTATCAGCTTCCCTCTTGAAGACAGCCAGGAGGTGGTTAGTAATTTCCCCTTATATATGAAGAGAGGGTGTTGAAGTGTGTTGGTCCCTTTACACTAATTGTCTCAGTGTATTCAATACGTTCCTGCTTTTCATTGGGGGTATATTGCACCATCTACCAAGCCTCTTGCTTTCAGAAGGGGTTTGCAGGATTTTCCAAGTGTCAGCTATGACAATTATAAAGTAGTTTCCCTTCAGCTATGACAATTATAAAGTAGCTTCCCTTCAGCTATGACAATTATAAAGTAGCTTCCCTTCAGCTATGACAATTATAAAGTAGCTTCCCTTCCTACATTCAGGGAAATGCAGTTAACTGAGGCTTGAAGCATTCTCAGCTATTAAGGTACTCGACTGAACTTTGTATTAAAGGCTTTCTGTATATTCTGAAGCTCTTAAATTGTTAGTATACATCAATTTTCCAGCCTAAAGGGGAATAGTGACATGCAACAAGTGTTTGCTTCGGCCAGCAATTAGGATTTGAATCACACTGCCTGGGAAGTGTCGTTACTGTGGTGCCTCAGCCTGTTCTACCTGGAGTCCTACCAACGATTACACAGTCATATTAATTGTATACAATGCTGCCAGGTTCATGATGACACGTGTGCAACATTTGGGTACCTGTTACGGTACCTTGCGGCCCCCCTCCTTACCTGTGGCGCCGTCTCGAACTGCTGCACCCTCATGCCTCTGCTTATGGCTAAGGGACTGAATACATTCAGTTAAAGTTAATGGACAGAATATCTTAAAATGATTTCTCCACTACTTACACCGTCTACGATATAACAATCAACTTTGTGTTGGGCTAACCAAGTCTCCTATGCAGGCGAAACGAACAAAAATACCTACACGTTTCACATCCTCTTATTCAGTTAGACATAGAAGGTAAAACTTTTATCCATAAACCTATCATTTTATCCTAGGAATTCTTAGGTTCTAACTAGCTCTTAGTAGCTAATTCATCTTGTCCTAAACTTACGTACAAGTTAGCTAGTAGGGCCTGGTCGGGGCACAAGTGCTCCCGTGTCTAGGCTAACAAGCGCAGGGTAAAAACCTTCATCCCTAAACTTTTGTGTCATAGTTGGCAGAGTGGACTAAGGCATCACAGTATTCGCTCTTCCCAGGCGGAGTGCGAGTAGTGTGGGTTCGAATTCTCACGCTTGTTAATATGAAATTGTGTTACATACTTGTCTCGTGGAATTACTGCATGTATACTTATATACAGCTTTTGTTGCTACTTTACGTTGTTTGATTAGTATTTCCTTTGTTAGGAGAAACAGAAATTTGTTTCGTTACTCTGAACTTAGTCATATCACACACACACACACACACACACACACACACACACACACACACACACACACAC
Organism: Cherax quadricarinatus; assembly: GCF_026875155.1. Classification (NCBI taxonomy): domain Eukaryota; kingdom Metazoa; phylum Arthropoda; class Malacostraca; order Decapoda; family Parastacidae; genus Cherax; species Cherax quadricarinatus. Next base: position 23,907,222 of record NC_069412.1, on the reverse strand, counting down.
ACACACACACACACACACACACACACAGTGTAGCAGGCACATCTTCGAATATGTACCACCAGCACACCAGCATGGATACCACCCCCCTCATAAAGCATTTTAAGAAACTGAAGACAGCACATAGGTATAGAAAAACGGCTGGATCCAGAGCTCTGATACGTATTCTCCGAGGACAGGCTAACGGAATTGAACCTCACGACATAAAGAATAGAAAAAAACAGAAGAAACATAATTAGGACAATAGACACAGGAGTACATCAGGGAAGACTACAAACTCATCTGGACAAGCTGCAGGATTGGTCTGACAAGTGTCTATTGGAATTTAACACCAGCAAATGCAATGAAATGAAAATCTGGAAGCGTAAAGACTACCAGAAATAGAGTACAGGCTCGGGCGACAAAGGGTGCAAAGCTTACTGAAAGAGAAGGACTATAGTGTGAATATAGTTCCCAGCATTTCGCCTCAGCTGCGTCAACCGAATAACTGCTGCAGCAAACGCTTGGCCGACATTCACGACCTTATATACGGAACATGTCAGGCCCATCTTGGAGTATGCAGCGCCAGAATGGAACCCACATCTGATAAAGCAAGTAAAGAAGCAGGAAAAGGGCAAAGGTTAACAATGAGATTAGTCCCAGAGTTGAGTAGTATGAACTATGAGGAGAGGCTAGAGGAACTAAACACCGGGGGTGATATGATTAAGACGTACAAGATACTAAGAGGAATTGACAGAGCGAGTCTATTCGAGATGCGGGAATAAGGTATTCAAGGGCACAGCTTGAAGTTAACAGATGAGTCATAGGGAAGTTAGAAATAGTTCCTTAGGCTTATAGTAGTCAGGAAGTGGAACGACGGAGCTAGCAAAGTGGTCGAGGCGGAATCCATATATAGTTTAAAGAATAGGTATGATAAGGATCACGTAACCAGCAGGGTGGTGGGGCCGAGACTCGATCCCCTGTAACCACAAATATATGAAAATGCCATGCACGTGCGCGTGTACACGTGCGCGCGCGCAACACACACACACACACACACACACACACCACACACACACACACACACACACACACACACACACACACACACACACAGGGATGGGTAGACTGCATCTACTGTAGAAGGATTTCGACACAGTACCACACAAGAGACTGGTTGAAAAGCTAGAGGAGCAAGCAACAATAGCAGGGAGAGTACTATAATAGATCAAGGAATACCTGACAGGAAGAAAGCAAGTTCTGGTGCGTGACGAGGTGTCAGAGCGGGCACACGCGTCGAGTGGGGTTCCACAAGGGTCAGTCCTAGGTCCAGTGCTGTTTCTAGTATGTGTGAATGACATGACAGAAGGGGTAGATTCAGAGGTGTCCCTGTTTGCAGACGATGTAAAGCTGATGAGGAGAATACAAGTGAACGAGGACCAGGTAAGCCTACAAGGAAATCTGGACAGGCTGAAAGCCTGGTCCTACAAATTACCCCTGGAGTTAAACCCAAAAAGTGCAAAGTCATGAAGTTTGGGGAAGGGCAAACAAGCCCGCAGATGGAGTACAGCGTTGGTGGTCAAACGCTGCAAAAGTCACTCAAGGAAAAGAATCTTGGGGTGTGTACTATACCGAGCATATCTCCTGAGGCGCACATCAACAAAATAACTGCTACAGCATATGGGCGCCTAGAAAACCTAAGAATAGCGTTTCGACATTTAAGTAAAGAGTCATTCAAGACACTGTACACTGTATATGTCAGGCCCATATTAAAGTATGCAGCGCCAGTATGGAACCCACACCTGGTCAAACACGTCAGGAAATTAGAGAAAGTGCAAAGGTTTGCAATAAGACTAGTCCCGGAACTAACGGGTATGCCCTACGAGGAGAGGTTAAGGGAAATCAACCTGACGTCACTGGAGGACAGAAGGGATAGGGTTAACATGATAACGACATGCAAAATACTGAGAGATATTGACAATGTGGATAAGGACAGGATGCATCAGAGATGGGTCACAACAACAAAGGGTACAGCTGGAAGTTGAAAAACTCAGATTAGTCAAAGGGATGTTAGGAAGTATTTCTTCAGCTGTAGAGTTGTTAGGAAGTGGAACAATCTGGAGAGTGATGTAGTGGAGGCAGGATCCATACAAAGCGTTAAGAAGAGGTATGATAGGGAGAGTGTGAACCTAGTGGCCAGCGAAGAGGCGGGACCAGGAGCTGTGAATCGACCCCTGCAACCACACTTAGGCGAGTACAATTAGGTGAATACATATGCACACACACACACACACACACACACACACACACACACACACACACACACAAGAAGGCGTTTGACACGGTTCCACACAAGAGATTAGTGAAAAAACTGGAGGACCAAGCAGGGATAACAGGGAAGGCACTACAATGGATCAGGGAATACTTGTCAGGAAGACAGCAGCGAGTCATGGTACGTGGCGAGGTGTAAGAGTGGGCACCTGTGACCAGCGGGGTCCCACAGGGGTCAGTCTTAGGACCAGTGCTGTTTCTGGTATTTGTGAACACGACGGAAGGAATAGACTCCGAAGTGTCCCTGTTTGCAGATGACGTGAAGTTGATGAGAAGAATTCATTCGATCGAAGACCAGGCAGAACTACACATGGATCTGGGCAGGCTGCAGACCTGGTCCAGCAATTGGCTCCTGGAGTTCAACCCCACCAAGTGCAAAGTCATGAAGATTGGGGAAGAGCAAAGAAGACCGCAGACGGAATACAGTCTAGGGGTCCAGAGACTACAAACCTCACTCAAGGAAAAAGATCTTGGGATGAGTATAACACCAGGCACATCTCCTAAAGCGCACATCAACCAAATAACTGCTGCAGCATATGGGCGCCTAGCAAACCTCAGAACAGCATTCCGACATCTTAAGAAATCGTTCAGGACCCTGTACACCGTGTACGTTAGGCCCATATTGGAGTATGTGGTACCAGTTTGGAACCCATACCTAGCCAAGCACGTAAAGAAACTAGAGAAAGTGCAAAGGTTTGCAACAAGACTAGTCCCAGAGCTAAGAGGTATGTCCTACGAGGAGAGGTTAAGGGAAATCAATCTGACGACACTGGAGGACGAGAGATAGGGGGGACATGATAACGACATACAAAATACTGAGAGGAATTGACAGGACAAAGACAGGATGTTCCAGAGATGGGACACAGCAACACGGGGACACAGTTGGAAGCTGAAGACACAAATGAATCACAGGGATGTTAGGAAGTATTTCTTCAGCCACAGAGTAGTCAGGAAGTGGAATAGTTTGGGAAGCGATGTAGTGGAGGCAGGATCCATACATAGCTTTAAGCTGAGGTATGATAAAGCTCACGGTTCAGGGAGAGTGACCTAGTAGCGACCAGTGAAAAGGCGGGACCAGGAGCTTGGACCCGACCCCTGCAACTTCAACTAGGTGAGTACACACACACACACACACACACACACACACACACACACACCACACACACACACAGACAAACACACACACATGTGATCAAGTGTATCTGTCTCATATCAGTATTTATATACAACTTCAGCAGAAAAGATTTTTCTTTGGTGCATCTTGGCTGCCTTCCAGTTGACTGTCTGTGATTGGCCAAGTAGCTGGTGACGTCAGCGGTGGGAGGGGCCAAGACGGCAGCCGCAAGTCTTCTTTTAATGGGACTTAAATTTGACGAAGCCTCCTCATTATCGCCAAAATACACACCATTAAGACGTTAATGAATTTTTGATGCTTCTCCTGGACGGAATAAAACTCGTAATGAGAGAGGAAGTTAGAGAGGAAGTTCATCTTAGAGGCGGAAGTTCATCTTGGTATCTTGGTAAGAAAAGTGTCTAAGAAACCTTTGGCAACAACTTCATGGGATTCTTAGCAAATAGGATAGAGAGCCCACCATCTTCCCCCCCCCCCGCCATGTTGTGGCACCAGCTGGGGCAAGGGGGAGGGGTTACACTACCTAGGGCAGGGAGGGGAGGGTCTAGCGCCAGCTGTGGTAGAGGGAAGGGGCGTCCACCCCTGCCATGTTGTGCCACCAGCTGGGGTAGAGGGAAGGAGCGTTTTCCCCCGCCATATTGTGGCACCAGCTGGGGCAGGGGGGAGGGGGCAAGAACCAACTAGGGTAGAGGGAAAGGGCGTTATCCCCCGCCATGCTGGGGCAGGGAGAAGGGGCGTCACTCACTACCATGACTCCAGCTGTCCCTGGCAGGTGGTACTAAGGGAGAGGTGGGGGAGTGAGAGAGTACAGGCGATAGGTTTGAGGGTAGTTAAAGGGTGAGGGGAAATGAGTGCGTAAGGGGATGGTATATGGAGAGTGCGTGGATAAGTGTGTGGGTTGCGTGGGTGGGTGTATATGTGGCGTGGATGGGTGTGAGTTGCGTGGATTCATGGTAAAACAATTCTTTGTAATCCACAAATACCTACACAGAATCTTCCTGTTCCACCTAATCAACGGTAGTAACTCCAGTGCCAAGCCTGGATGTTCTCCTATGTTCTCGTTTTCTTGCTGTCTCTGCACTCGTATGCTCTAGTATTCTTCCCGTTTCTGCAACATAATTACATACATTCACAATCCATTTAGATTTATATTTTCTTCTAGATATTTATCAGGATTTATAGCGACAGTGACCGATTCATTACTCATCATTTTAGTGCAATTTACAGTGGTATGCTCAATAATCATATTACCACCAATAAAAACACCGAAACTCCTTCCTTATATTAAGAACGTTGGTAGTTGCAGGATAAACAAGAATCATTCTTTGGGCTCCAACGGCCGGAGAGACTTTTCTTCGGCGAACATAAACATGGAAGTAGCGTAATCAGTTAAGGATCTAATACAGACTATGTACGCCATTCTCACTATTCCAAGAGGGTGAGGTTGAAATACTACCACTTTTTATTCCTTACTTTTTTTATTTATACCTTTTGAGGTTTAAAAATAAAAGTCCCCATTTATTTTGCCCAAGTTCTTGTCTTTCGTCGTTACGTCTGTAAGTGCAGTGATGAATCTTGCATACGTGAGGATCATTGTAGGACTCATTTTGCGAATTATCATCATTTAAAGAGGAAGCCTTGTATTTTTACCTGGTTCCTTGATCTATGATAAAAATTCTCAACAGCAACTGTAATTTCATCAACATTATTACAGTAGTCGTGAAGGTTATGTACATGTCCTCAGAATTAAGATTCCATGATGTTGCAGTGTCTGACAAGTTGTGTATGAATGGTATATAATACTCAACTTGTCGGTATTATATACCATTCATACACAAAATTATTACAGTAGTAACGGACAAAAGGCTTGAAAAAGCTCCTGGAGAGCGAAACGTTGCCACAATAAAATGTCGTATTACTTTCATACGTGTTCTTTTACCTAACGTACATTATTAATTAAATTTTTGTACGTCACTGGGTTCATAACTTTCATGGTTCACACAATCAATCAAATGACTTATATCCCGGATTAAGAATAACTTTTTCCTTTTGTATTTAGCTCCATGATTACTAGAAATAAGATCAAAATGGCCGGCAACACAGAAGATCAACTAACCCAGTCAAGCACTGTATATCATACAATAAATCTAGATTCAGAACTAACGTGCCTCTTTTGCACGAGCAATCCCAATAATGCACATTATGAAAGCAAAGGCACAATACCGTGATTAAAACAATACATAAATAACCCGCACATAGGAGAGGGAGGAGCTGACGATGAAGCTTCGGTCCGACTTGGACCATTTACAAATCACTGGCTCCCTCGCCTTCATATGTTAGTGTGACTTTTAAATGGTTCACGTCGGACCGAAACGTCGTCGCAAGCTTCTCTTCTACGTGCGGGTTATTTGTGTAACTCACATCATTCTGCTATTCCCATGTTCACCTAGGAATTTAAATAATTTAGTTCCACCGATGTCTGTCGTCTCTCCAACAGTCTCACGTCTAGCAGTACAAGAATATTGACAAGTACTGATGTAATCAGGTAACGCATCACTCTGACACTGATCAAGCGGATCATGCGTGTTGAAGATGTTGGCGCCGAGAAGTTGACTTCATGCACTTTTCACCTCCATGTTATTGCATTTTGAATCTGCATTGCTGAGCCAGGAGTGAACGAGGCAATATCCAACATGTATGACGCTCTGTAGCTTCTACTCTCCTGATAATCTATAAACCCGTGGTCATACAGAGATTAGAGCTGCAGCTGTGCTCCAGGTAAGATTAGAGCTGCAACTGTGCTCCAGGTAAGATCAGAGTTGTAGCAGTTCTCCAGGAACCTTTACTCATTTCCCCATCTGTAACACGCAAGTGTTACGTTGCAACTCCTGGCGGATCCCTTCCTCAACACGCAAGAGTAGCGTTACAGCTCCTGTTAACCCCCCCCCCTCCGATGCAACAACTTCCCACAACGAGAAATAAACTAACCATCCTTTGCTATACACACACACACACACACTTGCAATACCCCCTTGCAGCACACACAACATGGCCTCCAGATTCTAAACTAAAGTAATCCTACACCAGAGGGAGCGAGAGGGGAAAAAAATATATTCGCCGTAGTAAAAGTGCTTGAGGCAATAAAACACGGGGTTCAGGAGCATACATTGCCTGGTGTAAGGTAAAAAACCTCAAGTAATATGTAAAATAGGTGTAACGAACAGCCTGGCAAGGAAACAGGTAGCCCGCTTTCATTACAACAATTACACCCCTTGCTCACTCTAACTTAATTATGGTGAATTTTAATTAGGGTGCGTGTTAATCTATGTCGCTGGTAAGGTGCTGTTGAGATTGCCAGCCTATCCAGGAGGCACGGGAATTTAATTACATTAGCATACCGCTGCCTCATTTATACCCTGGAGGAGCTTGTGTCTGTAGCGCCAGGAAGCTAGAGTATCCTACGGCCCGTTACGGCTCCTAGGTGCAGAGGCTGCAAGGATCTTAGTCCCTTGGGAGCTAGGATGCTCCACCACGTTGGTAAAGTGAATTTAGGAATGGGTTTAGGTTCCTGTGGCCTGTAGGATACCCTATTGCTGCGGCTCCTACGTACAAAAGCTTGAAGGATCTTACTGCCTTGGGACTCAGAGTTCTCCACCTTGGTACAATTTTAATTAGTTAATTGTGATATCAAAATTGGTTTATATATCTACATAACTTTTGGTTAAATAGCATGGAAGGTTATGATTGTGAAGGTTTTGAATGGTAGTGGTGAATGGGATGGTGATGGAGGATGGGATGGTGATGGATGGGATGATGGTGGACGATGGGATGGTGGTGGAGGATGGGATGGTGGTGGAGGATGGGATGGTGATGGATGGGATGATGGTGGACGATGGGGTGGTGGATGGGATGGTGGTGAAGGATGGGATTGTGGTGGAGGATGGAGTGGTGGACATATTCCTATATTGATGATGTGGCTGGTATTCACTTTAAACATTTATTTGCACAGATAATTGACGTTGATGATCACGCTTCACACTCCACCGTCTGTTTACAACCAGTTCTGAGCATAACGTTGGTATTTTACAGTAACTGAAGACCATCGCTAAAGTGACTGTCACTACGAGCGTTGGTAATTTAATATCACCCTTAAGCAGTCCTGACGATGGTAGAATATACTGACAAGCAGGTTAACGAGAGACGATATGCGGTTTACAGCATTTTATTGAAAAGACCTTTCGCCCACTAGTTCCTGGTGGATGAAATATCTCAATAAAATGCTGTTTCGTGCAAATATAATCTTTTTTTTTTGTATGGCTTAGTGCGTGTGTAGGTGTTAACATGTGGTCAGATACGGTTTAATCAAGGTTAACCTAATCTAAATCTCGTATATTGAGAACTTTGCTTAAGAATATTCCCTGAAAGTAATATAACGCTGCCACCGGGACAGGTATTTGACAAGAGTCGACCCTGTGAAGATCAGGTCATAATCTGTGGCACTGGATTTCCCCCAGATTAAATCTGGTGTCGGTGACCATGTAATCTCTCGTTTGACATTTGGGGAAACGGGGGTAGGGGGGGGCAAGGGTCGATTGTGTCAGCTGATCGTCTGTAAACACGCATTTCTTAATGGGCGGTTCGGATATCCCGTATTGTGCACTTCAGGTGTTCATCTCTCTGGTCCAAGTCAAAGATGGTGTCCAGAGCAGATAAGTGTGAAAATACATATAGGTGTAGCACTTTTCTCTCGCTGGAAGCTATGCCAACGCAATCGTTGAATCACACCGAGGCTAGGGGACTGATCAGCTATCATGGCTGAGAAACTGAACACCTCCGCTTCTGGTGTCTCCAGGATATAATATCTGTATTGGGTTGATAAAGGAACTGGTTCGTGAAACGTGTCCATGAAGATACCCTAGGTGTTACTAAATTGTACACAATACCGACGAGTAGATGAGGAAGACAAATGTACAACAGTTGGTTGTCTTTATTGTCGTAAGGTTTCGCCCGCTTTGTTGGTTACAGTCGAATACAGAGGTTGATTAAATATTGGAAACAGTAGAAGCCACAAAGAGGCGAAGACGATGTGATCAGTCTCTCAGGACCGAGAAGTGTCCAGTTCCACAGTTTCGATCAAAGTGATATATGCATTCGACTGAAGAAGCCTTCAGAGCAGGCGAAACGTTCCAACAATAAAGCTCCCCGAGTGTTTCACATGTTACTTACTCAGAGTAATCACTGGATCAAGAGGCCTTCACCAGCAACTATAGATAGATCTAAACTAACCCAGGAAGACTCACTGCATCTCTCTGTTGTGTGAAGAAGCAGATGTCTGAAATCTTGAAACTGTATCCAGGTTCTGCATCATCTGCATCGCTTAATTATTTCACCAATGGAGAGCAAATCTCTGGAATGACAACTGGGATATTCGAAATTAAAAACTATTTACCTACTAGGTTCTTATATGACCCTTTATGACCTCCACAGTTCTTTTAAACTACCTCTCACAGGATGAGCTGGTGGTGCACAGTAGACTAACCACTGTTGCTGACATTAACACATTCAGACCCCATACACCATCCTCCACACGTTCCAGACCCATTAATTCAGTTGCCAAGATCAAATCATAGCCTTGACTACCTCCTCGTGGGTGATAGCTCTCCGAGGAATGTTAATCATCTTCGCTCACCTCCTGCAGAAGGGACGCTGAGCTCCTGCAGAAGGGACGCTGAGCGCCTGCAGAAGGGTCGCTCAGCACCTGCAGCAGGAAAACACCTCAGTAAATTGAACACAAAAGACCTGTAGATGGGCTACTCAGCACCTACAAAGAGGCGCCCGACAATAGCAGAAGGGAGGCTCAGCTCCGTAAAAAATGGGATACACAACACCAGCTGAAGAGATATACAGCACCAGCAGAAGGGATACATAACATCTTCAGTAGGGATACACAACACTCCAAGCTTTGAACAATAAAATGGTATAAAATACCGACAGGTTGTTTAGGTAAGACACATATGCAACAGTTAGGTATCTTTATTTCGAAACGTTTCGCCTACACAGTAGGCTTCTTCAGTCGAGTACAGCAAAGTTGATAGAAGCAGAAAAGACTTGAAGACGATGTAATCAGTCCATCACCCTTAAAGTTTTGAGGTGGTCAGTCCCTCAGTCTGGAGAAGAGTATTGTTCCATTCCAGACAATGGAACAATACTCTTCTCCAGACTGAGGGACTGACCACCTCAAAACTTTAAGGGTGATGGACTGATTACATCGTCTTCAAGTCTTTTCTGCTTCTATCAACTTTGCTGTACTCGACTGAAGAAGCCTACTGTGTAGGCGAAACGTTTCGAAATAAAGATACCTAACTGTTGCATATGTGTCTTACCTAAACACTCCAAGCTTTACATATATATATATTTACATAGCTTCATTAGATGAAAGAATTGCGTAGCATCTTTCGTGGTTCCTCCGGAGATGCCGCTTGTGATGGCACTGACAACATCGTCCTCTGGCTTTCTTGGGGCGCTTTGATTTGTGAAGCCGAGGGTGAGGTGGGATCAGGCAGATTCGGAGGATTCCCCAGAGTCCAGTTATCACCTTCAATAAGATTAATTTTCGAGGGGCAAGGATGCTCGAGGCAGAAGGGAGGGCGCTACAGGGAGAAGTGAGGACGCTACAGGGAGAAGAGAAGAAGCTGCAGGGAGAAAAGATGCTGGAGGATATAGGGAGGAATCTAGAGAGTGAATTAAGAACTGTAGAGGCTACAGGATTGAAGAGTGCTTTAGGGTGAAGAGGGGAAAGATGCTGGAGGTAGATGGAGATAAGATTTTGTTCGAATTTTTAACTCCGGAGGATTAGCCATTCAGGATAACCCAAGAAAATCAGTGCGCCATCAAGAAGTGTCTTATTTCCATTAGGGCCCTTCAATCTTGTCCCCCAGAATGAGATCTACACCAGTCGACTAACATCCAGCCCCCTACTTCCTTGCTAGGTGAACGGGGATAGCATCCGGCCGGGGAATCGAAACACGGACACTCAGTGTGTGAGGCGAGAGTGTTATCTACCAGGCCACGGGGCACCGTCAGAGGAGATGAAGAATACTAGACGCAGATGAAAGGAAAAATACTATATGCAGATGAAAGGAAGAACACTAGAGGCAGAAGGGATAAACTATTAGAAGGGTGAGAGAAAGAAGATGGGGATTGATAAAGAGAGGAGAGAGAGGGAGGTACAGTACAGGTTGTGTGCGTGAGAGAGAGAGAACGAACTGATATTATTGTGAATTAGTGTTGCAGGGAACCAGAGACAACAAGTGTTGGTCATAGAATATCTTGAGTGTTGCGAGGCCAGTGACACACATGATGCAGTGTAGAGGCCTTGTGCAAGACAGTTGTATCACGTGTGTTCAAGGAATTATCTCTCTTGCGTTGCAAGAAGGTGAAGGATCAGTATTAACAAGAATTATCCTCAAAACAGTTATCCCCACCATCACGCAGCAGCCAAAACTTACATCCAATACTACTACTACTAATAATAATGATAATGTTACTACTTGTACCAATACCTCTACTATTATTAATGCTATTATTAGTACTATTACTACTACTACTACTAACAACATTACTACTACTACTACTATTACTACTACTACATCTACTGGTACTACTACTACTGCTGTTGCTACTACTACCACGACAACCATTAGCATGGGCCAGTTAGGGTTCTCAGTGCTAATGATTTTTGATATCGTATAAGTATCCTCTGTGTCTCTGTATTGTTCCTAACAACTTTACAAAGCTCTGCAGAGCGAAACGTTGCTACAATAAAGGTCACATTAGTTGAGCATATGTCTTTTTACCTAACAAGGGAATTGTGGGATGTGCCTCTCTTCCCACGGTCGGCCAAGCGGATTCCCACATTATTCCTTAGCATCTTAAAGGTTGCTCTCCGGCAACCAGAAAGACATAAAAGCCAGGAGTCTTGCTTCCTGTTAGCAGCGTCGGATATTAACATTTGATTTATGAGTTATTTCGCCTTGCAGGTGTGATTTCGGCATTAGTGGTTATTTATTAAGATCAATTTGAAGATCAGCGGCTGCCTATATAGACCTCGAAATATCTTCTTGGAGGGTTAACTGCTGGGGTAATTCGCCCAAACTAATTTTTGGGCCTATTTCAGTCATCAAATAGACTGAAATCTAGTCTGTTCAACCAGTGTGGCTTGAATACTGTGACCTGATAGGTAGAAACGATAATTTTAATCCGAAAACCAACCAGTTAATAATCCAAGATTTTCCCCTTTAGCTAATTTAAACTAAATTCAACAGTTTCCTTTTTTTTCAAATTAGAGTCGCAAAAAACAAATCTTGTCTCTCCATTATTAACGTCGCGACTTTTGCTATGCTAAAGTAACTCTCCATAGTTAATACATCGTCACTCCATTAAAATCGACGTTCTTCTCTACTTCTCGTCATGAAGAACCTCAAGCGTATTTTGCGGCACCAATAATTGTTGACGGATTAGTTAAACCAGGTATATTTCGGGGGGAGGGGGGGGTAGGTAAAGATGGCGAAGGGGTGAAGCCACTGTGACACCCAATTTAGGTCAATTCCGCTGATAAAACTCTAGTATGTTTCCAGAGTAACCAGAAGAACAAAGAAATTCCCAATTAAACCAACAGAACCAACCTAAAAACTGTTATAAGCTAATTTAATAATTTTTTCACTTATTTTAACCAATTCAACCAGTGTGTGTGTGTGGGAGGGTGGGGGTGTAGAAGGTGGGGGGGTTGTAGAAGGTGGGGTGGATGTAAATATATCTTAGTTTTCATTTTTTTTTTTTTAGCAAAATTGGATACATTTGCAATGTTCTCCTCTATTCTGTAAAATAGTTACACCTGTGAGAATTAAAGTTAATTGTGTATCCCTGTTATTTTACATCAAGTACAATAGGATTAATACACAGTGTTGAAACCTACCATCAGGGTCAGGTCAGTGTGTGGGACAGGGCCGGCGTATGGGTGTTGGATAGAATTATCAAATTACTTGCTGCGAGCGGCAACTCCTCACTCCTATCCCCACCACACACCTGAAGCCAGCGGTACACACCTGAAGCCAGCAGTACACACCTGCTCTACGTTTGTCAGTGTATACGCTTAACAGTGAAAGCTTACGTTATTATTTATTTAAGGGATGAAAATGTTTTAATATTACATAAGTCCTTCTCAAATTAATCGGTTCTGACTCGGATATTTGTCTAACCAATTGTTAAAGGTATCCAAGGACAGCATTAATAACCCTAATAACGTATTTTAGGAGAAGGTTAATGTAGATTATTGTTCTGTACCGGTAAATTTGTCGGGTCTAGCCCCCGACTCTCTTCCTTTCTCGGTAATTATTTTCCTCTCTCCCATCTATTCAACTATCCCCCACTTCCCCCCCTCACCCCTAGTGGATCCTTACCTGTGAGTTCCTTCTGTTCTGTTTATGGTAAACTGACATCTCTAATTAGTTGTTGTGCTGTTGATGGTCATAACCCACAGTGAAAGTGAAAACTCGTCTATTGTGCCAACCTGCCATACATTAGTCAAACATTGCCATTCAGACTAGCGTTAGGTACCTTTAGAAATGGGTTGGATAGGTGCTAGTGTGACGCAAGCCAAAGTGTCTCTCAGTGTTCCTCTGTCTGTATCTCTCTCTACTCAAAGATCGTTACAAGCTGCGCGAGTTCATTCATGCAAATAGTCTTTACTAATCAGTTTACTACGTCTGAGTTGCCTGATATTATTTCTACCCAGGAGAGACTGTCCAGAAACTTTTTTCCGCAACTGTAACTTGAGAGGTATTACGACCCCGTGTACCTTGAACCTACTATACCTTGAGTATTGTTGTGACCCCCGTGTATATTGAGAGGCATTATTACGAGCCCTTGTACCTGGAGAAGTATTACTGTGACCCCGTGTACCTTGAGAGGTATTATTACTGTAGTGAAGCCGTAAGCTTGTACAGTGTTAACTGTCACGTGAACCAAACATCTGTGTCCGACATTTTCATTCATCATCCATCAGATGTGATGAGGCAGTACAGCCAAAAACCTACAAGTGGGTTATGAAGCCTGGTTGATCAGTCCCTGATCCACCGGGAGGCCTGGTCAAGAACTGGGCCGCGGGGGCGTTGACCCCCGGAATACTCTCCACGTGGACTCCAGGTAGGTAGACAGAGCATACAAACTAGATACAACTCGTTACTCACTACAGAAGTAATTAAGATTTCTTTGGTGAAAGTACAACCAGTTTCTCTGATTCCCTAACCTCGTCAGGGATATTTATACCGAGAGGTACATATTTCTTGATGTATATACCCTAAACTTTACTCTAATCCCTATTTTAGGGGATTGAAGAGTTCCTGACTAGTGGTGAACAGGTTTAGTGCGGCCTTAACGACCCTCATATAGTCTGGCTTTAAACCCAATTAACTAATGATCTTCATTTCTTGCTGTGAATATCTGATGTCTTAATGTAAGATAGGATGTAAATAGTTTAGGAAGAACGACAGGTTGATGAATGAGACACTTGAGTTACGTTTGGTAATCTTTTTTACCGAAACTTTTCGCCAGCCATTGGCTTCTTCAGTCCATTACCGAGAAGAACGGTGGAAGATGAGGAGTAGTTTGAGGTAAACAATCCTCAATCCTGAGGGACTGATTACCTCAGTCATGTGAAATGTAAAGTGTGTAGACAGTGCTACACACTCAGAGGTCGGAGAACTTTTTTAGGTATTACCTCAAAACAAATTTATGTACAGAGAAATTCCCCACAAAACTTGAAAGTTGACAGAATCCGGAAAACACGACGAACATTCAAATCCAAAATAGTTTATTGAATTCATTTGTATAGAGAATACAGTCATGCTAGCCGGAAAGTGTGTATTAAAAGTAAAACACAAAATTAAGAAAATAATGAAATGAAAAATATATTGCATGAAATAAAATGTAGTAATGGACAAATTGAATAAAAATCTCTTTAGGGAACTGAAGAATTTCATTGAAAACAACTTCACTTCAGATTTTGGAGACACCTGAAGAAACTAAAAATTATTTCTCTTGCTTATTAAAAATTTTTTTGTGCGGTTTATGTTTACCGAGTCTTTATTACCCCCCGAGATTTTCGTTTTTACCCCATTTGGGGTAATTTACCCCTCCCCTTCTCCCCCCCCCGTTTCTCCTACCTACAAACTAGAACATTATATTTTAGTGTCTCCTGATATTCAAACACTTAAGTGACACTTCCAGACATAAAAGCGATGGTACGTCGCTTCATTGTTAATTATAATGCATGTGAAATTCTGAGATGGTATCCGCAATTTGCATAGACTAGTTTGAATGACCTTGTTAAACAGATTCCTATTAATTATGAGACCAATATTTGTATTTATAGTGATAAAAATATCTAAATTGCATCTACATGTTATAACCAAAACCTAGAGCTATACCTGCATTTACATATTGCAGTCTTGGTTATATAGGTTTAAAATCTATCGACTACACCATCAAGCAGGGATATTTTAATCCTAAATATGGACCTAATGGGGTTTAAGCAAACTCTGTGTGTACATATACCGACATAAATATCCTTCCATGTGCACACTCAGTGTACGTACATTAAGAGTAATGTATACCTCAAAATAGAGTACATGAATAACCGTGAGACTGTAATATATGAAATGGTTTCAATATTTCAATGATGTAAGTAATAACGTCCAGTTAGGTCTTATAAAATCCTAGTGTGACATCTTGTGTGACATTCTTCTTGTGCTACCACTCGCAGGATGACCTGCTGGTACACCATGGACAACCACTCCAGCTACACACACTGCTGTGTAAACACATTCTAAATTAAATTTGATGTATCAGTGCTCCAGAATTAGATAAACAAATACAAGCTCATTTCATTATTATTATTATTATTATTATTATTATTATTATTATTATTTACTTTAAACAGTTTTGTTGCTAATCACGGAAGGTAAACACAGCATCACTGGCACTGGCCTGACCGTCAGCATGGCGGACGCACACCCATACAGGGTTAGTGCTTGTTTGTAATAATAATAATAATTAAACTAAATATTTCAGAAAAGTGCATCATTGATATGATGGTCTTGGATACCAAGGAGGGCAAGGAACCCCCTCTCTCTGAGCGAAGGTTACAACCCCTTCTCCGAAATGCTTCGATGGGGCCTTTCTTGCAGATTTCCCTTGTTTATGGAATAGCATACCGGCGTGCGTAGGCCTCCGTGCCAGCCTGAGACAAGAGTCTCCCTCCAATCGCGAGAACTGGCGCTCGATCGGCGCGGCGTGATTGGTAGAGACGTGCGGTGCCTGGTAATCGACTTGGCAAATCACGGCTTCTTCCAAGGCGTCGAGAAGAAAGTGGGAGGAGCCAACGTGAGACTTGAGGGATCTTGTAACAGTTTCGCAGTGGTTGGCGGAGGGACGGTAGTAGCAACCTTGTCTGGTACTCTTCAGGATGACTTCTGTGTCTGGTATCTTCTGCTTATCCTTCATTCATATCTCTTGATAGTATACCATACTCCTTAATCTTGATAGACATAAATATTTCTTATCAGCAGATAGCCTCAGTGTAGACTTTCAAATATTTTGCTATCTTCCATATGTACTTCCATGTACTCGAGAGAGTGAGAGATTGTAAATAATTTTTTTCATTTATTGTAACACATGCTGATGTAAAGTCTGTGGGTGGTGTACACCAAAGGATTGCATTACTCGAGGGAGTAAATCAAAACCACAGCAAAAAAAAAAAAATAAATAAAAACATAGTGTATCACCCTACTCAAACGCAGGTCAACTGCTACAACACAAACTAGACACGAGAGTGAGATGGAATGGAACAACATAGGTGGAGACTCTCTACGAATGTAAACTCCGCCATCCATCTCCAGACGCCAGTGAGCTTCTTGGAATTTGTCTGCGAGAGGTTGGAAGAGGGGGAGAGGACGGGGGGGGGGGGAGGCGGAGTCTGACGGGAATCTTTGAATCGATTGGGAACGGCCTCCTTGCCTCCCCTGGCCTCCTGGAACGACCGTCAGAGGCCGACCGCCGCATCTCCCATAACGTCATATCCGGGAAGCTGGAAACAGGAATGGCGACGGGAGATTGAATGTAGTGCCCGAGGTGAAGGGTGCCACCGTTGCTGGATGGTGCCACTGTTACTGGATGGTGCCAGTCTGGTTGCTTGATGGTGCCGCTTTTGCTAATATTGAGAGGCTGCTACTGTTGTTGATGGTACTACCCATGATGGACAGTACTACTATTTATATGGCCGGCAAGATTGTTGGGTGCCTGTTGTATTGTTGTGAAACAGAGGAGACAGATCAGTTATAAGGTGTGATGTGAAGGGTGCGGACTCTCCGTCAGCTAATCGCGAGACACAGTCTTTGCTTTTGCAGTTACGTAGTTCAAACCATCACCTAGACTAAAACAACCCTTCTCCTAGGCTTCCAGAGACATCCTAGGCGTCCAGGTTAGGATGGGGGTGCACCATCTGGGTGGAGGGGAGGTTCTCCCAGCTGGATGGCGGTCTTGGGGGTCGAGGCATACCAGCTGTTCATTATGTCGCTCCAAGATGTTGCTGGTGGCGGATGCTGTTGTGCTGCTGCTGTTGAGGCTGTTGTTACTGCTGCTGTTGAGGCTGTTGTTACTGTTGCTGTTGCTGCATCTGCTAAGATTTTTCTTGTCTTCACACTCCTTCCCCTTTCTAAGTCATTTTCTCTCTCTCTTTCTCTCCTCGTCTCCCTGGGTAAGCATGAGAGGTATGTTGAGGGGAGCTGCATCATGACAGGTTTCTCTAAGCATGGCATGAAAGCTCGTACAGAGACGTGGGTAACAAAATTATATTCTGCCGCTTTCTCACCCCTTTCCCACCTCTCCATCCATCCCTTCGTTATCTTCCCTCATTTACCCCCCTCTTCCTCACATCTCCAACCCTTCCTCCCCACTCCTCATATTTACCCTCTTTTCATGCCCATCCTCCTCTTCCTCTCCCCATCTTACGACTTTCTGCATCTACATCTTACTTTTCTTTTTCTCTTGTTTCCGTCTCCACTCTTCTTCCCCATTCCCATCATCAATTTTCCCTTTCCCTTTCCTTTTTATCTTCTACCTTCCTTCCCCGTTTTCCTCTCCATCTTTCCCTCTTTGCTCTCCCGTCTCTCCACTCTTTCCCCTCTTTTCTTTCCCCTCTTCACTCTCTCCCCTCTCAAGGTCACCAGTGTTGTCTAGTTTACCACAGATTTCTCTTTCTCTCTCTCTCTCTCTCTCTCTAAAAAAAAAAAAACTCCTAATAAACATTCTTGCCATTTATTAAACGCTTAATTATAAGTTCCGTCTCGCGTTTGGAAACTTCATTATAAATTCTCTCATTCGTATAGACCCATCATTGTAATTTCTCTCTCTCTTACACATTCCTTCAAAGATATCTCTTACATAGAGAATTTTCACTAGGACTTGTTTCTCACTTGTAGAACTTTCATTGTAAATTCTTTACGTTCGGAACCTTCAGTGTAAAACTGAGTCAAATATAGATTGAACCTTGTGGGAAGCGATTCTTTTCATCAGTGTATTTTTTAGTCATGCTCCATAAAACGTCGATTTTGAAACTATATTTCGAAAAGTGTGTGTGTGTGTGTGTGTGTGTGTGTGTGTGTGTGTGTGTGGTGTGTGTGTGTGTGTGTGTGTGTGTGTGTGTGTGCGTGCGTGTATCTGTCTGTCTCTTCCCTTCAGCACAACACAAAGACTTTTCTCCATACAAGATATTTATTTGCTGGTTTAGAGCCCTTGATGCAAGGAACTCTACAGCCGCCCTTTCCTTCCCTTGGTTCGAAACCTGACAAATCCCATCAGCATGACTCCTTACGTGTTTACCGCTTACCCATGAATGGGATGACTCGTGGGATACATTCACGCGAGTGAGCAATTTCTATCTCATTAAATGAATATAATTATCATTATTATCATCATAACTAAGCTCTAAGCAAACGAGTACCAAAAAAATATCTAGCGCTTTCTGTGCTATTCGTACTACTAGTATCTGTACTAGTATCTGTACTAGTATCTCTACTAGTATCTCTACTAACATCTGCATCTCACGCATCAAAAATATTGATGTCAAAAATAATTATATATAATCTAAAATCCAATGTTTAGATTTGTGTTCATCCCGGAAATTGGTAGTTTTGGCTTGTCTGTAATTTTCTAAAAGTACGTAGAGCAGTTTTTTTTATTTAGAACCTTTCCAGCAAGTCTGGTGTGGAACCTCTCCATCAAGTCTGGTGTGGAACTTCTCCAGCAAGTCTGGTGTGGAACCTCTCCATCAAGTCTGGTGTGGAACCTCTCCATCAAGTCTGGTGTGGAACCTCTCCATCAAGTCTGGTGTGGAACCTCTCCATCAAGTCTGGTGTGGAACCTCTCCAGCAAGTCTGGTGTGGAACCTCTCCAGCAAGTCTGATGTGGAACCTCTCCATCAAGTCTGGTGTGGAACCTCTCCAGCAAGTCTGGTGTGGAACCTCTCCATCAAGTCTGGTGTGGAACCTCTCCAGCAAGTCTGGTGTGGAACCTCTCCAGCAAGTCTGGTGTGGAACCTCTCCATCAAGTCTGGTGTGGCACATCTCCGGCAAGTCTGGTGTGGCACCTCTCCATCAAGTCTGGTGTGGCACCTCTCCGTCAAGTCTGGCGTGGCACCTCTCCATCAAGTCTGGTGTGGCACCTCTCCGTCAAGTCTGGCGTGGCACCTCTCCATCAAGTCTGGTGTGGCACCTCTCCGTCAAGTCTGGTGTGGCACCTCTCCGTCAAGTCTGGTGTGGCACCTCTCCATCAAGTCTGGTGTGGCACCTCTCCGTCAAGTCTGGTGTGGCACCTCTCCATCAAGTCTGGTGTGGCACCTCTCCAGCAAGTCTGGTGTGGCACCTCTCCATCAAGTCTGGTGTGGCACCTCTCCATCAAGTCTGGTGTGGCACCTCTCCATCAAGTCTGGTGTGGCACCTCTCCATCAAGTCTGATGTGGCACCTCTCCATCAAGTCTGGTGTGGCACCTCTCCGTCAAGTCTGGTGTGGCACCTCTCCAGCTAGTATTATGTTCAACATCTTTACCTCCACCAAGACAACTCTCAGCAGCTCCTTCCTGCAACGCAACAGATTGCATGACTGACGCACTGACTGATTT
>NC_069412.1:23840049-23882549 GCF_026875155.1 Cherax quadricarinatus | reverse complement strand
TGCTTTATGAGATTATTAGCGTTGAAGGGTGAAGCCAATCAGACGAGACATTCAGAAATGATCGCACGAACACACGCATTTCAAAATTCCCACTGTCTTTGACGATAAAAATAATAACTGGAGGACCTACATAGACTGAAATAAACACAAATTCAAACTTTTTTTTTCCCTGCAAGACTGTCCAGCGTTTAATAAGTCTTACTGTAACTTTTCTATAACATTAAGGTACAAAATGTTTTTTTTACAGTGGTCTTGAGAACGCACACACAAAAAAAAATGTACATTGAGTAGACCTAACCTAACCTAGCCTAACCTAACCTAAGCTAAACTAGCCTAACCTAACCTAACCTAACCAAACCTAACCTAACCTAGCCTAACCTAACCTAACCTAACTTAAGCTAGCCTAACCTAACCTAACCAAACCTAACCTAACCTAGCCTAACCTAAGCTAAGCTAGCCTAACCTAAGCTAAGCTAACAGATCTCCCCTCCCAGTTGCTGTCTACTGACTCAACGATAAGTTATCTTCGCGAGCGTCGTCAAATATTCACCAAGTGGGAGAAAATATTCACATGTAAGTCTGAATATTTGCACTGCCACTTCAATATTAACGCGAACCTCGTGTTACCGTGTAATGACGTATTTCGTATTAATAGCGTGTTTCTCAAGCTGAATAAGTTATAGGGATGATACCGATGTGCTCTAAATTATCCCTGACTAGATCAAGAAGAAAGAGCTGGATATTCCTTCTCATAGAGCTTGATTATCTACTGGATATACTTCTGTCCTTGTCATACTTGTGTCTAAGTCATCATACTTGTCTCTCTCATCATACTTGTCTCTCATCATACATGTTGGTTGAACACCATTTCCTCTAAAACACTTATCTACTTATCCCATGTGAAGTAGTGAAAGCCCACGTGGATCCTGTATCACAAGGCGTGGTGGAGGCTCGAAGCACCGTACGCTAACAGGAAAAAGAGGAGCTAAACCAACTAGGGAAAGATGGCTACTTAAAGTTGGGATTCATGACACTGCATTTTTTTTCTGTTGACTCATAAGGTCGCATTAACTAATGAAAAGAAATTCCAGGCTTCTAAACACGACTGGACCGTACGTGGAAGGCTGTGGTCGCAGTCTACCGTGGTCAAAGTTTACCGTGGTTACGGTCTACAGACTGTAGTTGCCCTACATACTGGGTGGCTTTGTGAACCTAACTAATTTTTACTAAAAACAATGCCCGAGTTTTGGTGAGGGGGGAAGGGGTGAGGGGGGAAAGGGTGAGGGTGATGGAGTAAGGGGGTGAATGGGTGAAGCCCCTTGATCAAGAGATCAAAACTGTTCCTCTCAGATGTAATCTTATTGCTCTTTAAAAAGAAAGAATCTACGTTGCCCCCCTTCCTCTTCTCTCTCTCTCTCACCATTTATCATGTACGATCTGATCCCCATTAGCCTCCATTATTATTAGCCAGGAGGGGATTGAACCCATTGTTCCCTCCTTTATTGCTAACCTTGATGGTTATGATTCAGTGTGGGTGGTTCACTTTGAACAAAGGGGGTTTCTGATATAATATATTTCCCTTTAGCGCTAACCAAGAAAGTCCTGAGCTAATGCAGTCCCTTTAACCATTAACAAAGAGTTATGATTGAACGTGCACACCGCCCAGGGAGGGGCGGGGGGAGGGCAGGGTTCATATTCGGTGAAGCATCTTTCGTTGTACACCTAAGAGGTTTTTTGGCTCGGGATCCTGAGGCTCACAATGTCGGCTTCACACCGTCACAAATAAAGCAGTTCTCGGGTACTGTGGTATACATAGTCTCGTTTGAACCGTCCAGTTAGGTGTTCTGGGTATTTAGTTTGGTTCACCCCCACTACAGATCAGGCACAGTTAACACGTTAATGGTATACAAATACCGATAAATTGAGGAGTAAAACATACGTAACACCATCCACATCTTCGACAGCCTCCAGTCACAGTTCTCTGAATTGAATTACGGCCCCCGCTGGTGGCGTTGTCTCCTCGAAAAAAATCACAAGTTTTTAACCCCAGTTTATTCCAAATCAGCGCACCCCTGGTGTTCATGATATAAGTAGTAATTTTAAAATGAATGAAACGTCAGAATAGAGTTGTGCTTGTGATTTTTGTTTGCCAATGTACATTTTTTGTTTTTGTTTATCCCCCCCCCTCAGTTTATCTTATTAAAGACAAGATCCAGGTATTAAGAAAATACCCTAAATTCGCTTGAAAAGAAGATTTGTACAT
The DNA here is from genome assembly GCF_026875155.1 of Cherax quadricarinatus. Classification (NCBI taxonomy): domain Eukaryota; kingdom Metazoa; phylum Arthropoda; class Malacostraca; order Decapoda; family Parastacidae; genus Cherax; species Cherax quadricarinatus. The sequence continues at coordinate 23,880,286 of NC_069412.1, read as the reverse complement.
ATAAAAAATAAACGAAATTTTGTTTTAAACCCCTTTTTAGGTGTAGGGTGTAGGCTTTTGTGAATCATAGTTCTCGCCCCCACGTTACAGGAAAGGGTGTGGGGTGCACAATATACAAAACCCCTCCGTCAAGGGGTGGGGTGGGGTGCCAAAATACAACCCACTACCGTCTACAGGATGGGGTATGGGGGTGCACAATATAAAAACCCCCTACGTCCACAGGATGGGGGGTGGGGTGCACAAAAAAAACCATACCGTCCCCGGATGGGTATGGGGTCAAATATACAACCCCCTCCGTCCACGGATGGGTGGGGGTGACAATATACAACCCCACCGTCCACAGGAGGGTATGGGGTGTACATATACAAACCCCTACCGTCCACAGGATGGGGGGTGGGGGCACAAAATAAACCCATACCGTCCAAGGATGGGTATGGGGGGCACAATTACAACCCCCTCCGTCCCCCAAGGTGGGTTGGGGTGCACAAAATACAAAACTACCGTCACGGTGGGTGTGGGGTGCACAAATACAACCCCCTACGCCCCAGGATGGGTGTGGGGGGCACCAAAAATTTAAACCCATACCGTCCCCTGGAGGGGGTGGGGTGCCCCAATTTACAACCATACCCTCCCCAGGAGGGTGGGGGTGACAAAATACAACCACTACCGTCCACAGGATGGGGTGGGGGTTTACAAAATAAACCCATACCCTCCCAAAGGGTGGGTTGGGGTGCACAATATACAACCCCCTCGTCCCCTGGTGGGTATGGGGTGCACTGTACAACCCCCCTCCGTCCCAGGATGGGTGTGGGGGGGCACAATTAAACCCACTACCCTCCACGGGGTGGGTTTTGGGGGGGCACAAATTTAAAACCCTACCGTCACAGGAGGGGGTGGGGTGCACAAAATAAACCCCCTACCCTCACGGAGGGTGTGGGGGCACATAATGCCTCTTCGTCGGCAAAATTAAAATTTTATTTGTTTCAAAAAATCTTAATTACCTGTGTGTTTTTTTATCCAGTCTCTTTAAAAGAACGTTTCTTTTTTTTCCCCAGAATTTAAAACGTGGGGAAAAAAAACGACGTTTTACATTAAGGGGAAACGTTGCCTTTGCGGTGCGTGGATTTAGCTCCGTCTCAAAGTCTTCTTGTATTTTTTTTATATCTTTCTGGATAGATTTGTTTATTTTTTTGCTGTTCTGCAAAAAGGACATCAGTTTTTGTCTTGCTTGTCCGTAACAAGGGGCGTCAAGTTTTTTCTTTGTCTTGCAAAAGGATGTCAGTTTTTGTTTTGTCTTGTCCTGTAAAAGGACGAAAATTTTTTTTTTTCTTGCAACAAGGACTCAAGTTTTTTTTTTGTTTGTCCCGTAACAAGGACGTCAATTTTGTTTTTTCTTGAACAAGGACGTAGGTTTTGCTGCCAACACCAGGGGGCAAATCACGCTTCTCTTTTTTTACCTATTACTTCGCTTATTATTATTATAAATATCTCTCCCCTCCCCGGGAGATAAGATCATTGAGCTAAAAAAGGAGCCCGGGTTTGTTTCCCAGGCCGGCGTGGGGGGTTTCCTTACCCCCCTGCATAGTTTTAGAAATGAACCCGTGTGTAACCGATGTTGTGGGGGTATTAAGTGGACAATAAAATAGGGTGTTCTAGAGTGTGCCCGAAAGGCTAACCCAAATTGAAATTTTTTAAATTTTTATCTTGGTGGCAAACTAGCGATGAAAATTTTAGGGGAAAATTAATTTTCAAAAACCCGCCATAGTGAACCCCCTTTTTTCCGGGTACTCGTATATATTTTCTTTTGCATCGTGGAGGATTTATGCAGGGTGGATCGATTTATTACGTGGGGCTGGTACGAGACGTGAGACCGGGCATGACCTGACACAAGGAAGGGGCATTGACACTTAAGATGGGGAAAAAACCAGACACAAAGAGGGGAAACCGACAAAAAAAATTAAACTAACAAAAGGTAGACCTGAGACATCTTGTAGTTTTAACGGGACACGACTTGGGAACCGAGTAGCGCCTGCCTGCACTGGGTGCGTCGCCCTTGGTCTCAAAAGGCCCCAAAGCTGCCCGGGACACACCAGGTTGTTAACTCAAAGGATTGGGCCACTTGTTTTTGGAACCCCCGGGGCCTTTTTGGCCCACCCGGGGCTCAAAAGCATTATATCCGAGCGCAAATCGACAAGGTTTCCCGCGCCTGGAAATGGGGGAACCCGGGTTAAAAGGGGAAAGAAAATGATAAATATTATTTTTCCCTATTTTTTTCCCAAACTTCTTTTAGGATACAAAAAAATTTTCCCCGGAAAATTTTTTGGGAATGAAAGTGAAACAAGATGAAAAACTGGGGACTAAGGGGGCAACAAAAAGGGGGATAATTTTTTTTTAAGTTACGGAAGTTGAATAAATTGACTCTGATTTTTAAGTACTAAAACGTTTAAGGTTTTAAGACTTGTTTTATGTATTTTGAAGTAGAGGATCAACTTAATACTATACAGCGGCGGGAGGAAAACCCGGTTGTGGCTGCTGTTCTGGAACTTTAGGACGGCCATTAGAGAAAAAAACCACCTAGTACCGTATCTAGTGGCGTGGGCCCTAAGGTAGTGGTGGTAGTAGTAGTAGCAATAGTAGGGTGGAAAGTTTTAGTGAAAATACACCCCTCCCCCAGCCAATTCTCCCCCAGCTATCCCAAACTCCCCACACATTCCTCTAATACCTCCCCCAACCGCTCCCTCAGGAGTAAATAGGGTGGGCCCCGCGACCAAGGCCCCGATTGGTTTTTAATTTAAGGCAGTTGAGCCATTCTGAACGTGTCTTAAGCAATTGTTTTTCATGGGGCGGAGGAGAGGAAATGTTTTGTCGCCTCATGACCCCAAAGGGGGGAAATAGTTACTTCTTTCCCGCGTCCGACCCTTTCCCCCGACCCCCACTTCCCCATTTCTAAACAAAAATTTTGGGGGGCCCTGCATGTGCTGCTACCGTATTTTTGTGACAGTTATAGGTGGGGACCCTGCATGTGCTGGGACCCTTTTAATTGTAATAGGGTTTGAGATATAGCAGGGGGTTGCCTTAACCTTTAGAGATACAAAAGGGGAACAAAGACAGCTATTTTTTCCCCTTATTTTTCCCTCACACAGGGTGGGTTGTCGCTCATGCAGAATGAATCGTCAGCCCGACCCGGAAGACATGTAAATGCCCTGAGGGTACAAGTATTCTACTTTGAGTTCATGCTACGACAGTTTAAAGTGTCGTTACGTTATTGTTACGATTATATTACTATTACGATGTTTATCCCAAAATATAGCGTCAAAGGCTCCACATTTAAGCTGTGGTTTTAATAGACACTTTGTCAAGAATTTTAATCCAACATAGGATTGAATATATTTGGGTATTAATTGAGATGCACATTCCCTTTCTAATACTATACATCTTGCTCTTTAGCCCAATTTAATTTTTTTTAAAACGAAATCTTGGTCGGGGTGAAGGGTTTTGGACGCGGTGGGGGAGTGTTGAGGGACAGCTTGGCCCGATGACCCAAGTACGTCCCTGTCCAATCCCCCACCCTGGGTTCTCTGCTATCTACTTTCGCCTCAATAATTTCCTTCCGCTTACCTACCCACTTCTGCCGCCTTTTTCGTGGAAAAGGGGGGGGTCAGAGGGTTAAGAAAATGCAGTGTGAGCAAAAGTGGATAGGTTACTAAGATAAACCCCGTCTTTGGCCAGAAAACTTCAATATGTCCCCGGGGTTTCCCTTTCCCCCACCCCGGTATCCCTGCCCATACGTGTCTGCCAGTATCCCTGCCAACCTACCTCCGGCAGGGGTATACAATCAGTAACTACCTACAACATCTACTTTCCTGGCTGTCTGCTTTCTTTGCCTGCCTCTCTGTTTTCTTGCCTGCCTTTCTGCTTACCTGCCTCTCTCTCCATCACCCCTCCTCTCGTCCCTTTTTGCTACCATCACCACGACAAATAGACATTAGCAGACAGGAAGTTGTGATGACAGTCGCGGGTAACAATGGTTGGTTGAGGGGTCGTGTTACCCTGTCATCAGTGGCGTGTGGCTGCTGGGGGCACCTCACTTCAGGTAGGGATCCCCATCACTACAGGTAGGATCCCCCTCACTACAGGTATGAGCCTCCCTTCAATACTGGGTCTTCATTCCCCTCTCTACAGGTAGAAACCCCCCTCACTACAGCTAGGGACCCGCTCACTATATCTGGGGACTCCCCTCACTACAGCTAGGACCCACTCACTACAGCTAGAGACCCCCCTCACTACATCTGGGGACCCCCCTCACTACAGGTAGAAACTGTAATCCTGGTAGGGCTCTTAATACAGGAGGGGTTCGTGTTTCAGAAGGTAGCCCATCACTACAGCTAAAGACATTAGCTGAGACTGTATACCATTTACAAGCTTAAAGTGTATTCCAGCTGGAAACCTAGATTCCAGGTGAAGTAAGGTTTCATTTATTTTATGCTCGTGGTGGTGGTGGTGGTGATAGTGACGATGGTGGTGGTAGTGACTATGCTGGTAGTAGTGATAGTGGTAGTGACGATGGCAGTAGTGGTGGTGGTGGGTAGGGACGCTGGTGGTAGTGGCAGTAGTGCCGATTGTAGTAGTGGTGGTGGTGGGTAGTGACGATGGTGGTAGTGATAGTGACGGTAGTGGTACTGCCGATGGTAGTAGTGGTGGTGGTGGGTAGTGACGATGGGGTATATATTTTGGCAGAAATACCGACAATATGTAAAGTAAAAGGATATACATGCAACTAATGTGACATTTTATTGTGGCAACGTTTCGCTCTTGACGAAACTCCTGGAGAGCAAAATGTTGCCACAATAAAATGTCACATTAGTTGCACTTGTGTCCTTTTACTTTACAGTGATGATGGTGGTAGTGGTGGTGACGATGGTAATAGTGGTGGTGGTGACGAGTACTCTCCACCACCTATTAAAGGACAATAACAATAGCCACCTTACACTCGCGTCTGTATGCTGGTACATTCTTCTGCGATATTCAAATGACTTTTAGGCCGCCATAGGGGCACTTGGCCTTCTAATTGCCCAGACTGAATTTTTCTCTCCTTGCCCTCCCCTTGACCTCCCCTTCCCCTCCCCTTGCCCTTGTTGCCTGTCGCAAATCTTAACAATCACCCAGTTCCCCTTGTGAAGTTAATATATTCGAAGAACTGTGGGAATGGTGAGTATGAGGGGAGGCTAGGGGGAAGAAGAAAAGGGGAAGGTGATAAGTTAGGGGGTGATAAGGAAGGGGGAAAGAGAGGAAGATAAAAGGAATGTATATTTTTGAAGGGGTAATACTGGATACATCAGTACTGTGTTGCTGTTCTTTAAGATTTAACAGGATACCTGAGCAAACGCTAATACACATTAGCAAACGTTTCGGTCCTGGGACCGAAACATTCTGTAATAAATATGTCCTAGTGTCATAAACAGAGATATACACCACAGCACCGTATCATCCTTTGCGGATGATACTAGGATCTGCATGAGGCTGTCATCTGCTGAGGACGCGGTTAACCTCCAAGAAGATATAAACAAAGTTTTCCAGTGGGCAACGGTAAACAATATGATGTTCAATGAGGACAAATTCCAACTACTCCGTTATGGAAAACTGGAGGAGATAATAACTAGAACAGAGTATACTACTGACTCCGGCCATATAATAGAGCGGAAAAATAATGTAAGGGACCTGGGAGTAGTAATGTCTGAGGATCTCACTTTCAAGGATCACAACAGTGCCACGATCGCACGTGCAAAGAAAATGATAGGATGGATAATGAGAACTTTCAAAACGAGAGATGCCATGCCCATGATGATCCTTTTCAAATCACTTGTTCTCTCTAGACTGGAATACTGCTGTACATTAACATCTCCATTCAAAGCAGGTGAAATCGCAGATCTAGAGAGTGTACAGAGATCCTTTACTGCACGTATAAGTTCTGTCAAGCACCTTAACTACTGGGAACCCTTGGAAGCACTTGACTTGTACTCGTTGGAACGCAGGAGGGAGAGATATATCATAATCTACACTTGGAAAATCTTGGAAGGAATGGGCCCAAATCTGCACACAGAAATCACTCCCTACGAAAGTAAAAGACTGGGCGGCGATGCAAAATGCCCTCAATAAAAAGTAGGGGCGCCATTGGTACACTAAGAGAAAACACCATAAGTGTCCGGGGCCCAAAACTGTTCAACAGCCTCCCATCAAGCATTAGGGGAATTGCCAATAAACCCCTGGCTGCCTTCAAGAGAGAGCTGGACAGATACCTAAAGTCAGTGCCGGATCAGCCGGGCTGTGGCTCGTACGTTGGACTGCGTGCGGCCAGCAGTAACAGCCTAGTTGATCAGGCCCTGATTCATCGGGAGGCCTGGTCATGGACCGGGCCGCGGGGGCGTTGATCCCCGGAATAACCTCCAGGTAACCTCCAGGTGTCTCACATGTCTTGTTAAACCAATTTATCGGTATCAGTAACCAAGGTTAATACCATTCCATAAAACTGCTACCTAGAGGGAACGTAAGTTAGCTATATATACCATCACTCAGGATGAGTCTGTGTTGAAATACGTCACCTAGATGTGGGAAAATTCATTAGTGAATTGAAAATATCACAAAGTTTTCCATTGAAGGTTCATCAGCTACACTGGCTTTCAAGGTTTAGGTAAGGTGTGAGGTAGAGGTAAGCAGAGGAGAAAGGAGGTTATGTAGGGTAAAGACGAGAGGGAGAGGCTCGGATAAAGGGAGGTGGTCACTGCGTGGCTCATCAGTCCAAAAGAGTAACATCCTTCACAGACACACCACTACTTTCACTGGTCACAGTTCTACTTGTGGTATCTCCATCGACTTCCTACAGTCTAGGTTATATACGAGAGAGAGAGAGAGAGAGAGAGTGTGTGTGTGTGTGTGTAAGACTGGTATGATCATAAAATTTTTTGACGAGGTGGACCGGTAAGCTAGCGAAAGGCTTCGGTCAGATGACCCAAAGCTCCAGCTGTGGGTCATCTGACCCTACAAACTTTACCTAGTCTAACAGAGACTGCGGTACTCGTACTGGCCCAAGCTAGGCCGGTCTTACTCACACCTAACCATTGCTACTCGTATACTTGTCTAACCTACATATAAATCCCACACAAAGCACTTGTTCTACGCCACTACGTGGTAATTTGTTCCACTCGTCTACAACTCCATTCTATATTTAGGAGTTTGTACACCCCCGTCATGTACCTCTCATTCTAGGCATCTGAGGAGCCTAGGTTCAAAACGCACGGTCCGTCTTCCTAGGCGATTGAATTTTGAGATTTTTATGTCAAAATGGCTAGTTTATTTGAATCCCATAACCATCAAGTGAACGGTAGCTGAAGACCTTATGGATACATAAAATAGTCCTAGGAACTGAGCCCCAAAAGGAATGAGAGAAGTACATCTGGATTTATATCTTCAATTTGTCTTATCTTTTGCAACGAAATATACAATTGCTTAATATATCAAATATCATATTAGGAGAGAATTTGAATTCCTTGTTGTTTCTAATGCAATTAGGTCCACTATGTATTGTGGAGACCAGACATTTGCCGCATAATCTAAATGTGCCCACACCAGATGCGGTGTTAACCCGTTCAGGTAATTGTCAGGCCTTTTGGGTATCCGCTAGTCTCTTAGGGTACCGTCACAGAATGCACGAGTAACTAACCAGGTCAGCAGCAAAATCGAAAAATCTAAACTTTATGACGTGTGCATACTACTTGGTATGAATCCAAGCAGTGCATAAGCTTCGTTGCTATTACTTAGGTAAGATTTGTCAGGAAATAGGACCGCTTGACGCGGGTCATAGTCATATGATGACCCGCCGCTGGAGCTTTTGGTCATCTGGCCGAGGCCTTCCGCCGGCTTACCGATACACTCCTATAAAAATTATGGCCACAAATTTCTCCTTGTCAGAACTCTAATCGATGCATACTATTTGTTTGTAATTTTATCCTTGCTTTTATTTATTGTTTGCTGCATATATATATAATAATATATATATATATATATATATATAGTATATATATATATATATATATATATATATATATATAATTTTTTTTTTTTTTTTCAACAAGTCGGTCGTCCCCCACCGAGGCAGGGTGACCCAAAAAAGAAAGAAAACCCCAACAAGAAAATACTTTCATCATCATTCAACACTTCACCACACTCACACATTATCACTGTTTTTGCAGAGGTGCTCAGAATACAACAGTTTAGAAGCATACACATATAAAGATACACAACATATCCCTCCAAACTGCCAATATCCCAAACCCCTCCTTTAAAGTGCAGGCATTGTACTTCCCATTTCCAGGACTCAAGTCCGACTATATGAAAATAACCGGTTTCCCTGAATCCCTTCACTAAATATTACCTGCTCACACTCCAACAGATCGTCAGGTCCCAAGTATCATTCGTCTCCATTCACTCTATCTAACACGCTCATGCACGCTTGCTGGAAGTCCAAGCCCTCGCCCACAAAACCTCCTTTACCCCCTCTTTCCAACCCTTTCGAGGACGACCCTACCCTCCTTCCTTCCCCTATAGATTTATATGCTTTCCATGTCATTCTACTTTGATCCATTCTCTCTAAATGACCAAACCACTCAACAAACCCTCTTCAGCCCTCTGACTAATGCTTTTATTAACTCCACACCTTCTCCTAATTTCTACACTCCGAATTTTCTGCATAATATTTACACCACACATTGCCCTTAGACAGGACATCTCCACTGCCTCCAACCGTCTCCTCGCTGCTGCATTTACCACCAAGCTTCACATCCATATAAGAGTGTTGGTACTACTATACTTTCATACATTCCCTTCTTTGCCTCCATAGATAACGTTTTTTGACTCCACATATACCTCAATGCACCACTCACTTTTTCCCTCATCAATTCTATGATTAACCTCATCCTTCATAAATCCATCCGCCGACACGTCAACTCCCAAGTATCTGAAAACATTCACTTCTTCATACTCCTCCTCCCCAATTTGATATCCAATTTTTCTTTATCTAAAATCATTTGATACCCTCATCACCTTACTCTTTTCTATGTTCACTTTCAACTTTCTACCTTTACACACTTCTCAAACTCATCCACTAACCTTTGCAGTTTTTCTTTAGAATCTCCCATAAGCACAGTATCATCAGCAAAAAGTAACTGTGTCAATTCCCATTTTGAATTTGATTCCCCAAAATTTAATCCCACCCCTCTCCCGAACACCCTAGCATTTACTTCCTTTACAACCCCATCTATAAATATATTAAACAACCATGGTGACATTACACATCCCTGTCTAAGACCTACTTTTACCGGGAAGTAGTCTCCCTCTCTTCTACACACCCTAACCTGAGCCTCACTATCCTCATAAAAACTCTTAACAGCATTTAGTAACTTACCACCTATTCCATATACTTGCAACATCTGCCACATTGCTCCTCTATCCACTCTATCATATGCCTTTTCTAAATCCATAAATGCAATAAAACTTCCTACTTTATCTAAATACTGTTCACATATATGCTTCAATGTAAACACTTGATCTACACATCCCCTACCCACTCTGAAACCCCCTTTGCTCCATCCGCAATCCTACATTCTGTCTTCCCTCTAATTCTTTCAATTATAACCCTACCGTATACTTTTCCTGGTATACTCAGTAAACTTATTCCTCTATAATTTTTACAATCTCTTTTGTCCCCTTTCCCTTTATATAAAGGGACTATACATGCTCTCCGCCAATCCCTAGGTACCTTCCCCTCTTTCATACATTTATTAAACAAAAGTACCAACCACTCCAACACTATATCCCCCCCTGCTTTTAACATTTCTGTCATGATCCCATCAGTTCCAGCTGCTTTACCCCCTTTCATTCTATGTAATGCCTCACGTACCTCCACCACACTTACATTCTGCTCTTCTTCACTTCTAAAAGATGGTATACCTCCCTGGCCAGCGCACCAGCCGTATCCCACTGAGGCAGGGTGGCCCAAAAAGAAAAACAAAAGTTTCTCCTATTAAATTTAGTAATATATACAGGAGAAGGGGTTACTACCCCCTTGCTCCCGGCATTTTAGTCGCCTCTTACGACACGCATAGCTTACGGAGGAAGAATTCTGTTCCACTTCCCCATGGAGATTATATATATATATATATATATATATATATATATATTATAATATATATATTATATATATTATATATATATATATCGTTGTGTGCACTGAATGACTTAAGCTGTCAAAGAGCTACGTAAATACCACTACCACCACATCATCATCATCATCATCATCATCATCTAAATATTTGATTAAGATTTACATTAGATTAATTTTAGACTTTTGCACCTCAGCTGAGGGACTGATTACCTCAACTTTTCTATATAATTCTACTGTCATCCTATTATGCCCTTGAATTTGTATTGATAAAGCCCCTGGATGGTGAAACATCCCCAACAAAGATACCCAGATGTTGCACATGTGTGTAATTCTTCATCTTGTGGGTATTGTATACCACACATGTGCAAGAGTCAGTGTGTCCATTATAGTGGACACACGCACTTCCCACGTTGTGTTTGAGGGTAATTACTGTTAATGTTAGAAGATGGTTTGTGTACAGCCACACCCACGCTCCCTAGCCACGACCACGCCCTCTTGTGTTAAGGAATACACTGTTCTTTAATCCTGGTGAGTGTGTGTGTGTGTGTGTGTTTGTCTCAGCTCACGAACCCTTGTTTCTAAAGTTACTTCGATAGACAGCGATACTTTCTGACATTTTTGACATTATCATAACTACTCCGGAAACTCTGTACCGAGATTGTGTGGAGTTTGTCTTCTCAGCCCGTGTTTTACACTATTACGCTTACGGCGGTTGACCATTATAACCCTGACAGTGAATGACTCTTAATGGCCCCTGAAGCCCCCATCTTCAGGTTCATATTTCATCTGTGTCTACATCCACCACTCACTGCATTGACTAACCCACACGGGTATAGCGCTTCAAATATAACAGCAAAAATAACAGATATGTGACTTACCTGGAGTCTACCTGGAGGTATTCCGGGGATCAACGCCCCCGTGGCCTAGTCCATGACCAGGCCTCCCGGTGGATAAGGACCTGATCAACCAGGCTGTTACTGCTGCCCGCACGTAGTCCAACGAACGAACCACAGCCCGGCTGATCCGGCACTGACTTAGGTATCTGTCCAGCTCCCTCTTGAAGACAATCAAGGCGCTATTGGTAATTCCCCTTATGACTGGTGGGAAGCTGTTGAACAGTCTTGGGCCCCGGATACTTATTGTGTTTTCTCTTAGTGTATCAATAGCGCCCCTACTTTTCACTGGGAGTATGTTGCACCGCCTGTCAAGTCTTTTGCTTCCGTAGGGAGTGATTTCTATGTACAGATTAGAGACCAGTCCCCCTAGGATTTTCAAAGTGTAGATTATGATGTATCTCGCCTGCGCTCCAGTGAGTACAAGTCAAGCAAGCGCTTTCAAGTGTTCCCAGTAGTTAAGGTGTTTGATGGAACTTTTATGTAAAGTTCTCTGTACATTCTTTAGATCTGCAGTTTCGCCTACCTTGAATTGAGGTGTCACTGTGCAGCAATATTCCAGCCTAGAGAGAACTATTTAAAATGGATAATCATTGGCTTGGCACCTCTTGTCTTAAATGTTCTTATTATCCATCGTATCAGTTTCCTCGCAAATGTGATAGTGGTACTGTTGTGGTCCTTGAAGGTGAGATCCTCAGACATTAACACTCCCAGGTCCTTCACATTATTTTTCCGCTCTGTTGTGTGATTAGAGTTCGTAGTACACTCAGTTCTATCGATTATTTCCTCCAATTTCCCACAACGGAGTAAATTTATCAACTTGTGGGTTCTCTGAACCATTTATCTACATAACGTAGTTGGAATTTGTCTTCATTGGAGATTTGCTGTGTCTTAGTATATCTCCCCTCAGCTCCAGGACTAGTTTGATCTTAAACCTCAGAATTATGTGCTTGACTAGGCGTGGGCTCTACACTGGTGCTGCGTATTCTACAAATGGCCTGACATGTGGTGTATGTAGTGTCTTGTATGACTGTTTACGATCCCTGGGAGCAACTCTTATGATGAGGCAATATATGCGCCTCTCCGGAGAGAAGTTTACCGTGGTATTCACCCAAGGTTTTTTTTTTATATTGTTGATAGAATACGGTACCGACAAGTTGATGTACTGCTTCAACAATCTCCAGTGTTATGTTCACCTGTAGTCGACTAAAGAAGCCTGCTGTGCGGGCGATACGTTTCGGAAATAAGATACCCAGGTTGTTGCGCGTGTCTTAGTTATCGAGTTTTATATTTTTTTCCTTGCCTTTCTGCACACACTGGTCTCAATTTGTAGTTCTAGTTTTTAGTACGTGTTTGTGAAATGTCAGAGTATAAGGGAGTCTGCTGGTGGGGAACGCGTTGTGCAGTTGGGCAGAACGTGAGTACGTACCCTTCCTATAATACCCCACCACAGACACACGCCCTTTCTCCCATGTTTTTCCAACTTACCTACCACAAATACACGCCCTTTCTCCCATTTTTCTCCCACCTACCCACCATAAGCACACTAACCATCTTCCCTTCTCACCATCACCCCAACACCCTCCTTCTCCCTCTTCCCTTTCCCCTCTCCCCGCCATCTTCATCTCCCTTTCTCCCCACCACCCCTTCCCAGTGCCAGTCTGAGGGTCAGGCAGCCGGCACAGGCAGGAGTGCCATGCGGGTCGGGCAGGAAGGAGGGGTGGCAGACACATTGGCGCCCTCCTATGTAAATCACGACCTCCTCTTGCCGCCACCAGGAGCGCTGGACACATACAGGAAGGCGCTGAAGGGGAGGAGGAAGGCGCTGAAGGGGAGGAGGAATGAGCTGAAGGGGCGGAGAAAGTAGTAGAAAGGTTGAAAGAAGGTGCTGAAGGGACAAAGGGAGGGACTGAAGGTGCAAAAAAAATAATTGAAAGGATGGAGGAAGGAGGCGGAAGAGAGTGAAGGGAACAAAAATAGAATGAAGGGACTCGAAAGCAGGAGAAAGGTTCTCAGTGAATGTGGAAAGGAGGTGAAGGGATTAAAGGACCGAAGGGAAGAAGGAAGGATACAGCGAGAGAGGAGTGGGTTGTAAAGGGAAGGTGGGTTAAAGGGGAGGTGGGTTGAGAGGGGAGAGGTGGGTTGAGGGGGAAGTGACTCTTTGTGTCAGCCTCTTGAGTGGGAAATGTCACTCTGAAATAAGACTGAGAATTACGCCTTCCACAGCACTGAGAATTTTTGCAAATTCTCATGACAAATCCTCGCCAGTGTCATTAATATATGCGCGCGCGCACACACACACACACACACACACACACACACACACACACACACACACACACACACGCACACGCACACGCACACGCACACGCACATACGCACACCAAGAGGCATACATAACATGTATCAAGAACATACACAAATATCATATACACATCAATACTAACATACACAAGACAGGGGAGTGAGTGCAAGTATGAGAGTACAGAGGCCAACATACTTTGAGCCTAAATGAACCTGTGTTCAAGATATTTAGTGATGTATAGCAGTGTCACCAGAACAAATGGCATTATCATCCTGCCAGTGTCTGGTATCATGAAACACGACTAACGTTACCCAAATAATACCTGAATCACTTGGTTAAGAGTCACCCGTTACCAGAATGATTCTTGCCTCAATGAGCACTCTCAACACAACTAGAAATGTGGTAACACTGGAAGAGCAGTAGGATCACCTGAGTAGTGTAAACATTACTAGGAGACTGTCGTGGCCCGAAGATTGTCACAATAATGACGACATTGTGATCACCACCAGGCAAAGCTAGAGTGTTACCAAGAGATGGTCGTCATTCCTGGAGGAGTGTCAACACCACCAGACATTATCAAGGTCACTGCAACAGTGCTATCATAAGTTAACACGAGTACAAAAGCAGTGTCATCGGGAAAGTGGAAGTATCACCAGGAGTGTGCTAGCATCGCCGGCACACACACCAAGAAGCTGACAGCAACAGCAGAAACACGAGGCTGATACCCGTGGTCGCAAGAGCAGCATCTTGCTAGAGAGCCAAGACTGGTGGAGTCCATACTGGAGGAGATACACGGTAGCTCCCGAGTCCATCATTGTCAAGTGTCTCTGCCCATTACCTTGTTTTGCGGCGCTTAATGCGACAAGGACCCGCGTCCCGGACAGTGGCACTGCCAGCCGGGCCCTTCTTGGCCTCAGTGGCACCCTCCCTGCCTCCATGAGACCCGGTATTGTTACCCCTGAAGGGCAGTGTCTTTTAACCTTGGGTGTTTGTGTTTGGCCCACTGTTGTTGGCTCTGAAGGTGATCAAGGCTCGTGTTTTATGTGGGTATTAAATGGCTGTTTGGAGTGTGGGAAAGGTGACTGGCTAACGAGGGTCTACGGGACGGGATGTCTTCATCAAGGGGCTGTTGAGGAATCGGTGTCAGGTTGACGGCGTCGGGGACATGTGTCGACTTTTCGTCCCTCGGGGCAGGCACGATACAAAACGAAAAGTGCGCGACTTTGTGCGAGTGCCCTCGCCTTATCTGGCACTTCCCCCCTGCCTCCCCCCCCCTCAGAGCCATCTGTGGCACTGCTGGGATACCCCCGGCTTCCTTTCCCATGCTCAGCCACTCTGCGATCCGTAAGATGAAGATTGATAACTTGGCACACAGAGATTGTGGTGTGAGAGACTACCCTCCCTCCCTCCCCCCTCTCTCCCTCCCTCAAGAGTTGTGGTCGTCAGCGTCGCCTCCTGATGTTGCTCTTGCCTGATGTAGACTAGCCACAGGTGCTGCTGCTGCTGGCCATGTGCCTGATGTATCCCAGCCACATGTGGTGGTGGTGGTGGTGGTGGTGGGTGGTGGTGGTGCTGCTGCTGCTGCTGCTGCGCTCGGTGGTGGTATGCCTGATGTATCTCAGGCACAGTTGGTGCTGCTAGTGGTGGTGGTGCTCCTAATGGTGGTATGCCTGATGTATTCCAGCCACAGGTGGTGCTCCTGCTGCAGTTGTTCTTGTGGTGCAGGTGGTGATGTTCCTGATGGTGGTATGCCTGATGTATTCCAGCCACAGATGGTGTTGCTGATGGCAGTGTGGCCTCATGTATCCCAGCCAAAGATAGTGGTGTTGGTAATAGTGAAGGGTGGTGAAGAGGAGGGGTTAGAGGGTTCTCGTTGTGGCGATGGTAGTGAAGGGGCGTGGTTGGTGTGGTGAAGAGGGTGGGGCTGGTGGTGAAGGTTGGTGTTGGAGGTAAGGTAGTGGTGATGGGGTTAGTGGTAATAGTGGTAGTGTGATTATTGCAGTAGGGTGGGGATAGTGGTGGATGTGGTAGTGGTGGTGCTAGTGATGGTGTGGTAGTGGTGTAGTAGTGGAGTGTGGTAGTAGTGGTGGTGTGGTAATGGTGGCTAGGTGGTATAGTGGTGGTGGTATGTGGTGTGGTAGTATAATGGTTGTGGTGGTAAGTGGGGTGGTAGAGTGGTGGTGGTGGTAGTAGTGGTGGTGGTAGTAGTGGTGGTGGTGGTGGTGGTGGTGGTGGTGGTAGTAGTGGTGGTAGTAGTGGTGGTAGTGGTGGTGCACCACAAGAAGTCAGAGACGTCACCCTCACTATTGCCATTTAAAGACCCTTCTCTTGGCCTCATTGTCCTATTAAAACTAGTCGTGCGCTGCAGTCCCCACACCGCAGTCCCCACACCGCAGTCCCCACACTGCAGTCCCCACACCGCAGTCCCCACACTGCAGTCCCCACACCGCAGTCCCCATGCTGCATTCCCCATGCTGCATTCCCCACGCTGTAGTCCCCACACAAAAGTCCCCACACAATAGTCCCCACACTCTAGTCCCCCACACTGCAGTCTCCACGCTGATGTTCCCTCGCTGCAGGCGGTGACCGTGGGTAAGAGGTAGTGATGGTGGAGTAAAAGCATTAATCATAGGTAATAGGTGGTGATCGTAAGAGGTGGTGATCGTAAGAGGTGGCGATCGCAGATAAGAGGCAGCTATCGTGGGTAATAATGTGACTTAAGGAGCCGCCTGCTGGAAGGAAATGTTCACTTACCCAGCAGACAGTGAGAGACCAGAGGAACGAGACAGTGAGAGACCAGAGGAGCGAGACAGTGAGAGACCAGAGGAGCGAGACAGTGAGAGACCAGAGGAACGAGACAGTGAGAGACGACAGGAGAGACAGAACGAACAGTGAGAGAGCGAACGGAGAGACCGAGAGCACATGTAGGGGAGAACTCCAGGAGGGAGACAGTGAGAGAGAGACCAGAGGGTTCTTAAGGAGTACATAATAAAACTGTTATCCATCAAGGACACGGTAAATCTTCAAGCAGATATAAACCAAGTTTTCCACTGGACAACGGAAAACAATATGATGTTCAATGAAGACAAATTTCAACTTCTCCGTTATGGAAAACTGGAGGAATTAGTAACTAGAACTGAGTATACTACAAACTCTAATCACATAACAGATCACATGACAGGATCACAAGAGTGTCAATATCACATCTGCAAGGAAAATGATGAGGTGGATAATGAGAACTTTCAAAACAAGGGATACCAGCCAATGATGATCCTTTTTAAATCGCTTGCTCTCTCTAAGCTGGAATACTGCTGTACACTGACATCTCCATTCAAGGCAGGTGAAATCCCAGATCTAGAGAATGTACAGAGAACTTTACATATAAGTTCCGTCAAACACCTTAACTACTGGGAACGCCTGGAAGCACTTGACTTGTACTCACTGGAGCGCAGGCAGAGATATACATTATAATCTACACCTGGAAAATCCTAGAGAGACTGGTCCGAAATCTGCACACAGAAATCACTCCCTATGAAAGTAAAAGACTGGGAAAACGATGCAACATACTCCTAGTGAAAAGTAGGGGCGCTATTGGTACACTAAGAGAAACATAATAAATCTCCAAGGCCCAAAACTTGTTTAACAGCCTCCCACCAGGCATAATGGGAAATACCAGCAGATCCCTGGCTGCTTTCAAGAGGGAGCTGAACAGATACCTCAAGTCTGTACCTGACCAGTCGGGCTGTGGTTCGTACGTTGGACTACGGGAGGTCTGGTCAAGGACCGGACCAAGGGAGCGTTGACCTCCGGAACACCCTCCAGGTAGACTCCAGGTAGTAGACTTTTAACTAACCTTTTTAATATGTGGAAAGATTTGGAAAGATAGATAATGCAATTCCTATTTTCAAAGTAGGGGATAAGTCAAATTTCCGCCTACAGGATAGATTTAGAATGCCAAAAATTTGCCCTTAAAGCACACGGGATGGGTATATGGGGCACGAAATAATTGATACCGTCCACGGGATGAGTATGAGGTATATAAACTAACCGCTGCTATTCTACAGTATGGATATAGAGTGCAAAACAAACTAGCCGCTCCGGCATTAAAGCATTCATATCTTCTAGTTGTTCGTCTTTCTTCTGCTATTCTTCACATTCGTCTTCTTCCACTTATTCTCTCGCCTCTCCACACCCTCTCTACCCCACCGGCCACAGCCCATTACTCTTCATGAGGTGTTCCCCGGGCAGCGGATATGAAAGTGTCATGGTGGCGAAGTAGGGCCGCTTAAAGACCGCAGTGCTGTGGTGACCACTTCAGAGACTGTGGCACAACTTGAAGACCGCAGCTCCGCGGTCACCACCCCAGACACTGACCCATCACTACTGCACTACTTTGAAAGAAAGTAGGTGTCCCGAGGGTTGCATATAACTTGGCGTCAGATTTGTATATGTTAGAGTTTATACACACGAATGTTTATGAGTAAGATGCATGTGCATCTTACATGCATCTCACTCATAAGCCTGTTCAATAGGCTTCTTCAGTCGAATACAGGAGATATCAACACTTGAGACAATAACAGAATTGGAGATGCAATTTTAAGGTCATCAATTCTCTAGTCTACAGCAGGAGAGGCGAGAGGCAGTAAACTTGACATCAGAGGACAGAAGGACAGACTGTTACGTTTGGCACATGAAAATTGTCCGTCTCACTGCTGTGAGCGTGCACTGCGCTAAAGATGTCCTATACACAGTTCCTAGTTCGACACTGGGCACACGCCTCGACCCACAGTGTCTCTGTATTGCAGTGAGTGGCTTTCCACTCGGTTGTCCCTGTTTACATTGAATAACCAGTATATTTATGGCAAACTGGTTTAAACTGTGCAATTTCGAAGAGTTGATATGTGAGATACAACGAAGTCAACATCATGAGGAGCCTCGCTTAGGCTGAGTGCCTGATCCCAAGTACCTGTAATCCTGCAAACTGCATCAATGAAATCACTGTCTCCAGATTAAAGTCAGGCTGTTCCGTATCTACAGTGACATCAATATCTGGGTTAATACTGGTCAAGAGGTTAATGCTGCTGATCCTAGAGAAAAGCGAACTTCGACAAGTATGTACCAGTAGAATCAGAAACTCTTGGAACCCTGGGGCTGGAAACTTGCAACAGGCTTCCTGACTAAACTGGGTTCCGGGCGGACTGCCGTGGCTAGACCCAAGAGCTGCCACTTGACTGTTCAAGCGCCTCAGTCTGGCGGTCCAGGTTCCCGTCTGGCATCTGAGGAACCGGTAAAGGTTCATAATATATTTTATAATACTGATGTATACCTGCTTTGAGCCACTCAAATTCTTAAAACAATGGAGGTGCTAAAAGAAAAATATTTAAGCAGTTTCAAGGAGAAACCGAAAGATTTATATATATAATTCATGACTTCGTTTTAAATGATATATAACATATTTATTCTATTTTTGAATTAAAATGTAATTAGAATGTTTATGTGCGGCTGTAACATGAAAGAACACTGACTTCGCACCATTTTGTGAATTGAAGAAAAGCGGTCATGGGGCGGCAAGTATGCAAGGACACAGCTGCCTTTCCCAAGAGTGATGGAAAAGCGTGTAGCCATACAAAACGGCTTCCTCGTAGGAACGTTTTGTCTTTGTCTTCACCTGTTAGCCTCGGTGAGCGGCCGACTCTGGGTAGCGTTATTGCTCTGGTAACACAGACCTGTGGTAAATTGATTGTTGCGTCAACAACCTTGGTGTGGGGAGGAGGAAGGCTGAGTGTGTTGTTGGGTTAGACAATCCCACATTAATATATCTGGTGGTGGCCTCGATGCTCTCAGCTCTTACACGGTGTCATTAGTGTTATTACCTCGCCACTACACCTCAACTCTCTGCTAGATTGTGTTGCCTTCTGGGACAGGTAGGAGAACACAGGTAGGTGCTGTGTCCGTCTCGCGGATGGAGGATCGAGCCTCCACCGCTCGGTGACCTGAAAGTGATTAGCTTGGGTTTAGTGCTACACACACACACACACACACACACCCAAAAAAAAAAGAAAAAAAAAAACAAAAAAAAAAAAAAAAAAAAAAAAAAAAAAATCTGTTTCCTTCTAGATCTGATTTATTCCCTACACTAAATATAACTTTTAATATCAGTCGTCTGTCAGTCTAGCTAAATGTCAGTTTATTGATACAAAAGAATAAATTCATCACATTCAATGTGCAATTTTTATCCTGGAATATCTTTGACAACCTCCAGTGGAAGTTGTGGGGACCCACAGCCTCGGAGAAGCACACCAAAAAGTCTTCGAGGGAACAAAATTTGGAATCCTCCCCGAAACCCTCTGAATATTCCACTTTTCCTACCACCCTGTTTTTTATATATGCACTGAAAGGTACTTTTGTTATATAATATGGCGCATAAGGCTTGAGGATAGACCATTTATTACAAGATGCATTTCCATGATGTGAGAAATCACGCTTGGAAGTTCAGTATTTTTTTTTTCACAGTGGTGTTTCTGCATACTCTGATATCACCTGTTTACTGTGGTCTTATTGAGCTTTTATAAGATGCATCCTGATAATTTCACTACGAAGTCAGCGCTGTATGAATCTTGGAGCTAAGCGCTTAATTATGATATATAATAATTATTATTATTATTATTCAATATGAAGTACATGTAGCTCAGTTTCGTAAAGAATCAGTATTGGTAGACCACATCACATGGCAGCTTACTGTTTCTGTTGATACTGGTTCTGTATCTGTACCTTAATATTGGCACTATATTTGTTACTGGTACCATACTCGTTGATACTCGTTCTATATCTGTTGATATTGGTACTATAGCTGTTGATATTCGTACTATATCTGTTATTGTACTATACCTGTTGATACTGGTTTTATATCTATTGATACTGGCATTATATATTTTTTTTCATTTGTTTTATTGAAAATACTCACACGCGTCCTCCTGACTTTTTTTTTATGTGTGTGACACAACTGAACTCACGTGGGCCACTTGGTGCAAGAAGAGATGCAGTCTCGATCCTCCGTCCGCGAGAGACAGACAGATACACACACAACACACACACACACACACACACACACACACACACACACACACACACACACACACACACACACACACACACACACAGTCACCCTGAAAACAGAATGTCCCTAGAAAACCTACCAAATTTCCTACACATGCAAAGGCCATCTAGGCAGACCCCAAATTTCTACCTACTGTAAAGTTTAGTGTGAGAGCACTGGGGAAAGAGCAGGCATTGCGCGAAGCTCAAAAGACAGCTGAATGACCAAGGAGCGGCGGGCTGGAGCCAAGACAATAGCCTTAATAGTGTTGCAGAGGCCGCAGTAATTACCATTCCCGCACCGTATCTCTTCGTCCTCTTTCATATTCTCCCGCTTCTCTGTTCTACCTTGAAATTTGGCGGCGTTTTGCCACCGTGTTTTAGGTCTTTAAACGTCCGAGGCACGGTCGCCGAGGGTTTGGGATTGTCGTGAGAGAGGGATGGCTAGAAGATCTGTAAAAGACGCGAGGGGGGAGAACAGGACGGGAGGTTCTTAAGAAACTGAAGGAGTGTGAGGAATCCTTCGCTCGGGAGAGACTTGCTGCTTCTCACTAATCTTGGTGGAATGACGCGTGGCTGCCCCAGCTATGTTTTACACGGAGATGCTTTGTGTCTTGTGTGTCTTCTGTGACCACAGCTGTCTTACACGGAGATCTTGTGTGTCTTCTTTGACCAAAACTGTCTTACATGGAAATCTTGTGTGTCTTCTGTGACCACAGCTGTCTTACATGGAAATCCTGTGTCTTCTCCGACCACAGATACATTGATGGTCTGCCCCTGATACCAACGGCACTCGCTTTGTTTCCCCTGCCACCACATACACTGGGGTGCTCCCGCTGCCACCACAAACAGTGGGATCGCTCTCCCTGCCACCACTGACACTGAAGTACTTTCACTGCCACCGAAGACAGTGTTGATCCCCTCTCCCACCAAAAGCCCTGGGATTCCTACCCTCCCTTACCACCACCAAAATCGGGGCGGTATTCATATTCTTCACATCACCATTAACTTCCCTCTGCCCACGTACTCCCTTATTCTTGCCAGAAACCCATTATATTCCATTTACAAGATTGTTCAGCTGTGTTCTACAAGTTCATTAACGGCGTGAACAGCACTAGATTCTTAT
This sequence comes from Cherax quadricarinatus, assembly GCF_026875155.1. Taxonomy (NCBI): domain Eukaryota; kingdom Metazoa; phylum Arthropoda; class Malacostraca; order Decapoda; family Parastacidae; genus Cherax; species Cherax quadricarinatus. Next base: position 23,858,651 of record NC_069412.1, on the reverse strand, counting down.
TTCACTTCACCACTCAGCCCAGGTTTTAGTAAATAGATTAATTACTACTCGTAATGACCCAGAAATGCTGCAAAAAGTATGAAAAGCATTTTAAGAGAGTTTACAAGTCGAGTGCTCTTCAATCGAGAACGGGAGGGGAGGTCTCTGGTGCATGACGCTTGCATAAGGTGACTGCAAAAATGCATTAGACTGTGCATATCCGCTCGATGTTTTGGTGTTTATTTATGGCGAGTCATGTGAGTCGAAGCTGGCATTGGTGTGAGGCCATCTGGCAGATGGTTGTGGTGTGAGGCCACCACCTGGCACTGGTTGTGAGGTTTTAAGGCACTGGTTATGTGAGGATACCTGATGCTGGTTACGCGAGACCACCTACCATTGTGGTGTGGGGGAAGTGTTGGCATTGGTGGTGTAGGGTCGGTCAGATGGCATACAAGGTGCCAACATCAGGCACTTGTGTGGAGAGCACCTGAGACAAGGGGCAGAGAGGAATCCTAAAGAGACAGACAAGTCACACACACACGCCAGGAAGTTCGTCTTCCGTCTCATCTGAAGGGGAAAATGAAAGAGATTCCATACAGAGTTTTAAGAATAGGTATGAGAGGGGGAGAATCGGCAAGAGACCAGGTATTAAAAGTACCCCTTCAGACAAGGTGGCGGGGCCACGACCAGAGACTTAACCCCTGCAACCACAACTAGGCGAGTACAGGTAGGGGAGTACAACTAGGTGAAGCGGGTTAGAACCCCTAGGTGTGATAGAAGCTGCAATCCACACACCAGGAGCACCTAGGTGTGATAGAAGCTGCAATCCACACACTAGGAGCACCTAGGTGTGATAGAAGCTGCAATCCACACACCAGGAGCACCTAGGTGTGAAAGAAGCTGTAATCCACACACCAGAAGGAGCACCTAAGGGTGATGGAAGCTGCAGTCCACACACCAAGAAAAGCACCTAGGGGTGATATGAGCTGCAGTCCTCACACCGGGAGCACCTAGGTGTAATAGCTGCAAGCCACACATCAAGAAAAACACATAGGGGTGACAGAAGCTACAATCCACACCAGGAACACCTAGGAGTAAATACACTTCTGAGCTTACGGAGGAGCATTTCATGAGCACTTCAGTGGCACACATGTCTCGGTGGCACATGTGCCAGGAGCGAGTCTAGGAATGGCATCCGGGTAACCTCAGAGTCATTTACAGCACTATATGTAGTATATCATAGGTCTATGACATACGTATTATATTCCCATATCATCAGTCATGTACAGAACATGTGTGTTGTGTGACCCGTAGGAATTTGGCGCTTTTGTAGGCATACGGTAATGTTCAAAATAAAGTGTAGAACCTCACAACAAAACTGAAAAAGCTAAATCTGATATTTAAAAAAAAAAAGAAAACGAAAGACATGACCATGACGTGCAAGATACCTAAAGAACTTGATAGCTTGAATGTAGACCATTTGAAAGGCTGGAAAGCTAGTACAAGGGGTAATAGATAGAAGGTAAAGACGCAGATAGGCACAGGGGATGTTAGGGAGTGTTTCTTCAGCCTCAGGGTGGCCAGTTAGTGATGGGAACTTAAAGTGGTGGTGGAAGCAAGCGGCACAGTTTTCCCAGAGGCCGAACACTTGTGAAGTTGCATGTGCAACACTTGTGAAGTTGCATGTGCAACACTTGGGTATCTTTATTACCGAAACTTATCGCCTTATCAACTTGTAGGTATTGCGTACCATCGGTTATGTGAAGAGGCGGGGCCAGGAGCTGTGAATCGACCCCTGCAAGTATACGTAGGTGAGCACGGGAGGGTCAGAGGGTGGGTTACACTCAAGTTCCTCTTCGCACCGGAACATTCAGTGAGATAATTCAATGAGGCCGGAAGTGATGCTGCCCATTGTGGCGCCGCTGCCGGCAGTCATTGTGTTGCTCTCTTCACAAAATAGAGCGTTATTACCAGTACATAACACCACTTACTCTTGTCTGCTTTCCCTGGTGGCGAGATGTTGCAACTGTATCACATGTAGCTCCTCTGGTGGTGAGATGTTAACAACTGTGCCACCTGCGGCGCCTCTAGTGGTGAGACGTTGCAATTGTGTCACCTGCAGCGCCTCTGGTGGTAAGATGTTACAACTGTCACCTGCATCGCCTCTGATGGTGAAATGTTGCAACTGTCACCTGCATCACCTCTGATGGTGAGATACTACAACTGCATCACCTGCAGCGCCTCTGCTGGATTATGACTTTCATGGTAGAAGCACCAAACATGTTAGCCTCATATTTTCCCCAGACGCTGTGTGATACTATCAGGTTTTTAATGACTCACGAAATCGTAATGACACGATTGCAAACAAACCATACCACGGGCGGGATTTGAACCCGCGGTCAGAGAGTCACAAAACTCCAGACCGTCGCGTTAGCCACTAGACCAGCTAGCCACAATAAGATTCGATCCAACTAGGTATATTTCTACACCATAGGAAGGTTAGCACAGGCACCACTGTGACCACAAATGCAAGTTTTTACAGGCGAATCCCCAGCTAGCGTGGCCGTGACGAACTCTAGCTCAAGTCCCCTCACTCTGACCGCGGGTTCAAATCCCGCCCGTGGTATGGTTTGTTTGCAATCGTGTCATTACGATTTCGTGAGTCATTAAAAACCTGATAGTATCACACAGCGTCTGGGGAAATCTTATTGTGGCTAGCTGGACGAATCTTATTGTGGCTAGCTGGTCCAGTGGCTAACGCGACGGTCTGGAGTTTTGAGACTCTCTGACCGCGGGTTCAAATCCCGCCCGTGGTATGGTAGGTTTTTAATACGAGGTCCAGCTCCAAGTATCAAGAGCGCCTCATTGGCATCAAGGAACTTCCCTTGAGGGGAACCTCTAGTGGAGAGTTGTTGTAACGGTGTATATCGTCACCTGCAGCGCCTCTATTGGTAAGATGTTGCAATTGCTCAAATTGTCCCATAAAACTCTAAGAGGTGAGACTGTGCAGATCAGTGCTGATGGTATTGCTAATTGTTGCAGCTTGCAACTTTTTAAGCATTATTTGTTCGTATCTGTTGCTCTAGCTGAGTAAGGCCATGTGCAATGGTTTGGTGTCTTTCTGACTAGACGTTAGTGCTAATCAGCAGGCTTCTTCCGTGTAGATAGCCGAAGTCGCGGAGATGTATATAAGAGGTGATCACATCAATACTGTATATAATGACATTGTTGCATGAGTCTTGCACCAACACACACTGGCTTTGCAATGATCTCTCAAAGGTGCAGTACCGTGTTGCTGGTGAATCACACTGGCCTGTGATTCACCGCCGCCTGTGTGTGTATTCACCTATTTGTGGTTGCAGAGGTCGAGTCACAGTTTCTGGCCTCGCCTCTTGGGGAGGCCACACTCTCCTTGTTCCATGAACTTTATCGTACCTCTTTTTAAAGCTTTATATGGATCCGGCCTCCAGTACATCACTCTCCAGATTGTTCTACTTCCTGACACCTCAATTGATTCAGTAAATACTTCCTAACATCCCTGTGACTCTTCTGGGTCTTCAACTTCCAGATGTGACTCGTTGTTGCTGTGTCCCATCTCTGAAACATCCAGTCCCAGTCTACCTTGTAAATTCCTTATATATATATATATATATATATATATATATATATATATATATATATATATATATATATATATATATATATATATATATATATATATATATATTATTTAAAATGTCATACAAATATATATAGGTACATATATCAATATGTAACATTAATTCTGATGTACAATAAACATTCACTACACAATCTACTGAATAAGCACATACATAAAGACATTAAAATGAACTTAACACAACCTACAGACTCCCTATCCCTATCCCTCCTCTGTCAGTAAGTTGATTTCCCTTAACCTCTCCTTGTAGGACATACCCCTTAGCCCTGGGACTAGTCAGGTTGCAAATGTATATTAAGCTACCAGTTGTCAAAGGCACTTGTCGTTAAACACTTGGCCTGTGTGTGTGTCTGTGAACCCAAGAGCCACATAACCACGTGGGTGTACACACTCGTATGTTCGTGTGTGTGCGCACTATCGTCTGCTGAACCTAACTGTACACGTATCCTTTACATATCGTGACCCGCCCCGGCGTGCACTACCAGTGTTATCTGCTGGCTTTCGTGTCCTGTCGTGACCGCTTAACCCTCAGTGTAATTTATCGCTTAACATTGGAGTCGCTTAAATCTGATTTCCTCACACGAGAATGATTTCACTACCAGACAACCGTTTTAACTCTCCCAGGACGCACGAATCTTAATATTTCTCACCACTTTCACTTTTTTTTTTTTAAGAGGTTTATGCATTTTACGGAGATTCCAAATTTTCTGTTAAAATCAGATGTATGACAAAACGATTATTTATGTAATTATTGAGGAGAAATTTGACACATAAACTAGAGTTGTTGTTTAGATAAAACTAAAATAATTAAAACAAGGTGAATGTGAACTTACACAAGATAAATTAAATATACTCGAAACTTAAGAGAAAATTTACACAGAACAAGGGTGATTTTCGTAAAACAAAGGTGACATTCAAGAAACATAGTTCATTTGGGAAATTTTTTTCTGGCAGAGTTAATTATTATTATAATAAAAAAAGAAGCGCTAAACCAGATCTGACAGTGAAAGATATTTGGTTCGTCTCTTAATTAGTGTTATTCACAAGGTTTCCTCCAGAGTAATTATCTCAGTTGGCTGGTAATATCTGATTATTATGCAGTTTGAATCATATTCTTAATCTCAATCCTAATTTGTTTCAATCTCAAGGTCTTTCTCCCTCTTATATTTTCTCTCCCCATATCTTTCTTCAGCCGCTCTCTCTCTCTCTCTCTCTCTCTGTCTGTCTGTCTCTCTCTCTCTCTCTCTCTCTGTCTGTCTGTCTCTCTCTCTCTCTCTCTCTCTCTCTCACCTTCCCTCTCCCCATCTCTTTTCTTTCTGTCTTCCCCAGTCTCTCCATTATCTCTCCCTCCTCATTCCCTCCCCCCCAATCTCTTTCCCCCAATCCTTTTCTCCCCAATCCCTCGCTTCCAAAGTCATTAGCTTCGACACCAGAACATTTCCTGTGACTGATTAACCAAAGCACAACTCTCTTCTGATGCCATGCTTTTTTTTTTTTGGCCTTCGAGTATTTTTCCTCCCTTCTAACTTACTTTCCAGGTTCCAGACAGTTGACAGGAAGAAGTTTCCAGCTAGTAAATACCTGACAGCCAGATATTTCACGTTTGTAAATAGCTGAAAGGAAGACATATCGCGTTTTGTGCCTGCTAGTAGCAGGTAGTAGTAGTAGTAGTAGTAATAGTAGTACATTTGACTCGTTGCATTGCGCCACATGTATCTTACCACTGTATGTATTACTGTGATGTATTCTTGTGTATCATGATGTATGTGTAATATTAATCTGTGTATTCTGACTCATTCATTTCTGATACATATTTTTTCCTGGTGTATACGTAAATCCTGATGCCATGTATCCGTGTGATGTACGTATTTCTGCTCTTGCGTGGCATGTATCCCTGTGCTGCCTTCTTCCTCAGACTAATATACATAATATGGTATTAAAGTTTTTTCACGACGCATGGAGAAGAGGAGGTAAGCAGGCTTAATCCGAGCAATAGAATAGCTGCAGTTCCTTGGAACAAGACCCCTTCACCTGCAGCTTGTGGGCTATGGTGGTGAGGAATCTGAAGGTCTGGGATAAGGTGTCGCGACTCTTTCCGGAGAATTGTTTATTTTAGGACACAGACATGTCGGAGATTATTGGTGGTTGTAGTGGTGGTGGTTGTAATAGTGGTCATTGTGGTAGTGGTAACTGTGGTAGAGATATTTTGATGTTTATTGTATGATGTTTACCGTGATGATGGTAGTGATGTTTAGTCTAGAGTTGTGTTGATGTGCATTGTGGAGATTATGATTTATGGAAGTGTTTATGTCTGTGGTGGTGGCAATGTTTATGATGTTGGTGATGTTTATGATAGTGAGTTGGTACATTGGTATTGATGAAATGTGGAGGGAAGAACCTGCTACTGCTGCTTCTGCTACTGCTGTTATTGCTATTGCTGTTGCTGCTATTGCTGTTATGGCTGCTGCAGCTGCTATTGTTGCTTTTGCTGCTGCTGCTGCTGCTGCTGCTACTTCTGCCACTGCTGCTGCTGCTACTGCTATCCTCTTGGTTTCCGGTGGAATGTGTGTGTGTGTCCCTGCTATCTTACCGCACCGTGGCACTGCTGCCTGAGGAGGGAAGGAAGCTCGATACACCGACCTTGTGCCTCTGATATACTGGCACTCCCCCTTCACCCTTTATCTGTCTTGTACCAACCAACGCACTCTCTCTCTCTCTCTGTCTCTCTCTCTCTCTCTATCTCTCACTGAGGACATGGAAAAATAATATGGCTGATAAATTAGACACTTGTGCAACACTTGAGTATGTTTATCGTGAAAACGTTTCGCCACACAGTGGCTTCATCAGTCCAACATAAAGAGGAATGGCGAAGATCGGAAGGAGTTTGAGGCAATCAGTCCCACAGTCTGGCATCGATGTAATCAGTCTATCAGTCTTTTCAAAATTGATGGACTGATGAAGACACCGTGTGGCGAAACGTTTTCACAATAAAGATACCAAAGTGTTGCCCATGAGTCTAATACTTGTCGGTTCTCTGAGCCATTTATCTACACTAAAATATCGTGTCGGTTCTCTGAGTCATTTATGTACACTAATATGGCTGACTGACTACATTTGACAACTTACTTTGTGTCAGTTATTCACCGGTAAAAAAAATATCTGAAAAATTGGGAAAAAATGGATTTGAAGTGACTGGCTGCAACTGGTTGACTGGAATGACTGGTGTGAGGTATGTGTTGCTGGGTGATGGACGGGTTGCCTAACTGAACAGATGCATAACTAACCATATATCCTGATACTTGACTGACTAACTGATTGACTGTCACGTTTAATAATGGAATGACTATCTAGCCCATTAAGCTGATGCTGTCTGGTGAAGCTGGCTGACTGGTGCATGATTGTATGCATGTCTTCTCATTTAACTTCTTGCCTTCTTTCCTGTTTGGCTTTCTTCTACCTCCTTGTCTTCCTACCTCCCTGTCTGCCTCCCTACTTTTCTATCTGCCTTCATCCTACCTTCTTCCCAGTTTTCCTTTCTACATTTTTATCTATCTTTATTAACTCCTGGTTGTCTGCCTTCCTACATTCCCGCTTGTCTGCCTACATTCTTCCTACCATCCTGAATGTCTGTTGTCTGCCTGCTTTCTTCCTGACTGCCTTTCTACCTTCCCAGCTACCTTCGTCCCATCCTGTCAGCCTTCCTACCTTCCTGTCAGCCTTCCTGCTACGTCTGCCGTGGTCTTGTGTTTCACAATGTTCCTCAACACTTGGCTCGTGTCTCAACACATGAGGAGTGAACCTCTCGTACACTTCAAGGTGGTGCCTTCACGCTGAAGAGCTCTTCATTCAGGCAATTGGAGCTACTCTTCCCTTTTTCGGAGCAAGTCTGATTACTTCACAGCCACTGCTTGACCCTGGCGGATATAGCGCTTCCTCCTTGAATGTATACTACTGCTACTAGCTCCTACACTCGTTCCCTTCCTCCATCTGTCTAGCCCCTACATTCTCGTACTACAAGGCACTGTACTACTGGCCCTGTGTTGCTTAGCACTGTGCTGCTTGACTCTGCTACTTGGCATTGAGCAAGAGATATGGGAGAATGTGTAAAATAAACCCAGTGACAAAACAGGAGCACCGTGGGCACAATAAGAGAACACTGTATCAACATCCGTGGGCCCAGAATGCTTAACACTACCTCAAGATAATCAGAAACATCGCTGGAACAAGTACAGAAGTTTCCGAGAGGAAATTGGATATGTACCTCGTCCAGGTGCCAGATCAACTAAGCTGTGATGGATAGGGGGGGCAGCGGTCCGCCGGCAGCAACAGCCTGGTTGACCAGGCAAGCAGCAGTCAAGCCTGGCCCAGGACCCGGCTGTAGGAGTGGGGGGAGGGGGGAACTCTCGAAGTTCTTCAAAGGTCAAAGATATATGAAAGATGCTGCCTGGCTATGTGCTACCAGGCCATGTAGCCCTGTGCTACCTGTCACTACTCGCATTGGTATACTCTGCAACATCCGTTCTTTGAGGCTACATGTGCAACATTGGTGAAAGTGAGCTAGCACACTCACGGTGTTTATCTCAATGTTGATTGGCCTGGCAGTCACGTCAGTCAGTGATTAGTTGTCAAGTATATTGTGGTGGCACAGTTGTTGTCCGGTATGGTACTTGCTTGTAGGGTTGCATCTTATAAATAGGCAGAAGTGTCAATAGTAAAACACACATACACACACACATTAAATATATATATATATATATATATATATATATATATATATATATATATATATATATATATATATATATCGTGCCGAATAAGTAGAACTTGCTATTTTGGTTTAAATAACAACGCACTTCTTGCCGAATAGGGCAAGCGAAAATTTGTGTATGCAATAACTTCGCCAAAAAAAAAAATCTTAATCTAACGAAAAAAATATATATTTCATTGTGTTTATTATTAAATTATTGTAAACTTATATAAAATATATTTAGTTTGATTATGCTAAATTAAGGGAGAATGGCAGCAAAGGATACACCGATGGCTATTAATTAAAGGGGGCTTATTATTGGTAAATACTGTGAGAGCCCAGCCTACTTGTCTGCTCGTCTCTAGGTCTATCAACAAGTGAGAAAGAGGTCTATCAGTGGACGCGCGGGAGGCAGCCAAGCTTGGCAGGGAGGCAGCCAAGATTGGCAGGGAGGCAGCGAAGCTTGGCAGGGAGGCAGCCAAGATTGGCAGGGAGGCAGCCAAGATTGGCAGGGAGGCAGCGAAGCTTGGCAGGGAGGCAGCGAAGCTTGGCAGGGAGGCAGCCAAGATTGGCAGGGAGGCAGCCAAGATTGGCAGGGAGGCAGCGAAGCTTGGCAGGGAGGCAGCCAAGCTTGGCAGGGAGGCAGCCAAGCTTGGCAGGGAGGCAGCCAAGCTTGGCAGGGAGGCAGGCTAGAAATGTAATAGCAATACATAATACTATAAAACTGTTACACTCTCAACACCGACAGCTGTGTCTATAAGATTCCCTATAAATAATACAATAAATATTTTGGGAAAACTGGAAAAAGTATTGAACTAAGATTAAAACAGAATAAATATAGCGTTGGAATTTGGCAAGAGTGTAATGCTGTGTTTACTCTTGCGATAGGTTTTAACTACCCAATTGCTTTTCAAAAGGCCAAGAAGGTTGTATCCAGCAGGTCTATGGATGAACGAAATATAATTGAATCAAACTTCACAAAAAAAAATAGGCATTGATTGTTACTCGTGGGAAATGTTTCCTCTAATGTCCTGCACGTTACACAAGTGGAATTTTCTATACCTGGTGGTCGTTATCACCCAATATGAGCATAAGTTAAGGGACGTGTGTATTAGATATATATATAGTGAACAGAATTCATGATAATTATAAGTTATGTTGACAAAATTCCCCTTTTACTGACATGCCACTCTTAAATGTTACCTGATATCTGACCTGACTAAAACTTCACAAAATTACCACGATTAATAAGTAGGATCACATGTGAGGTCATATCTCAGCTTTCTAAATATATATATATATATATAATATTATATTTATAATATATTTATATATATATATATTTTATATCATAATATTATAAATATAAATATATATTATATAATATATATATATATCGTCAGAATAGGTAAAACTGGTCAATTAGCATGCACTCATTTAAAATTAAGTCCTTTCTAAAAAAAAATTCAATTATGTTAATTCAAAAAAATAATGATTTTGTACCAAAAGAACCTTAGGAAACTTACCTAACCTTATTACAATAAGCGCAATTTAAGGGAGAAATATTAATTAGATTTTTTTTATCGTATCACTATTAAAAAAAAAAAAAAAAAAAAAAAAAAAACTTGAATTTTAGAGTTCTTATGCAGAGAAGATATATCGAGAAAGTTTTCGATTTGGAGGTAGAACCAACATTTTCTTAGTTAAACATGTTTCTTTGTCCTTAGAATTGCAAAATGGATTTCTTACAACTACAAAATATTTCGCAATCAATTACAACAGACACTCTACACACAACACACACACACCACACACACACACACACACACACACCACACACACAACACACATATATATATATATATATATATATATATATATATATATATTTTATTTTTATTTTATTATCACACTGGCCGATTCCCACCAAGGCAGGTGGCCCGAAAAAGAAAAACTTTCACCATCATTCACTCCATCACTGTCTTGCCAGAAGGGAGCTTTACACTACAGTTTTTAAACTGCAACATTAACACCCCTCCTTCAGAGTGCAGGCACTGTACTTCCCATCTCCAGGACTCAAGTCCGGCCTGCCGGTTTTCCCTGAACCCCTTCATAAATGTTACTTTGCTCACACTCCAACAACACGTCAAGTATTAAAAACCATTTGTCTCCATTCACTCCTATCAAACACGCTCACGCATGCCTGCTGGAAGTCCAAGCCCCTCGCACACAAAACCTCCTTTACCCCCTCCCTCCAACCTTTCCTAGGCCGACCCCTACCCCGCCTTCCTTCCACTACAGACTGATACACTCTTGAAGTTATTCTGTTTCGCTCCATTCTCTCTCACATGTCCGAACCACCTCAAACCCTTCCTCAGCCCTATGGACAACAGTTTTGTAATCCCCACACCTCCTCCTAACTTCCAAACTACGAATTCTCTGCATTATATTCACACCACACATTGCTCTCAGACATGACATCTCCATTGCCTCCAGCCTTCTCCTCGCTGCAAAAATTCATCACCCATGCTTCACACCCATATAAGAGCGTTGGTAAAACTATACTTTCATACATTCCCCTCTTTTCCTCCAAGGACAAAGTTCTTTGTCTCCACAGACTCCTAAGTGCACAACTCACCCTTTTCCCCTCATCAATTCTATGATTCACCTCATCTTCATAGACCCATCCACTGACACGTCCACTCCCAAATACCTGAATACATTCACCTCCTCCATACTCTCTCCCTCCAATCTGATATCCAATATTTCATCACCTAATCTTTTTATCCTCATAACCTTACTCTTTCCTGTATTCACTTTCAATTTTCTTCTTTTGCACACCCTACCAAATTCATCCACCAATCTCTGCAACTTCTCTTCAGAATCTCCCAAGAGCACAGTGTCATCAGCAAAGAGCAACTGTGACAACTCCCACTTTATGTGTGATTCTTTATCTTTTAACTCCACGCCTCTTGCCAAGACCCTCGCATTTACTTCTCTTACAACCCCATCTATAAATATATTAAACAACCACGGTGACATCACACATCCTTGTCTAAGGCCTACTTTTACTGGGAAATAATTTCCCTCTTTCCTACATACTCTAACTTGAGCCTCACTATCCTCGTAAAAACTCTTCACTGCTTTCAGTAACCTACCTCCTACACCATACACCTGCAACATCTGCCACATTGTGTCCCTATCCACCCTGTCATACGCCTTTTCCAAATCCATAAATGCCACAAAGACCTCTTTAGCCTTATCTAAATACTGTTCACTTATATGTTTCACTGTAAACACCTGGTCCACACACCCCCTACCTTTCCTAAAGCCTCCTTGTTCATCTGCTATCCTATTCTCCGTCTTACTCTTAATTCTTTCAATAACAACTCTACCATACACTTTGCCAGGTATACTCAACAGACTTATCCCCCTATAATTTTTGCACTCTCTTTTATCCCCTTTGCCTTTATACAAAGGAACTATGCATGCTCTCTGCCAATCCCTAGGTACCTTACCCTCTTCCATACATTTATTAAATAATTGCACCAACCACTCCAAAACTATATCCCCACCTGCTTTTAACATTTCTATCTTTATCCATCAATCCCGGTTGCCTACCCTTCATTTTACCTACTGCCTCACGAACTTCCCCCACACTCACAACTGGCTCTTCCTCACTCCTACAAGATGTTGTTCCTCCTTGCCCTATACACGAAATCACAGCTTCCCTATCTTCATCAACATTTAACAATTCCTCAAAATATTCCCTCCATCTTCCCAATACCTCTATCTCTCCATTTAATAATTCTCCTCTACTATTTTTTAACTGACAAATCCATTTGTTCTCTAGGCTTTCTTAACTTGTTAATCTCACTCCAAAACTTTTTCTTATTTTCAACAAAATTTGTTGATAACATCTCACCCACTCTCTCATTTGCTCTCTTTTTACATTGCTTCACCACTCTCTTAACCTCTCTCTTTTTCTCCATATACTCTTCCCTCCTTGCATCACTTCTACTTTGTAAAAACTTCTCATATGCTAACTTTTTCTCCCTTACTACTCTCTTCACATCATCATTCCACCAATCGCTCCTCTTCCCTCCCGCACCCACTTTCCTGTAACCACAAACTTCTGCTGAACACTCTAACACTTCATTTTTAAAACTACCCCATACCTCTTCGATCCCATTGCCTATGCTCTCATTAGCCCATCTATCCTCCAATAGCTGTTTATATCTTACCCTAACTGCCTCCTCTTTTAGTTTATAAACCTTCACCTCTCTCTTCCCTGATGCTTCTATTCTCCTTGTATCCCATCTACCTTTTACTCTCAGTGTAGCTACAACTAGAAAGTGATCTGATATATCTGTTGCCCCTCTATAAACATGTACATCCTGAAGTCTACTCAACAGTCTTTTATCTACCAATACATAATCCAACAAACTATTGTCATTTCGCCCTACATCATATCTTGTATACTTATTTATCCTCTTTTTCTTAAAATATGTATTACCTATAACTAAACCCCTTTCTATACAAAGTTCAATCAAAGGGCTCCCATTATCATTTACACCTGGCACCCCAAACTTACCTACCACACCCTCTCTAAAAGTTTCTCCTACTTTAGCATTCAGGTCCCCTACCACAATTACTCTCTCACTTGGTTCAAAGGCTCCTATACATTCACTTAACATCTCCCAAAATCTCTCTCTCTCCTCTGCATTCCTCTCTTCTCCAGGTGCATACACGCTTATTATGACCCACTTCTCGCATCCTTTACTTTAATCCACATAATTCTCTTTTCTCCTTCCATAACTGATCATTCAACATTACTGCTACCCCTTCCTTTGCTCTAACTCTCTCAGATACTCCAGATTTAAACCCATTTATTTCCCCTACCCCCTTCAGCTTTGTTTCGATTAGGACCAGGACATCCAACTTCTTTTCATTCATAACATCAGCAATCATCTGTTTCTTGTCATCCGCACTACATCCACGCACATTTGTAGATGAATGGTTCAGAGAACCGACATGTTGATAAATTAGACACATGTGCAATTCTTGGGTATCTTTATTGAGGAAACGTTTCGCCACACAGTGGCTTCATCAGTCCATACAAAGGAGAATCTTGAACAGGAGGAGAATGAGGTAATCAGTCCCTCAACCTTGAGTCGATGTGGTCAGTCCATCGATTGATGGACTGACCACATCGACTCAAGGTACACTTGAGTACACTTGAGAGAGGAGAAACCACCTTGGACAACTTTTTCAAGTGAGAATTGTTGGATCTGAGAGGGACGTGACCTCTCAGTGACTACATTCTCTGTACTACCACTCTGCACCTCTCCTTCCTTTGTATGGACTGATGAAGCCACTGTGTGGCGAAACGTTTCCTCAATAAAGATACCCAAGAGTTGCACGTGCGTCTAATTTATCAACTTGTCGGTTCTGTGAACCATTCATCTACAATACAGCATATAAGTCTCCACACTGTCGCTTGTCTCTTCAGACTGTTTCAGACCATGGAATAGAACTCTTCTCCAGGCTGAGGGACTGCTTCTATCAACTTTTCTGTACTCGATGGAAATAAATGGTATAAAATACCGACACAATGGAAATATAAACACAAATGCAGTATAATGTGATCCTTTATTGACAACGTTTCACCCACACAGTGGGCTTTTTCAAGTCACACACGTGTGTGACTTGAAAAAGCCCACTGTGTGGGTGAAACGTTGTCAATAAAGGATCACATTATACTGCATTTGTGTTTATATTTCCTTTTCTGTACTCGACTGAAGAAGCCTACTGTGTAGGCGAAACGTTTCGAAATAAAGATACCTAACTGTTGCATATGTCTTACCTAACAATCTGTCGGTATTTTATACCATTTTAATGTTCAGGTTCAGAATGATTTTGTCGAAATTATTGCATACACAAATTTCACTTGTCCTATATGGTAAGATGAACGTTGCTATTTAAGCCAAGATCGCAAGTTCTGCTATCGGCACGACATTATATAATATATATATATATATATATATATATATATATATATAATATATATATATATATATTATATAATACATTAAAATATAATTTGCAAACAACCACTTCTGAAAAATAGAGAAATCCAAGGCTTTCGTGACTACTCACTTATCAAGGAATGTATATTGAGTTAGACGAAAGCGCTTGGAATTCTCTATCTTTCATGTGGATCTTTTTGCAAATTCTGAAATCAACGTTTCTGTGATCTTATCAGCTGTAGTATAATAATATATATATATATATTATATAATATTATTAATATATATAGAATATATTATATAAATATATTTATCATATTCACCGGTTCCGAAATCGTTTTATATGGGTTTACATTACAATCTTCAGCTCATCACCGGAACCCTGAAGCTGTTTGGTACAACGAACAATCTTACCATTGTTCCAACGCGACAGCCTGCTAGTACTTCTTCCCCTCCCATCATCCCACCCTCCCAACCAACGCTGACAACTCATTTCAGACTTTCGTGAGATTTGTAGATTCAGGTCATAGCTTTGTTGCAAGTGTTGTAAACACCTGCTACAGCATCTCCCCCTTATCTTCCTCACACTTGTAGCAGCACAAGTGTCTGGAGGAGTCTACATTTAAACCCTGACTTATTGACCTTTGTGTATCAATGACAGAGACTGCATGCGCCTTTACCTAACTGAATATGTCGTCGTTGTGCTCCAGCTCCCTAGTGGGCCCTCCTCCTTTTGTTAGCGGGGAAGCGCTAAATCCGTAAGGGGTTTTCACCGCCTGAGGAATGGGAATTAAGGAGATGGTGGCGTTGATAGCCCTGGCTTATTTGTATCTTTTAAGACCTCACTGACCTCACAGGAGTATTCGCTTCTGTGTTCTCTCGTCCTGCTCCCTATCGTGCTCGATAATTTTTGTTCACCTCTCTATATCCTGGAGTATTCTGCATGTTTTTAATGTCTCCTCTTGTTCTATGTTCATCCAGAGACGCGAAATAAAACTCTTTTCACCCGTTCTTCGAAGATGTTCTTACTTCAGGCACTAGTCTGGCGGCGGCGAACCTCTGTATCGTATTTAGTTTCTGGGTTGTGCTGGTGGTCGGTCCTTGCTGAAGCTGCGTAAGAGAAGTTGCATGGGAGACGTTTCAGAGGAGCCTGGTAGAAACACGCTTGGTACAAAGCGAGTCTTTATCAGAGGTGTTCCCAATGTTACCGTGACGTGTTTCTGTAGTGTTTTACATTCAGAGTTCAAGGTGTTAAAGGAGGTTCTATTTTTTCAGGGGGGAAAATAAGAAATTGAAATTTCGTTTGAATGTAACAATGTGTGTGTGAGCCGATTGGGGAGAGCAAAAGGCAAGAGGTTACCAGCCACGAGGTGGAGGTTGGCAGCAGTAATAAATGGGAACTGGCTTCCAGTAAAGGGAGAAATGTCAAACTGAGGAAATTTAAAGTAGTAGATTCCAAGGCAGGCAATCAATTTTTTCTGTTCTTCTCGGCGAATGTGCTTTAGTGGTCAGTGAGGAAAAAGGTGCCATATTAACTCCTCTACTAATAAAAGTAAAAATATCCTCGCAGTCACAGGTTCAATATAAGGACCTCGCCTTCTGTACGCAGGACAGGAAGGTGAGAGAGGGTGTGTTACTCTGAAGCTGGTGTGGGTGAGAGTCATTGGGTTGGGCAATATATCGGGTAATGGGAACAAGCCCATTATCTTCCTCACTTCTGGAAAAAATATTATTGGAAAGAGCAGGAGACAGGACCTGCTTGTTAAGTAAAGGACAGCTACAGGTCTAATTAGGTCCAAGGGAGGGAGTCCCGATCATATGAAGTAATTTGTCTAGGAATGGGCAATGAATGGATGTCTTGGGCAATTGGTGTAAATTGCTGGCTAGACAAGTACTGAAAAGAACTTGTAAAACCGGGATAATTTCTATAACAAATATGATACGTAAGAGATAGGTTACATCTCTGGTGTTGGGGCTCTCTCTGAGGGTGGTAGCGTTAGCCAACTCTAAGGGGACCACTGCTGAGCTGTATAGGACTTTAAACTGGTAAAAGGTATGAGTGCGTGTGTGGGGAAACAAATGGATGCAGCAGCACTTGGGATGAAAGCAAAATTTGCCTAGTTACCTCAGGATAATGTTCAAAGAACACGATAGCTCATCCTATAATTACTAAAAACAAGAGGAATATGGTCAACAAGCAAATAAATAAACAGTAATAGTAGGGGAGCTAAGAATAAGAGAAGCTAAAATTATTTGCATGTGCAGGAAACATAGATATTATTGCTATAACAGAGACTTGGTTCAACTTGAAAGACAGCGATATGCCTTCTGAATGCCACTTATAAGGCTATCAATTATACCACACGGATAGGGTCAACAGGAAGAGTGGTAAAGTGGCGATGGATACTTTAAACTGTTGCAATGGGCAAGATTCAAAAGTGGAAGCAACGAGCACTCAATCTAGTTAGCCACAGTTTCTCGAGGAATGTGAAAAGCTAATCTTGGAGGTGATTTACTGACCTCCAAATTTAAATAAGGAACGTGGTAAATTTCTATGCGAAGAAATTACTGAAGCGTCTAGATACGAGAATATCGTTTCAATGACCTCTAGTCGTGACCTACTTCCATCTGCGGATTTTTCCATGGTAACGCCGCCACTGATTGCTTAACCTCACCTGTCTCCTCCGCGTATATGCAATACACTTATCAAGATGAGAGACTGATCACATCACCTACAGGTTGAGGGACTGATTTCTTCAAACTCACCAAACCATACCACGGGCGGGGTTAGAACCCGCGATCAGAGAGTCATAAAACTCCAGACCGACACGTTAACCACTCTCTGATCGCGGGTTCTAACCCCGCCCGTGGTATGGTTTGTTTGCAATCGTGTCATTACGATTCTTCAAACTCTTTCTGATCTTCTACCATTCTTCTCTGTATTGGACTGAGGAAGCCACTGGCTGGTGAAACGTTTCCATAATGAATTTGCCTAAGTATTGCACAACTGTCTCATTCATCAACACGTGCAACACTTAGGTATCTTTATTGTCGAAACTTTCGCCTATATAGACTTCTTCAGTCGAATACAGAGGAGACAGCAGAAACAATTGAGATGTAAAGATGGTGTAATTAGTCCATCACTCTCGTAGTAGTAGTTTTAAGGTGATCAGTCCCTTAGCCAACAAGCCTACTGGCTCATGCTAGTATGCTTGTTGCAGTGCGGAATCAACCAGTGCAGAGTCAGCCAAATCAACTCTCATCCTTCGCTGACAAGGTTTTGATTTGTGACTTGAAGCCCACTGAACGGGCGAAACTTTGTCAATAAGGGTCGTATTTTGCTACGATTGTGTCCTTATGCATCGCTACTGGGAGAAGTGACAGATGAAATTTAATGTGGACAAATATAACGCTCTGACCCTAGGAAAAGAAAATAATTATGCTACTTATAAAATAAATAATGTAGATGCTAATCATTCTGAATACTCAGGACGTCTACTGGAAAAAATAGAGTTAACACAAGAATGAAGGAACACTGCAGGAGGCCTACTGGACCATATGAAATCACTGGTTTGGTAATAGAGTGGTGGACGAGTGGAACAAACTCCCGAGCAGCGTAAGTTTATTCAGGTATACACAAATACAATTACATAGATTATCATACATAGCAGCATAAAAAAAAGTCAGACAACGTGACTTATTTCCATTGAGGTCGTCAGCGAGGCGAGAACCTTGGATATTTTTAAAAATTAGATTGGACAAGTACATGAGTGAGTGTGGTTGGGTGTTAGTTGGAGTTGCCTAGTGTGGCTCTACTGGCCCATGCCTAGATGATGATCCACTCTATGTAGAACTTTATCAGACGGATAAAGTTCTACAGAGACGTCTGAAAGTTTGTGCTGCACTGCTGTTCTCTCCTTAACTCACACACTTAGATAATACGCGATAGTCCTTAATCTACATAGAATCAGATAGTTCTCAGCAGATAACCAAACAAGTTCTTTGCTCTCCGTCTTTCCCATGTACCAGTCGCAAGATTGGTATAACTGTCAGGTGATTAGCATCTTGCAGATTGTTTTTATACATCTGAATTTAGAGTAGAGTTAGCTTTTATCTGTTCCTCTCAAAGTCCAGCCCTGAGGTGTAATACCACCCTTCCTTTCCCGCC
>NC_069412.1:23817549-23835049 GCF_026875155.1 Cherax quadricarinatus | reverse complement strand
AGCAAGGAAGTATACTTGTGCCTCCGAAGGTCCTGATTATGAAAATATATTTTTACTCCACAAGAGAGAGGAAACTACTACTGGTGTTCGACTATAGACATTGTCGGTCGAAATGGCCATTGTCTCCAACAGTGTGTGTGTGTGTGTGTGTGTGTGTGTGTGTGTGTATGTGTGTGTGTGTGTATGTGTGTGTGTGTGTGTATGTGTGTGTGTGTGGGGTTGTGTGTGTGTGTCGTGCCGAATAGATAAAACTTGCGAGTTTGGCTTAAATAGCAACGCTCTTATTGCCGAATAAGGCAAGCGAAAATTGGTGTATGCAATAATTTCGCAAAGAAAGATTGTGAACCCAACGAGAAAAATATATTTCATTGTGTTTTATTATTAAATTACTATAAACTTATCTAAAATATATTTAGTTGGATTAGACTAAATTAAATTGCGCTTGTTATAATAAGGTTAGGTAAGTTTTCTAAGGTTCTTTTGGTATAGAAGTATTAATTTTTACTTTAACATTAAACGTACAAGAGAAAATTTGAGGAATATTAATTTTAAACGATTTCTTGCTAATTGGCCAGTTTTACCTATTCGGCACGACATATATATATATATATATATATATATATATATATATATATATATATATATATATATATATATATATATATAGATATATATATATATATATATATATATATATATATAAGAGAGAGAGAGAGAGAGGGACAAATAGGAGGCAATGAACTACAGTATCACTGTGATTTTTCCTGTCATGAGCGTTAAAGAAGAGTGTCACAAAGAGGAGACTGAAGCGCCTATTGAAGAGCTTCAGTGGAAACTGATATCGATTCAGATTTAAAAAAAAAAGGCCAAAAGAATTTGCTGGAGTTCCCTGAAATATTTACTAAAGATAAAAAAAATTAAGACAAGGATGAGTGGAATATTATTTACAGGAATGCGAGAAAAACTTCGACATTGTTTCCCACGAGAAATTAATCTTTAAGTAAACTAGTAGTTATGGGTGAGAGACAATCATCTTCCAGTCATGGGTGAGAGACAATCATCTTCCAGTTATGGGTGTGAGACAATCATCTTCCAGTCATGGGTGAGAGACAGTCATCTTCCAGTCATGGGATATCTTCAAAACAGAAGTCACAGTACGAGAGGAAGTGTCAGGATATGTGAGGATAACAAATGGGGTCACCCAAGGATCAGTACTATGGGTCAATATTATTCCTGTTACATGAAAATGACCTGCCGGAGGTGGATCAAATCCTGCGTCTCTGAAGACATTGTCAACCTGTTATATAAAAGTCAAATGAGGGAGGACAGACATAACCTTCAGGTATACTTAGACGCGTTTCAGTGGTAGTCAAGCAGTTAGTTGAAGGAGTTCAGCTGAAGTATGAGCAAGGTAATGCAGGATGGGGGGGGGAGGCTAGTTAAGACTACAGACGGAGTACAGCCTGGAAGGAGAGACGCTACAGATATCAACAAACTAAAATGATTTGGGGGTTAACATACAAAACTTATCGCCAGAGGAGCATCAACCAGTGATGTAAGTTAACGAAACTTAATTAAGAGGTGAGGGCCTGGGACTATGAATCGGCCACATAAATTGATAACACATGAAAAAAAAACACCAGACATTGATTACAGTGTAGAATAAAAAGAGTGACGACCACAAACAAAAAGGATCGAAGTGGCATATCACCAACGGCGCATACCAACTGAATGACTAAACATATGCGAGGCTGGCGAACCTAAGGGCTTCCTTTACGAAGCTCAGTATATCGTATGTCAAGTGCATTGTAGAGTATGTAGCACCAGCATGGAGCTTGCACCGAATGAAACACGTCCAAAAGATTAAACAAAAGAAGTAGAGGGGTTTGAAACCAGTACACTACACGAGTTGAAAAGGATGAGCTATGTGGGGAGACTAATGGAACTTGACTACCTTGGAAAACAGAACCAGAAGACATGACCACGACGTACAAGATATTCAGAGGCACTGACAGGGCGGACAGGAATAGATTATTTGAATCTAAAAGACAAGCTGACATGGAAGGAAGCTCTTAGTAAACTATGCTATTGAAATTTCAAGAAGCATTCTATATTTTCAGGGTTATTAAAAATTAAAAAAAAAGGTGAACTCCATAATTAGGTCTTCTAATACATGCATTTAAAGCTAAGAAACTAGAAATCTGTAAAGCTGGTTGATAATTAAGAAGAGGCAGGACCAGCCCGGGACAGTGGTGTCCCACAAGGTTCTATACTGACACCGATGGTATTCTTTATTTACGTCGACAACATGACTGGCGAGATACTTCTGTGTATCCCTGTTTACCGACGAAGAAAAACTCGTACGGAAAATGAATCCTAGAGATAAAGGAAAATGCTAGAAAAGGCCCTGACCAGACTGCAGGAACAGTTAGATACAGTTGATTGTTGGATTCAGTCCAAGCAAGTGTACGGTTATGAAGATCAGGAAAGGAGAGAGAAGACCGAAAACGGAATACATATTGCGGAAAAACAGGCCACAGATCTTACAATCGAGAAAAGAATTGCGGCTAAACACTGAACCATGCATACCACTTGTGGAATACGTCATCAAAATAACTGTGGCAGTGTATTGCGCCAAGCAAACGTAAGAACTGCATTGAAGCACGTCAATGAGTCCTTCACAGGCCTGCCTGCCTCTCTCTCTCTCTCTCTTATTTATTTATTTACTTATACCAGCACTATTATTTAATACACTAAACTAGGGAAGCCCTTATCCGAGCAAACGAGTCCAGAAACAAGAGAATGTCCAGAGAATCGCTACAAGACTAGTTCCGGAACTATGTGAAATGACCAACGAACAAGCCCGTAAACCGTAATTACAGCACTGGAAGAGTTGAACACCAGGATAGACATAATTATGAAGTACAGGCTACTCGGACGACACTCAAGTGTAGTGAGGCAGAATGATTGTGATGTTTGTGAGCCGGAGGTTGGAAAGTTAATTAATAGGATTTAGTCTCAGTGGAAGTTTTGGTGTTACCCTGACTTGTGAGTTACCACCTTTTATGACTATATCACATTTGCAGTGACACACACTCATACATGGAAGCTGAACACTCTGACGAATCACTGACACGTTAGGCAGTGGGTTTTCAACTTAAGAAAAAGAGAGAAGGAAGAATAAGATTTTGCGTGATTACTAACCAGGAGGGTTAGTAACGTAGGGTTATCCTACTTTAGGGCAGGGTTATCCTAACGTAGGATAACTCAATAAAGTCCGGAGTGTCAGTAAGCTGCCTTATTTTTGCTGGGTTCCTTTAACCCTCTCCCCCCAGGATGTGACCCATACCGTTCACCTAACACCCAGGTACCTACTTACTGCTAGGCGAACAGAAGCAGCGTGTGTAAGGAAACATTCCCAACGTTTCCTCTCATGCGACCATCGAACTGCTGTCCCCTGATTTTGAGAGGTGAGGCCGCTACCAAGCACGCCATGAGCACCCGTGGTTGTAACTCCATACACGTAGTTAAGATCAAGTACGGCAGTGAGATCATGTCAGTTAACAGCACGTTGAAAAGCTGACCCAGGAGCTGGCGCTCATCTCAAACAAATAATTACAGACTGATGATTGCCATAACATGTCCAGGAATCCTCAACCTCCCCTCCCTCTTCCCCTCCTCTCTCCTCACATCCCCCTCCCCATTCCCCTTTTCCCCATTTCTCCCCATCTCTTCTCTTCAAGAAGACCGGGGATGGGGGTGCCTTGATGCTGAAGTGCTCTTGACTCAAGGAACTGGAGCTACCATTTTTTCGAATCAAACCTGATTACCTCCAGTTCTATAGAAGCTGCTCCACCCTCACTAGTTTAGCGCTTCCCCATGA
This sequence comes from Cherax quadricarinatus, assembly GCF_026875155.1. Taxonomy (NCBI): domain Eukaryota; kingdom Metazoa; phylum Arthropoda; class Malacostraca; order Decapoda; family Parastacidae; genus Cherax; species Cherax quadricarinatus. The sequence goes on along the minus strand of NC_069412.1, from coordinate 23,831,166 downwards.
TAAATAATAAAATAAATTGGAGTATTTTTATATTGTAATAGTATTATTATTAATAGTAGTAGTATATATTATTATTAGTAATAGTAGTATTTATTACGTTATTATTAATAGTAATAGCAGTAGTATTTAATATTATCAATAGTAATATGTTTTAAATTAATTACTTTTTATTATTATTATTATTATTCAGTCTTTCCCAGTCAGCCTGTGTTCTGACACACAACCCCAGGCAGGTAAACCTTAGGTTCCCACCCCTACCTCACCTCCCCCCCCTTATCTCTCCACCACACCTGCACATCTCATCACCCTCCCCCTTCCCCACCATCTCCACCCCACCTCTAACATCCTTCCCCGTTCCAAGACACGTGCCCTGACATGGGAACTTCCGGCGGTTTCAGAGTCTGCGGAAGATGAGGGGGAGGTGGGAATGTTAGCAGTGTTGGAGATCTGATAGCAGCGTTGGAGGAATGGTAGCAGTGCTGGAGGTCTGGTGGCAGTGTTGGAGATCTGATTGCAGTGTTGGAGGTCTGGTGGCAACAGTGTTAGAGGTCTGGTGGCAGTGTTGGAGGTTTGACAGCAGTGTTGGAGATCTGGTAGCAGTGTTGGAGGTCTGGTAGCAGTGTTGGAGGTCTGGTGGCAGTGTTGGAGGTGTGGCAGCAGTGATGGAAGTCTGGTAGCAGTTGTGAGGAATACCTTAGGATATCCCTTACAGGGGAGGTATCCACTGAGATATACCTCCCCTGTAATGGATATCCTGAGATAATTCCCGCCCTCAGAAAAAAGTCTGAATAAGTTAATAAAACCTAAAACAAAGTCTGAGGCAATAAAGTCTAAAACCAATTCTGAAAGAAAGCCTGAAGCAATAAAGTCTTAAACAAAAAAGTCTGAAACAATAAAGTTTGAAACGATAGTCTGAAATAATATAGTCTGAAACAATCAATCTAAAGCAATAAAGTCTAAAACAATAAAGTCTGAAACAATAAAGTCTGAAACAACAAAGTCTGAGACATAACAACCACAGTTACATTCGACTCTAGAAGAAAAAAATTGTAGCGACATTACTTCTTTATCCACGGAGAAGCACTAAACCCGCATGAGGAAGGAATTCGGGGGGGGGGAAGGAGATGGTGATCACGTATCATTCAGTTCCTGGGAACAAGAGCCCTTTTTAAGAATCTTGACATCCGAGTGTGCACAAACCTGCGTTCATCAAAGCTCGTGAACTATTTTTGTTTAGTTCATCTTTGGTGAACTTACCTGGAGTCCACCCCATGAGGGAGGTGGGAGAGTGCATGAGGGAGGTGGGAGAGTGCATGAGGGAGGTGGGAGAGTGCATGAGGGAGGTGGGAGAGTGTATGAGGAGGTGGGAGAGTGTATGAGGGAGGTGGGGAGAGTGCATGAAGGAGGGGGAGAGTGATGAGGGAGGTGGGAGAGTGCATGAGGGAGGGGGAGAGTGCTATGAGGGAGGTGGGAGAGTGCATGAGGGAGGTGGGAGAGTGCATGAGGGAGGTGGGAGAGTGCATGAGGGAGGTGGGAGAGTGCATGAGGGAGGTGGGAGAGTGCATGAGGGAGGTGGGAGAGTGATGAGGGAGGTGGGAGAGTGCATGAAGGGAGGGGGGAGAGTGTATGAGGGAGGTGGGAGAGTGCACGAAGGAGGTGGGAGAGGTGTATGAGGGAGGTGGGAGAGTGTCATGAGGAGGTGGGAGAGTGTATGAGGGAGGTGGGAGAGTGCTATGAGGGAGGTGGGAGAGTGTATGAAGGAGGTGGGAGAGTGTATGAGGGAGGTGGGAGAGTGTATGAGGAAGGTGGGAGAGTGATGAGGGGAGGTGGGAGAGTATGAAGGAGGGGGGAGAGTGCATGAGGGAGGTGGGAGAGTGATGAGGGGGGGGTGAGAGGAGGGAATGAGAGGAGGTGGGAGAGTGCATGAGGGAGGTGGGAGAGTGATGAGGGAGGTGGAGAGTGCATGAGGGAGGTGGGAGAGTGTATGAGAGGAGGTGGAGAGAGTGCATGAGGGAGGTGGGAGAGTGCATGAGGGAGGTGGGAGAGTGTATGAGGGAGGTGGGAGGTGATGAGGAGGTGGGAGAGTGTATGAGGAGGTGGGAGAGTGTATGAGGGAGGTGGGAGAGTGATGAGGGAGGTGGGAGAGTGCATGAGGGAGGTGGGAGAGTGTATGAGGGAGGTGGGAGAGTGCATGAGGGAGGTGGGAGAGTGTATGAGGAGGTGGGGAGAGTGCATGAAGGGAGGGGGGAGAGTGCATGAGGGAGGGGAGAGTGCATGAGGGAGGTGGGAGAGTGCATGAAGGAGGGGGGAGAGTGCATGAGGGAGGTGGGAGAGTGCATGAAGGAGGGGGGAGAGTGCATGAGGGAGGTGGGAGAGTGCATGAGGGAGGTGGGAGAGTGCATGAGGGAGGTGGGAGAGTGTATGAGGGAGGTGGGAGAGTGCATGAGGGAGGTGGGAGAGTGCATGAGGGAGGTGGGAGAGTGCATGAGGGAGGTGGGAGAGTGCATGAGGAGGTGGGAGAGTGTATGAGGGAGGTGGGAGAGTGTCATGAGGGAGGTGGGAGAGTGCATGAAGGAGGTGGAGAGTGCATGAGGGAGGTGGGAGAGTGCATGAAGGAGGTGGGAGAGTGCATGAGAGGAGGGGGGAGAGTGCATGAGGGAGGTGGGAGAGTGCATGAGGGAGGTGGGAGAGTGATGAGGGAGGTGGGAGAGTGCATGAGGAGGGGGAGAGTGCATGAGGGAGGTGGGAGAGTGCATGAGGGAGGTGGGAGAAGTGCATGAGGAGGTGGGAGAGTGCATGAGGGAGGTGGGAGAGTGATGAGGAGGGGAGGTGCATGAGGGAGGTGGAGAGTGATGAGGGAGGTGGGAGAGTGCATGAGGGAGGTGGGAGAGTGCATGAGGGAGGTGGGAGAGTGCATGAGGGAGGTGGGAGAGTGCATGAGGGAGGTGGGAGAGTGCATGAGGGAGGTGGGAGAATGAATGCATGAGGGAGGTGAAGAGTGCATGAGGAGGTGGGAGAGTGCATGAGGGAGGTGGGGAGTGCATGAGGAGTGAAGAGTGTGAGGGAGGTGGGAGAGTGCATGAGGGAGGTGGGAGAGTGAGTCTCTCTTCATCAGTTCGTCATGCCGTTCATTCCACTTCCTGACCTCCTTGAGGCTCACTTTCTCCTGACATCTCTTAACTCATCCGTATTTTTCATTCTTAAAAAAGTGCCCTTGTGTACCCGTTTCCAGTCTCTCGAATAGTTTATCCCTGCCGACCCTGTCAAGGCTGTTGTGGGGGGGGGGAGGGAAGGTGCATAGGTAACTAGAACATGCATAAAATTTTTCTTAGCTTTAAATTTTCCCTATTATTATTATTATTATATTATTATTATTATTATTGCTGTTATTTTTAGCAAGTTTAAGGAACATTTAGGCTTTTACTGTCATGTCTCTTTCTTCTATTCGTTGGGAAACGCTAAAACCGTAGGGATCACATAGTATCTGGGGAATGCAAGTTAATTAAGATCGATTCACAGAAGGGAAGGAAAGCTCAGATTCAATGAATCAAGAACCCTTCACCAGCTACAAGGCACTTCCCTTGAAGGGTCCGGGGTTGAAGTCCCTTCAAGTGTTGGCTAACTTAGGTAAAGTATGATTTAAATGCCAAAATCAGATAAAAATCCGTCTATCCTTCAAGCACATCTATTCCTCTCCCTGTGTGATAAGTCATCCTCGAGGGATGGTAATTCTCAAGTGATAGTAACTCCAGCTCTGCTGGAACGAAGCCTTGGAAACTGCTGTAGCTGATGAATACACAGTGGAATGCTTGACGATATCCTCATCGCATTAATGTTGGTGAGTTACTGACAATATGTTAGGTAGAAACGGCTTCACAAAGCTCCTGGAGAGCGAAACGTTGCCACAATAAAATGTCACATTAGTTGCATTTGTGTCCTTTTTACCTCAGATATCCTTGTCGTCTTCTTGAAGTCTCTCAGCTCAGGGTGACAGATATCATTGACATATTTACGAAAGGCGACCTAAGTGAAGGGAATATAACTCGCAGCTCTGCTGCGGTACGTGCTAAGACGGAATCCTTTTGTTTAAGATATAAAAATTAGGCTTATCTTACAAACTGACCTTCAAATACCAAACACGAGCTAATATTAACTAATACCATCATACCAGGCACTGATACTACTACTACTACACCAAACATGACTATCAAAACACCAGACACTGCCACCACCAGCGTTCCGTTAAAGTCCCCTTAAGGAAGAGTACCACACAGCCGGCATCTTTTTTTTCTTTTTTAAATCTCAAGACAAAGGTATTTAACCTGCAAGGTGTCTCGGGAGGAAGCAGCGCCCCTGACGAGGAGGAAGTTTAAATGGCCCAAAGAATTCCAAGGACGTGCGTCACAGCTTCTTGACGGAATCTCAACGGACATCTGAAGACATACGCTTTACCGGAAGGTATCTGTAGAGACGAGTAGATTTCGAGATTCTGAGAATAAAGTCAAAACTGAGATGTGTATTGATGGCAGTAGTTTATCTAGGATGAGTAGTGAAGTCGGGAAGGTAGGAGGGAAGGGAGAAAAATGGGAGGGGGGGGAGGCTACCGTCACAGGTGTGCAGCTGAGATACACCGGTGGGAGAGCAGATGCTCCAAACGGAAGTTGTACCAGCCAGAAGGACACGTGCTCGTTTCTTCTCACACCTGCTGTCCACCCCGGCGGCTGCGGCTGCTGCTGCTGCTGCTGCTGCTGCTGCTGCTGCTGCTGCTGCTGCTGCTGCTGCCGCTGCTGCCGCTGCCGCCGCTGCTTATGCTGTTGCTGCTTTTGCAGCAGCAGCTGCAGCTTATGTTGCTGCTGCTGGCGCTGTTCACCACCTCATCTGCTGGTGGTGAGTGATTGTGGCTACAGTGGTGCTGCTGCTGTTAGTTACTGTTGTTGCTGCTGTTGCTGTTCTTATTACTGATGGTAGTACCGTGGCTACTGCTTCTGCTGTTACTGCTGCTGTGGCTTCTGTTGCTTCCCACACCCGCCTGCAACTGCTGGCACAGGTGGTGATGGCGCTGGTGCAAGTTGGTAGTGGTGGTCGTGGTGGTGGTGGTGCTGGTGCAAGATGGTAGTGGTGGTCGTGGTGGTGGTGGTGCTGGTGCAAGTTGCTAGTGGTGATGACGGTAGTAGTAGTAGTAGTGGTAGTAGTAGTAGTAGTGGTGGTAGTAATAGCGGTAGTAGTAGTAGATCACTCAGCGCTCTTAGCAATAAAAATTATAACACACAAACAAAAACAGCCAGTTATGCTTCTTGAAATGGTCTTACATGACAGTTATTTCTTGGACCTCATGCTGGTCTGCCAGTGTGGTCTTCGCAAGGGACTAATTCCCAAGACCATAAACAGTTTGTTAGTGGCTGCTGCCACGGAAGTAGAGAAGCGACCATTCTGCAGGTTAAATAAACTGGAAAGACGTATATTTACCTACAAAATAAACGTAGACAGCGGGTCTGCCAACGCAGGTAATGTCTGGTAACGTGTTCTAGGTGATTGCATATAAGGATGTAAACACCGGGAGGTGTGTGTGTGTATCTCGGCGCATCAACACTTAATTCCTAAAATAGGGATTTAAGTTATTTTGACTGGTGATGAACAGGTGACATGCAGCCTTAATGACCCTCGTGTGGTCAAAAGACTTTTAACCCAGTTAAATAATGAGAGAGACTTGAACACTGTAAGCCTTGTATTTAACGATGTTTAGGCAGTCGTAGGCGAAACGTTGTGAAATACGATGCAGTCATTGATTAAAATTATATATATTTTTTTTATTACTTTTATTAACACATCGGCCGTCTCCCACCAAGGCAGGGTGGCCTGAAAAAGAAAAACTTTCATCATTCACCCATCACTGTCTTGCCAGAGGCATGCTTACACTACAGTTATAAAACTGCAACATTAACACCCCTCCTTCAGAGTGTAGACACTGCACTTCCCATCTCCAGGACTCGAGTCCGGCCTGCCGGTTTCCCTGGGATTGTTCAAGCAGACTCTTAGTGAAGAACTCACATTTATCTGGAAAAAAAAAATAAGGTTACTATAGTCACGTGATCTTTGTTGATACAACTCCTTTCGTTAAATATTAATCATTAAAAAACAAAATTCTAATATTTATTTAAACTATCCGAATATACAAATTGTCACTAAGTTCTCTGTTAACTGAAGGTAGATATATAATATCTCACAAACTGGAGCCAATTTGAAGACCTTCCGTTTTCGAATTCTGCAACCCCTAAATACCTTCAAATATTTTTGGTAATTTCTTAGAATATGATAACTCAACATTTTTCTGGAAATGTTGAGTTATTCTGCGTCAACAGGTTTGCTGTCAAAGCACACCTGTCAGCTACTACCATCACATCTGTTATCTACCAAAATGTAACGTCCACCATCGCCACAATCATCCACCACCGTCACCATTGCCACAATCATCCACCACCGTCACCATCGCCACAATCATCCACCACCGTCACCATCGCCACAATCATCCACCACCGTCACCATCGCCACAATCATCCACCACCGTCACCATTGCCACAATCATCGGTCACCATCGAAACAGTCATCTGTCACCTCCTCAAGTCATCACCGTCAACCAGCACCACCACCACAATTTAAGAACCACCAGTAAGTGTAGCATCCGGAATGAACAATGGCTAGGGGCGTATCTAGCTGGGGGAGGGGAAGGTGGAGGAGTAGGGGGATATAAGGGGGAAAAGGGGGCAAATCAGGTTGTTCTAACAGAGGGGGTGGTTAAGGGGTGGAGTGAATGAGGGGGGGTGAGTGGCACTCCACCCCTGAGAGGTAGGGAGGGGGAAGAAGACAAGTGAGCAGCGGTTTAATATCAATATTACGTTAAAACTTACCTAACTCTATCTAACATTATCTAACCTAACCTCTCTGAATCTAACTTAACTTAACCTACATTAATCTAACCTATCATCTTCAGTTTAAGAACTTCAGTAAATCTATCATACCCTCTTCAAAATATGTTGTATCAGCTCAGAAAAGTAATGTTGAATATACTGATTGACAGTAACAGTCATCATCCAGACTTGCGTCCAAATGTAATAGTTATTCATACTAGCTTGGCCAGATCTGGAACAATATTAGCTTTGGCCAAGCCAGGAACAATACAGCCTTGGCCAGGCCTAGGGAACAATACAACCTTGACTAGGCCTGGAACAGTACTAGTTTGGACAGGCTTGGAACAATACTAGCTTGGCCAGGTTTAGGGAACAATACAACCTTGGCCAGGCCTAGGGAACAATACTAGCTTGACAAAGCCCCGAACAATGCTATCTTGGCCAGGCCTGAAAAAATATTAGCTTAGCCAGGCCTGGAACAGTATTAGCTTGGCCAGGCCTGAAACAATACTAGTTTGGACAGGCCTGGAACAATACTGCCATTGACAGACCTGGAATAATACTAGCTTGGCCAAATCTGAAACAATACTGGCTTGGCCAGCCCTGAAACAATACTAGCTTGGCCAGGTCTAGGGAACAATACTAGCTTGGCAAGGCCCCCGAACAATGCTATCTTGGCCAGTCATGAAACAATACTAGCTTAGCCAGGCCTGGAACAATACTAGCTTGGCCAGGCCTAGAACAGTACTAGCTTGGCCAGGTCTGGAATAAGAGCTTGGCCAGGCCTGGAACAATACTAGATTAATCAGGCCTTGAACAATGCTGCCTTGGCCAGACCTGGAACAATACTAACTTGGCCAGGTCTGGAACAATACTAGCTAGGCCAGGCCTGGAACAATACTAGTTTGGCTACTCCTAGAACAATACTAGCTTGGCCAGGTCTGGAATGAGGCTTGCCCAAGCCTGGAGCAATACTTCCTTTGCCAGGCCTGTAACAATAAAGTTATACATATGTGGGGACATAATCTAGGAAAGTTTAACGCTGACCTGAAATTCACTATAAACAAAACATTAATGCGCTTAGAAAAGCTGGAACTTATCAAACTTGGAGCTAACACTCGGAACCTAACTAACCTGGAAGTGATCTTTCCTTGAAGTGAACACTTGTCTAAGTGAACATTCTTATAAGCGAGCACTCGTATCAGCGAGTAATTGCCAGAGTATAAGAGGTTAACTCGACCTGGCACTCGGTAACCTGACAAAATTCGACACTTTACAGGTCAGTACCACTTGAGACACAACACTTCCCCCAAGAACTGCGTCTTAAGAACTGAAATCAAAACTAGAAACCTCATGGATTAATGAGAATGGCGAAACGAATCACAGAACGGGTGGGGAAGGTTTCGAAACCATGGGCAGGCGAGGCCTGAAACCTCACAGGCCAGTGTGCTAACCACTGGACCACCTGACCCATGAGCGTTAGGACTCACCTGCAATGTATTCGAGCCCCCTCCCCTTCCCTTCCTACCCGTTCTATGATTTCTTTGCATTTGTGTTCTTACGATTTCGCGAGTCATAATCGCGAAATAAAGTAGCTCGATCGCTAGCGCACTCAACTCACACACTGTGGTCCGGGGGTCGATCCCCGGTACGGCTGGAAACATTAGGTCTTGTTTCCTTAAGACATCTGCTGTCCCTGTTCACCTAGTAGTAAAATTGGTACCTGGGTGTTAGTCAACTGGTGTGGGTCGCATCCAGGGACAAAAGTGACCTAATTTGTCAGAAATGCTCTGAATAACAAGGGGCTTTTTATATAGTATGTCATTAATGTCAACCAGGCCTGTATACTTTGCATATGTACTTGTAGAAATAAAGATTATTATTATTATTATTATTATTTATTAAATTAACAAAATCTGGGACTTAAGTTTTAAGTATTATTAAAATATTAACAAGACTTAGTAACTTGACAGCTTATCCTTACCTAAGAATAATAATAATGTTAAGCAGTAAACCCATGTGGGTTATTCGGCGCAAGTCGTGGTGCAGGCTTCATCCTCCGTCTGCTAAGCGCTTCCTATTTTTGTACTCAATGCCTAGAACTTTTGATAAACGTCTCCAAACTTCCACCTGAACAAGTAGGAACATTAACAGGAAATGTTTAGTGGACGGAACATCACAGTAAATACAGTGAAAAATGTTCCTACACTGTCATGTACAGTCTTGTAGGATCCAGTTTCACCCTCTAGGATATCCAATTCATCTGTTCCCTTCTTTACAAAATGTGTCCCACTGATGCTCTTTCCTTTCCATTTCAACCTGTCCACCCTCACTACCTCCTTCGGAGGCGGGGTTCCTGGATGCTTATGAAAAGTTCTTGGTCCAAAGAACTGGAGTCTTTCTCCCCTTGGATCAAGCCTGATTACCTCTCATTCCCTATGATTTGTATGCCATCCTACGGAATTAGTACTTTCTCCATAAGTATACTGATCCATACCACGGGTGGGGTTTGAACCCGCGGTCAGAGAGTCTCAAAACTCCAGACCGTTGCGTTAGCCACTGGGCCAGCTAGCTTCAATAAGATTCATCCAACTAGGTATATTTCTACACCATAGGAAGGTTAGCATAGGCACCACTGTGACCACAAATGCAAGTTTTTACAGACGAATCTCCCGCTAGCGTGGCAGTGACGAACTCTAGCTAAAGTCCCCTCAAAGCCGTCAACATGACTCACGAAATCGTAATGACACGATTGTAAACAAAGCATACCACGGGTGGGGTTTGAACCCGCGGTCAGTCTTGAGACTCTGACCGCGGGTTCAAACCCCATCCGTGGTATGGTTTGTTTTCAATCGTGTCATTACTATTTCGTGAGTTATACTGATCCTTTTCTTCCCGGCTCCTTCCACGGGGGTCACTCCATCGTCTTGTGGAGTAAGATGGAGTCCCTCCCTCAGCATCCTTAATCAAACACTGTTCTTACAGTCCACCCCTTTTCACATTCTACCCTATTCCATCCCTCCTCGTGTAGGTACATCCTATTACGGTATAAACCTTGGTAATAGATACCGACAAATTGGTTTAGAAAGACGCGTGAACGAACACTAGGACATGCTAGAAAACGTTTCGGTCCGTTTTCTAATAAATGTCCTAGTGTTCGCTCACGTGTATTTCTAAACCACATCCTATTACATTCCATCATCCTTGGTTCAATCCCTTCGCATGCTTTATAACCACACCATGGTCTATCCCATCCCAGTGACTCATTTCAGGTCATCCCATCCAGTTTCGTCCCTTCCCATCCCATTCTATGAGGACTGCTGGATTAATAAGTTTTTTCCCCTCTGTGTTGAGCGTTGGTATTGGCCCTCTTCCCTCTCGTGCTAGCTAATCCACCACAACAGCCAGCACCTAGAATTTATAGAATTTCCCCTTACCCTCAGATGACTGCATCCTCTCCCCTCGTCCTGTTTAAGTAGGGGGTACTTCTGTTTCCCTCTTCCTCTCCTGCCCCTGGTAGGGGGATTAACCCACCCCTCTGAGACTGTCCCTTACCCTCCCCTCTGAATTTGAAGGCACTTGTTACCCTCCCCTCCTGTCTGTTACTGATACCTCCCCATCCTTGATGCCTGGCTAAGACTGCCTTTACCCAATGGGCAATGTTCCCCATGATATTAACTTTCCCATTAGCCTTCCTTTTATTATAAGCCTGCCTGCCTCCAAATGGCTGCCTTTCCCCATTACCCTCACTTCCTTACTAGATTTCTCTCCCTATCAGGCTGTCTTCCTATCCAGCATGACTGCCCTCTAGTTCACACCTCTGCCTCTGCCTTCCAGTCTGTGTTTATCTTTACTGTTTATTGCATCGTCACTCTTCTCCTCCTTTCCTCATCTTAAGATTTCCTTCTGCCTCCTTCTACAGTAGGACATCCTTCTGGTCCTCTCATTTAATACTCTCTTCTACTTCCCTCCTCATGTAAGATTACATTATGATCCTCTCATCACACTCCTTTCTGCCTTCTTCTAATGTTATGTTTCGCCTGCTCTCTCCCTCTCCATCTAGGCTCTTTTCTACCCCCTCTGATCTAAAATTAGTGTGTGTTGCTTCTCTCTATTTAAAGCTCTCTTCTAACCCTTATCTTCTGATTAAGTGTTCCATTTTCTGCTCCTTTCTTCATTCGAGGCCTCTCTCTCTTTCTCGTAATGGCTTCCATGTGTCTCTTAATCTAAGATTCCTTTCCATTTACAGTGCCCCTTTCTGGCCTCATCATACGAGGCCGCCCTTTCCTGCTGCTTCTTCTTTTCCCGTTCACCCTCTCCCCCCCCCTCCATCATTGCCTTTCCATCCTCCCGCTACTCCCACCGGGGATAACAAAGGGTAGGTGGAGCTGAGGTGGACGCACGACCTGGAAAGCTGCAGACTGGACGCTGAGGTCACCGGAAGTAGCTCTGATTTACGCCCTGGATTGTATGGGAATTCTTCGTGTACGCCCTGTTTCAACGGCCCTCCCCTCTCTCCCCTTCCCCCTTCCTCCTTCCTCCACTCTCTTCCCCTCACCTCTTTTCCTCACCAATTCCCTCGCTCTCTAGCTCTCGCCTTCCACTTCTCCCAGATCAAGGATCTGGGAGACAGCGAGCGAGAGGCGAGTCGAGATTTTCCTTGTTCTCAGTACTTTCAAGGAGCTGCTGGTAGTACCACGAACAGCAGGCTGGTAGCACGTACTGGGTCTGATGGCGCCACGTACAGCACGGGCTGGTGGCTGCACGTACGAGGGCTGGTGGCACCACGCACAGGAAAGCCAAAGGACTAAGGCGACATAAGTGGAAGAAGCACAAAATGGCCGCCGCTTGGGGAGGGTGAAAGTGCCTTCCGGAAGAGATTCACTCAGGGACGTAAAGACACTTCTGAAAGTAATAATTATAAATAAAAAGTAGTAATAATAAATAATTTCGGGCTCTTTGTCCATATGTTGTATAAAAATACATTGTTTTAATCAAAAAGAAAAAAAATTGCACTGACGTAAGATGTATATTGATACTAGAGTCATGTTGATACTGGTACAGAGCAGAAGAAACGCGTCGCCATAAATGTTTTTCAATATTACCGAAGTACATACGGTCTTACTTTCCCAGAATAAAGGATGTGCATTGGTCAAAAAGTCTGTAATCCACAACAATTTCATTATCTATAATTCTTATTATTTAGAGAAAGGGGAAGGATGAAATAGACGGTTTGTATCGTTTGGGAACCAGAGACCTCGGCCCTTTTAAGGGACAAAGGGCTCTTGATCTAAAGAATTCGAGCTACCCTTCCCAACCTCCGGTTAAATTTGGTTGCCTCCTGTCTCAGAAGTGCTGTATGGTCCCTACGAGCTTATCGCTTACATAGCGAGTGTAATCAGCGGAAGCCGACACCCGGAGGACCGATCCATTCCGTATTTTCGGGAGTGTGGCCCCGGTGATCGCGCCAACTTCCGGTGATTATAGGAAGGAACCAGGAGGTGCCTGTATCTACCGGAAGTACTGTATTGATTACCCCCTCCCCCTCCAGCCCCAGACACCATTCTCAGGTGCTACCAGAAATGGTACTTACCTTTTCGTGGACCTCTTAAAGTGTATGCAAATAGAGGGGTTTATATACAATTGTATATACACTGAGGGGTTTACTTTAGTCCCTATTTCAGGGAATAAATCATCCTCGACTTGTGGTACTATAATCACCTCAGGCGAAACTTATCTTCAATAACGATACGTCATTGATGCACATGAAACTTTTTCATCAATTTGCATGCACCCGACATCATAAGTCGGGTGCATACACCTACATTTTCCTTGTCGGAGTTCGTAGGTTCGAACCTAAAGTGCCAGTATTGTAAAGCATTTACAACATGATTCCAACCAAGCGCGCACCTTCAAGCAGTCACTTGTGTGGGAAACAAAAAAACGACTTAAATACTCTGGAATCTACAGAACTCGTTTAGCAGTCCAGTCGTCTCGTATATTTCAGCTGAAAGCCCTTGTGGAAAATAGTTCCTCCTTCTAAATGGCCCCCCTAATTCACAAAATCCCTGTTAAGCTTCATAAAGGCTTTTCGTTTGACCCCCCCTTTCATGATTTCGAACAGCAATGCCCAGAATTGAAAGATGGTATAATATATTATATATATATATATATATATAAAATATATTTATTATATATATTATTTTATATATATATATATATATATAATTGTGGTGTGTATAAACTTATGATACCCTACTAACAAAGCAAAGTACATTCAGTCGTCTCAACACAGTGACCAACATAATCCCATTCTGTCCCAACTAACTAGGAAATCTCTCTCCCAGAAATGCAAGACATACCAGGAGTGTACCAGATATTATGTAAAGACTGCAACCATGTACATATAGGGCAGACAGGACGAACACTATCTACAAGGATCATTGAGCACCAGAGGGCAATACATTTTGCACAGGATAATTCAGCCAATTTTCAACATGTCAGTACCAACAATCACAATATTCATCGGGAAGCTACAACCATCAAACACAAATCACACTGCAGCTACAAACACAAAATCATCCTCTGCCCTCACAGCTACCCTCCCAAATTTCATCTCACGGGCAATGAAAAAAAACTTCATTTTTAAAAATTTGCCCTCAAGAAGGACATTAAAACCCGGGGACCACGAAAAAAACCCCCCCAAAACCCG
>NC_069412.1:23807929-23817049 GCF_026875155.1 Cherax quadricarinatus | reverse complement strand
CAGGTGGACACGAGGTGTAACGTTGCTAACTCAACTTTGCTTAAATTTTAAGAAAGATGTCCGGACTTCTCTTTATAATTATGTATTTTTATTATTTTTTTTTTAAAATGGTAAGAAGAAAATAATAATGTGCATTGTTATTTTTTTTTTTTTTGGCATTAGTGTTTTGCGATCATTTGTAATGCCTATGTAGAAAGAGATACTTTTGTCATAGCCTAGTGTATTTGGATACTTTGGCATACCCTACTGTAGTAGTAGGATACATTTGTCATAGCCTTTAGTGTGGGTACGTTTGTCATAGCCTCTGTAGTAGTAGGATAGTTTGGCATAGCCTACTGTAGTAGTAGGATCATTTGGATAGCCTTCTGTAGTAGAGGTACATTTGGATAGCCTACGTAGTAGTGGATAATTTGTAAGCTACTGTAGTAGGAAAATTTTGGGATAGCCTCTGTAGTAGTAGGTAATTTGTCATGCAAATGTATAGTGGATACTTTTGGATGCTACTGTTAGTGTAGGTACATTTGGGCATAGCCTGTAGTGTAGGATACATTTGGCTTTTCCCTACTGTATAGTAGGATACATTTTGGCTACCCCTATGTGTAGTAGGTACATTTGTTAGCTCTGTAGTGTAGGATACATTTGTCAACCCTTTGTAGTAGGATACAGGCATAGCCTACTGTAGTATTTGGAACATTTGTATACCCTACTTTAGTGTGGTCTTTGTCAAAAGCCTACTGTAGTTTATAAATTTGTCATCCCTACTGTGTAGGTACTTTTGGCATAGCCTTGTAGTATTGGAAAATTTGGCATAGCCTAGTGTTTAGGATAATTTGCCATAGCCGCTGTAGTCTTACGATACATTTTTCATAGCCTCTGGTTTTTATGTACGTTTGCAAAACTGCTGTGTCATCATTTGTCTCGTTATGTAGTAGAGGTTACATTTGTCTAGCTACTGCAACCATGGATACAACCCCCAACAAAAATCACCCCAACCCCTCTTACCTCTTACCACTGACCCCAAATTCTCCCCCCAACCCAACCACCTACACCGCGGGCCACCTTCATAACCCACCCCCTACCCCCTAAACCCACTTCACTACCCCCTACTGCACCACCAGGTGGTTGCTACCCTCCCCACCACATCACCCAGTGAATCCCCGGTGATAAACCCAAAGTCTGGATAGATGGTGAGGGGGGAGAAAGGGAGGAAGGGAAAGAAGAGGGGCGAGGAGAACGGGGGGGTATCAGGAAAAAGACTAAGCTGATCTACGCACGCAGAGATAGATAGCAGAGAGAGAGAGAGAGAGGAGAGGAGGGAGAGGAGAGAGAGGGGGGAAGGAGAGAGGAGAGATGAGGAGGGGAGAGAGAGGAGGAGAGAGAGGAGAAGAAAAATTAAAGGACGAAGGGTGGGAGCGGGGAAAAAAATGGAAAGTGATAGTTGTGCGTATGGGGACGGGGACGAGTCACTGCTCCTTTTAGGGGAGGGAGCGAGTCACTGCTCCAGTTAGGGGGCAGGGAGAGAGTCACTGTTCGTTAGGGGCAGGGAGCGAGTCACGGCTCCAGTTAGGGGCAGGGGACGGCCACTGCCCCCAGTTAGGTGAGGGTGACGAGTCATGCTCCGTTGGTTTGCGGGGGGACGAGTCAGCTCCAGTTAGGGGCGGGGACAAAGCACTGCTCCGTTAGTGAGGGGGACGAGTCACTGTCCGTTAGGTGCGGGGGGGCGAGTCACGCCCAGTTAGGTGAGGGGGGAGAGCCCACTGCTAGTTGGGGCAGGGGAACGGGCACTGCCCCATTTTGGGGCAGGGGGGCGAGTCATGCTCCGTTGGTGCAGGGGGACGAGTCATGCTCCAGTTGGGGCAGGGGAGAGCCCACTGCTCCGTTGGGGGGCAGGGGGACGAGTCACTGCTCCAGTTGGGTGCAGGGGGTCGAGTCACTGTTCCAGACAGTTGAACTAAAAACATTTTATGAAGTGATACTTCGAAACTCCAGTATTTAATCAGTTGCGGTCGGGGGGGGGTAATATTTTTGAGGAAATGGATAAAAATAAGGGGAAAGAGGTGGGGGTGGAAGGGGGGGGGGGGAGGGGAAGAGGAGGTCGAGGAGAGGTGATGAAGACGTGGTCGAAAAAGGTGGTTGAGGTGTTGAGAAAGGTGAGGGGAAACCGAAGTGGTGGGGCGATGACAAAGTGGTGGAGGAGGAGGTGAGTGGAAGGAGAGGGGGTTTTGAAGGCGTTTGAAGTATAAAAAGGGAAAGATAGGTTTAGATTTTGCCAGCGAAGTTTATTGTGCGCCCCATAACTATCCCGTGGAGGGCAGTGCAAGAGCATATGGGGTCACCAAGGCCTAGGAAATAGCCCCAAAAAGGGTTAACAGGGGTTAAACCCGGATTTTTATCTACGTTCCCTTTTCTGTTACAAGCAAATTTAGGAAATTTGCTTAATATATCTGGTATCTTATTTTCGTTTACAAGATATCTTGACATGTCGCATAGGTTAATATACTGCACGAGGGAAGAGGTTTAGGAGAGGAAGGTGGTAGAGGAGGGAGAGGTGGTGAAATAGAAAGGGGAGGTGGGGGGAGAAGGGGGAAAAGTGGGAAAAAAGAGGGGCAAAAGGTGGTTGTGTTAAAAGGGGTTGGAGGGGTGGAAGGGAGCTTCCCCAGTACTGACGTCAGAGCGTCTCGGGAAGTTCCCCAAAAATCAAGTCGTCTGCAAGTGTCTTGGTCCCCGTGAGGTCATCCCCGTTTACCCCGGTGATGAAGAGGGAATTCTTGTCAGGGGGCTGACGCTGTCTTTCTGTGTGATATGTGAATTGGTTTTATTGTGTGTGTGATGAGAGAGAGCGAGATAAAATATCTCTGTTTGCAGTATTTATTTCTGGGAGTCAGATTCCCTCGCTACAATGGGCTTTAAAATGAAAATAATTTAATTTCTGGCCCCAGCTGGAAAACTTCAGTAGGGTTGAAGACACATTAAATATTCCAGTGGGGGTCAATGTTAGGGCACATTAAGTGTTGAGTTCCGCAGTGTGGAGTTACAACAACATTCTCTAAAACACAGAGGAATACTTGAAAAAAGAAATGTGTGTGTGGAAAAAGGGGGGGGAGGAAACAAAGGGGGGAGAGAAATTTAAAAAAGGAAGGGGGGGAAGAAAATTAGTTTAAGGGATTAGTGAGTGTAAATTTTCATGTAGTGGCGGGTAAAAGCATAGTAGGCAAGTAATAAAAACATTTTAAAAATTCTTTCCTTGTTAAATTTTATGCAAGTTGATGTATTTCAAATTGATTTTTTTTTTTTTTTTTTTTTTTTTGGTCGGGAGTCAGCGAGGTGGGGGGAGAGAGCCTTTGGTTATTTTTTATTTGAATACCCGGTCTTGGGTGTGCCAATCATTCCCGTGACACGAGTTAAATTTTTTGCATGATTTCTTCCAATAATGCACGTGTTACCCCTTTGTTCGCTTAGGTCACCCCCTCCGCGACCAGTCCAGACTGGCCTCCTGTTTGAGGGCTTGATCGATTAGCTTTTAGTGTTGCCACACCAGCCCCAGCTTTGCCCCAAAACCCAAAACTTATCAGGAAATTTTGAGGAATCTGTAGGGGTTTTCCCCTTGAAGACGTGGGGAAAACCCCCCGTTATGCTGAAGGGTGTTAAAGAGTCGTGGTCCCTTAACACTTACTGATTTCTCTCAGTATCTCGTCTTCTTTCTTTCATTTAGTCCTGCATCGTCTGCCCAAACTAAGTTCAATAGTGTAATTTTGTGTGCAGGTTTGGGCCAACCTTTCTAGTATCTTCCTGGTGTAGTTTATGACGCATCTTTCTCGTTCTAAAGATTACATTTGACTTATGTTCGTTAAAGTGATCTGAGTTCGTCTTGTACTCCTATCTTGTTTTCATTTCCTCTTCCGTCAAGTAGTAACTGAAAATTGTCGTCACTGGATATCACATTATTATCACTGGTCCACTGGAAGGTTTGGTTTATATCATCTTGGAGGTTCAGTGTGTTTATGGATTCCACTTATACTGATTCTGTGCTATAATTTGTCAGATATGAGACTGAGGAAGAGAAGTGAGGCGAATACCGTCCCTCAGGGGACAGAACTTTTCACTGCAGCAGCCCCTGATTTCACTCTTTGTGTTCTATTTGTTAGGAAATTAAGTATCCATCTGCCAACCATCCCAGTTACTTCTTTTGCAAGTTTTTCCGTGGTCGCACTTGTCAAAGGCTTTTGCAAAGTCAGTGTGTACATACAAGTGCATTATATCTTTCAGTTACGGCCATGATCATGTCGTAAAGGTCCAGCAGATTCTAGGGTCTAGATAAGGGTTTCTTGCAATTCCTGAACTCTGTACAATGTATACAATCTGAGCTCTCCGTTTTCTAATTCTCAAGCCCGGTGCTGCATTTTGTTCTTCATCCTGATCATCCCGTTCTTCATCCTAGTGATACACTTTCACTGCGCTGATGCACTAACGCCAGAGATAAACTTTTACCTCAGAGATATACTTTCACTTCGGCGATATTTTTAATCTTTAATATAGCGTGAACTAATACAGTCTAATAACTAATAATTTTTCTCCGATAATTGATAATGCATGAAGGATTAGCTGCCCCATTTAGGAGGCTCCCGCTCTGATATTTGCTCAGTTTGGCCTATCATGACTCGTAGTAATGAGTTCATTTATTAATCGAAGTGAAGTCTGTCGCTTCTAAATATAAACGAGCAGGAATTATTTATTGTCATGTTGGGGTGTAGGGGGCAGGTCCTTGGAGGTGGGGAAAGTTTCCTACTGTAGGCAAGGAAGGGGAATAGAGGAAGGGAGGAAAGGAAAATATAAAAGAGGGAAAGAGAGGGGAGTAGGGAGAATAGGTACGAAGTGAAGAATGGAAGTAAAGAGGGAGTTTGGGAAGGTAGAAGTGGAAAGGAAGAGAAAGATGGAAGAAGGAGAAATTATGTTAAGTAAAAGGACACAAGTGCAACTAATGTGACATTTGATTGTGGCAACGTTTCGCTTTCCAGGAGCTTGATAAAGCTCCTGAAGAGTGAAACGTTGCTACAATAAGGAGAAAGTAATTCCCTTGAAAACTGTACAGCGTGAGACTGTTGACGGTTGTCCGTCTTAATGTATTATGGTTGACTACGAAGTTGGAACTGGAGGCCCCTCAAGGGAGGTTCCTTGATGCTACTGAGGGGCTTTTGATCTAGGGAATTGGATCTGTACTCCGGTTCCCTGAACAACCTGAATACATTCCCCCCCCCCCCACCCGCCACATGCGCTGTATATTCCTATGGGTTTAGCGCTCCCCCATGATTATAATAATAATGGAGCTGGAGGGAGACCTTAACGATATTAACTCTACATACAAATACAAAAGAAAAGGCCATCCAAGTGAGTAGTGCATACTTAAGGTGAGAATAAAATTGTGCCTCAAATTGAGCTCGACAATCGCTGCTGTAAGTTTCTCTCGCTTCTAAGATTCACAACACGCTTCTTTAAAGTGATTCTTATCGCTTGCTTTCTTCGGATATTGTTGCTGGTTGGATAGTTATGTGCTTCAAGACATCGACTCGTGTAAGTAGATGTTAGGAGAGCAGTCACCTGCTTGGACATGGGATTTAGGGTTGAGAGGACGGAGGTCGTTGATGTCGACATTCTAAAGCAAAATACCCAGCAGACCTCCTTGTGGAACTTCGAAATCGACTGAGTACCCCCAACAGACTCTGCTCTATTAAATATTTTCCTTAAAACTCGACTTTAAAGGTCGATATTTTAAGGTAGAGTCAAATATGCCTAATTCTTTTAGTTTTGTCCAGTCAGAGGCATCAGCTACGTCGGGTTCAGCTACACAGCTGCACTTGGCTTCACCCAGCAACTGGCTCAACATTACAAGTTCCGGAAATACCGTGACTATAGCCAAAACTGCTGCTTTTTGTAACATTATTGCCTCAAGAATTTTTTCTAGTCATTGACAGCAGTCACACTGGTTTGTAGTCGTTGATCATAGCCCGCCTCTTGTGTGTTTTTGTATGTACTCATTTATTTGTACTCACCTGTTTGTGGTTGCAGGTGTCGATTCATAGCTCCTGGCCCCGCCTCTTCACTGATCGCTACTAGGTCTTCTCTCTCCCTGCTCCATGAGGTTTATCAAACTTCGTCTTAAAACTGTGTATGGTTCCTGCCTCCACTACGTCACTTTCTAGGCTATTCCACTTCCTGACAACTATGACTGAAGAAATACTTCCTAACATCCCTTTGACTCATCGGAGTCTTCAACTTCCAGTTGTGACCCCTTGTGTGTGAGAGAGAGAGATACGATTAAAATTGCTTTCTTCAGAAAAGAGAGAGGCTCATTTCATGTTCAGGACGCGCTGGTAGACGAATGTTACAATTGATGGTATTTGGTCTGCCCATCCAAGCAGCTGCTAGTTTAGCAAATCTAGCTTTCAGAGACGATTCTACGATCCTGAACATAACCTTTAATATACAACAGAGGAAGGGAAGCGAGTGCTCTAATGAAGACTGTACACGCACTCTGTTACGCCGAGAGCAGCAGAGTAACTGGGAGTAAAACCTTGACTCTAAACTCGATGAAGACTATGTCAGGCAATATAGCTTTTCCCCTCTTATAATTAGCTGAACTCTCCTGTATCATCCTCGTGGGGTTGGCCTTCGTGCATCTAAACACTGGTTATCACTATCTGAGGATCTCCTCCACTCGTCTCCCTGGTTTCATCTTATTTTTCTGGTCCATAAGCGCCTCCCCTCTACTCTTATCCTTCTCTATCCGTCTTATCCCACGTTGCTATTGCCCCTCTCCATCTTTATCTTCATCACCCTATAAATGACTCTGATTCCTGCACTGCTGCTCCTCGGGATATCTGACTGCAGACTGTTTGTGTGTGATGAACTAAAGGCTGGAGAAGACACACCACAAGAAATACTCTACCTTATAGCTACAAACGGGAAATTACAAAGAGGCACACGAACTACCTCTCACTCATGTATTTACAATGTTACGCATCTCAGTATAGCTTACTTGATGTCAGGTATTATCGCGGTTACAACTCCTGCCTCAGGTACTCTTTCGTTCAGTTCTCTGGTGTCTAGAGCAGTGATATCCATTATTCTGCTGTGTTAAACTGTGTTTGACAATGTGGCATCTGACAGTCGGCTAGCTGTAAACTAGCACACTCCACAATCACGCTTATTGAATTAAGTAGAATTCAAAAAGATTTAAATCACGAGGAGGATTTCTTACCTTCCCTAGATGATGACCCCTTGATAAATTATCAAACACCATGGCTTGCTTTCAAAGGTATTAAATGATATTTAGATAATAGTTTACCCTCGAGAGCGCACATAGCAAGCTTTTCCGAGTTCTGAACACGTTATTATTTATTTATGGGGAAGCGGTGAACCCGTAAGAGTCACACAGCTCTGGGAAATGGGAGGGTAATCAGACGTGATCCGGTGAGAATGTTGCTTCATCTCACGTTATTCAACATTCTGCAATCTGTGCATTAGTGCCGTGGCAAGCAGTGATGGAGAGGGAGGGGAGAATGAGAGAGAGAATGAGGGAGAGAGAGAGAGAGAATGAGGGAGAGAGAGAGAGAGAATGAGGGAGAGAGAGAGATAGACTGAGGGAGAGAGAGAGAGAATGAGGGAGAGAGAGAGAGAGAATGAGGGAAAGAGAGGAGAATGAGGGAGAGAGAGAGTGAGAAGAGGGGAGAGAGAGAGAGAATGAGGGGAGGGGAGAGAGAGGAATGAGGGAGAGAGAGAGAGAAATGAGGGAGAGAGAGAGATAGACTGAGGGAGAGAGAGAGAGAATGAGGGAGAGAGAGAGAGAGAATGAGGGAGAGAGAGAGAGAGAGAGAATGAGGGAGGGAGGGACGGAAAATAAGTGAGGGAAGGAGGGAGTGTCTCTCCCCCCACTTTCCTGGGTTGAAATCTACTAACCTATTTCCCAGGCGCTCTTTAACCTAATATGGGTTTAGCGCTCTCACTTGAATAGACTAATAAAAATAGCAACATTACCGTGACATAAAACTGGTGCTTTTGTTCAGATTTGTTGAGAAATATAATATTTTTTCATATAAATTTAACAAGGCAGTGATTAAACCGAGAAATTGTTGGTTATTAAGTCAGTGTGAGCCAGTGATGAGTTGTGTTGCTTTCTATATTGTTAGAGTAACTTCAGGTAGCTCTCTGTCTCAGCTCACTGCTCGTTCTCCTCACACTGTCTCTGCTTACTGCTCGTTCTCATCACACTGTCTCTGCTCACTGCTCGTTCTCCTCACACTGTCTCTGCTTACTGCTCGTTCTCATCACACTGTCTCTGCTCACTGCTCGTTCCCCATCACACTGTCTCTGCTCAACTGCCCCGTTCTCATCACACTGTCTCTGCCCCACTGCTCGTTTCATCACACTGTCTTGCTCACGGGCTCGTTCTCATCACACTGTCTCTGCTCACTGCTCGTTCTCATCACACTGTCTCTGCTCACTGCTCGTTCTCATCACACTGTCTCTGCTCACTGCTCGTTCTCATCACACTGTCTGAGCTCACTGCTCGTTCTCATCACACTGTCTCTGCTCACTGCTCGTTCTCATCACACTGTCTGAGCTCACTGCTCGTTCTCATCACACTGTCTGAGCTCACTGCTCGTTCTCCTCACACTGTCTCAGCTCACTGCTCGTTCTCATCACACTGTCTGAGCTCACTGCTCGTTCTCATCACACTGTCTGAGCTCACTGCTCGTTCTCATCACACTGTCTCAGCTCACTGCTCGTTCTCCTCACACTGTCTGAGCTCACTGCTCGTTCTCCTCACACTGTCTCAGCTCACTGCTCGTTCTCCTCACACTGTTCAGCTCACTGCTCGTTCTCATCACCACTGTCTTCAGCTCACTGCTCGTTCTCATCACACTGTCTGAGCTCACTGCTCGTTCTCCTCACACTGTCTCAGCTCACTGCTCGTTCTCATCACACTGAGCTCACTGCTCGTTCTCATCACACTGTCTCAGCTCACTGCTCGTTCTCCTCACACTGTCTCAGCTCACTGCTCGTTCTCCTCACACTGTCTCAGCTCACTGCTCGTTCTCATCACACTGTCTCAGCTCACTGCTC
>NC_069412.1:23700429-23802929 GCF_026875155.1 Cherax quadricarinatus | reverse complement strand
AACACTGTCAGCTGAAGACGGTGTATTCCGTGTTGAGGGGAAGAGGTGGGAGGGCCCGGTGTGTGGCGGCTGCATTGCTGCTAGCACAGTGTTGATTCATGTCTCACTGCACACTCTCTGTCGTGCTCTTTTGTGTGTGTGTGTGTGTGTGTGTGTGTGTGTGTGTGTGTGTGTGTGTGTGTGTGTGTGTGTGTGTGTGTGTGTGTGTGTGTGTGTGTGTGTGTTAATTTAAGTACACTTGGTGGTGGTGTTTTCTGGAGGAGGAGGTACAGCAACAGCATCAACAGAAACAGCAGCACCAGTAACAACAGGAGCAGCAACATTAGCAACAACAACAACCAAACACCTTGTTTCTTTTGTTTCTTCTTTTCCATAATTCTAGTTCATCTTCTCCCTTTTTCTAGCTTCTCTTCCCCGTGACACATTCATATACACAATACACGTGTATGGATACACACGACAAATGCATATACGTGACATGTACACACTGGTAACAGACGTAACCCATGTATGAATATATGTGACATATGTATACACGTGGCGCATCCATACACGTGACGCGTGCATAAAATACACGAAATATGTATATTAATATACACACAGGAAGCGCTCAACCCATACAAATCATGCAGAGCCAGAGAAATGGGAGGCAGTCAGGTTCGATCCAAAGAATGGGAAGATGGGTTCAAATCCTTGGATCAAGAGCCCCTCACCAGCATCAAGGCGCCGCTCCTTTAAGGGACGAGGAAGCGACATGAAATCCAGGTTTTCATCTCAATTTAAAGATGGGAACTACAGAAGTTTCTGTAGTAACAGCCGAGCTGTCAAGGAGTGTCAGGCCCTGACAAACACACTGCCAGTTGACATTTGTACAGTTTGGAGTTACTTCAAAGGTGCGTTCCACGCACAGCACTCGGTAACTTAAAGAAATTTGCGTATCCAGATGTACATAATGCAGGTATGTGTCAGGTTGTACCTCTGTTGACCCTTTTTTGGGAGGTGCCTAATTCGTAGGCTTTTTTGTGCATCTGTATGCTCTTACGCTACCGTCCACTGGATGGATGTAGGGTGCACAATAAACTAGCCTCTTCGGAGGCAAATGTAATCCAGGCAGCCACACATAAATGAAGCCCAGAGTTCCGTGGATTCTGACTCTGCTCATCACCCATGTAATTGTGGAAAACCTACGAGGCTTGAAACTACAGTAATAGACAAAACAATGGTGAGATTAAGACATAGTTAAACTAGCAGCTCGCAACTACAGAGGAGATATAAAGGAAAACTGCATTCCCCATCAAGTTCCGGAAAGAACAGTGTTCTATACTCCACTGCTTAAGGCACCACAGTACTAGAGCCGTATTCAAACACGAGCTGTCCACCATTAAAATTCCCTTACAGCATGGAAAATATTTAGAGAAGTGGGACCTGCCCACTGCACTTAACGCAGAGAGGAGTGAATTCATTAATCTGGTTTTTAGACTAAAATCCTGGCCCATATTTAAAGGCGAAAAAATTAACAATTTATCGAAAATCACAACAGAAACACTGAGGACAATTCCAGCGAGCGACCAACAGTGACAACAGAAATAACTGAAGCAATACAAGAGTGACAACACAAAAGTGACAACACACTAAATCTGGTGAACTCGTCGGAGGGAGAAGAAACCTCTATACTGAAGAGGAAGAAATGAAGAGAGGGAAGGAGGCAAGATAAAGAGGAGGAGAACACGAAAGAGAAAAGGAGGAAAAGAGGAGATATACGACCTCTTCACGTTCAGGGTTCCCAATAATAATAATAATAATAGACGAAAATGAGAAACAACGAACAAGAGGAAGAAAGGAAATGCAAGATGAAGGTAGTAAGGTGAAGGGGGTGGAAAGGAGAGAGAGAGAGAGAGAGAGAGAGAGAGAGAGAGAGAGAGAGAGAGAGAGAGAGAGAGAGAGAGAGGAGGAGGAGGAGGAGGCAGGAGCGAGCGCTACATGATAGACAGCTTGACATAGTGATGAGGTTGAGGTGTACCTCTGCCTGGCTCGTGTATACTGATTAGTATGCACTGTCTTAACACTCCCACCTCTCCCCCTCCCTCCTTATTCCACTCTCCTTGTTGCGGCCTCCTTATTCCTCCAGCCTTATTACTGCCTCCTTATTCCTCTTTCCTTATTGCTGCCTCTTTATTCCTCTTTCCTTATTCCTGCCTCATTATTGCTTTATTATTCCTCTGTTTGTTGCTGCTTCGTTACTGTGCTCTTTATGTTCATGCCTCCTTATTCCTCTCTCCTTGTTGCTTCTTCCTTGTTCCTGCCTTCTTATTGCTGTCTCCTTATTCCTCCGTAGTTATTGTTGTCTCCTTATTCCTCCCTAATTATTGCTGCCTTTCATATTCCTTCCTTCTTACTGCAGGTTGGTTGGGTTGCTAAAGTTAAACCTTTTAGCGCTCTGAAGCTTCGTTAGGAACCCACATCTGGAAATTATTATAATCATGGGGGAGCACTAAACCTGTAGGATTATATAGTGCATGTAGGTGGGGGGGACGGAAGGTATTCAGACTCAATTCAGGGAACCGGAGCACAGATCCAATTCCCTAGATCAAGAGCCCCCCCACCAGCATCAAGGAACCTCCCTTGAGGGGCCCACATCTGGAAAGTTAGAACCCAGTCTGGAAATGCAAAGTTATCGAAACTGCTGCTAATCAAGAGAGGAACTCATCGTCAAGGAACAAACCAAATAGTCTGAACTCTTTCCCAGAGTTAGTGAGTGAGGAGACGAGATGTGAAGCTGTGTAGCCTGGGAACGGGGAAAGGTTCACAATCGCTCGTAAGTTAGAATAACGACTGGTCTTTCAAAAATCCATATAAAGGTCTTAGGTTGGGTCAGTCTGTAACATAACAAAAACACGTTCAAGGGTTTTCAAGTCTGTCAACTACACGAGGGTCATTAAGGATGCATATCACCTGTACATAGAGTCAAGGATGCTTTAATAACCCAAGTAGTGATTAAACTTTGCACACACACACACACACACATTAATATATATATATATATATATATAATATATATATATAATATATATATATATATATATATATATATATATAATATATATAATATATATAATAATATTATATATATATATATAAATATATATATATATATATATATATATATATATATATAGACTGTATATATAATATACACATAACCTCTGTATATGAACATACATCTGTATATACATACACACCTCTGTGTATACACATGTATATACTTGCGTATGTACACTTATATACACCCCTCTGCGAATGTACACGAATATACATCCTTTTGCGTATGTACTCAGATTATGCACCAGTGTATATACAGTGATCTCTCCGAGATGCAGAAGACGAGAATACAGAAATGAATGTGGAGGTCGTGCAGCGCTTGGGGGAGGAAGTCAGGTTTGATCCGAGGAATGGGAGAGTTGCTACAGATCCTTGGAACAAGAGCCCTTCGACAGCATTAGGATAAGCCTCCTTCCTTAAAGGGAGATACAGTGAAGGAACGAATAGGGAGCTGGAGGAACAATATCGGTAATTATAGGGAGACAAAGGAGGAATGATGTCAGTAGAGTAATTATAGGGAGACAGTAGAAAAATAGTGCCAGTAATTATAGGGAGACGAAGGAGGAATAGTGCCAGTAGAGTAATTAAATTATAGAAAGATGATTTAGGTTATAATGCCAGTATGGTGATGAAATTGAAAGGGTAAAGGGAGCTTATAGTGGACGAGGATCATGGAAGGGATCATGTAAGGAAGAAGACTTAGGAGGGAGGAGATTAACAGGGAGGGGAAATGGCAATGGTGAAGAGGGTCCCACAGGAGATGACACTGGCGCAGAGTGCCATAGGGGATGACACTGGCGCAGAGTGCCACGGGAGGATGGCACTGCTGCACACACACACACATATATATGTCTCAACCTGACCTGTTGCTCATACCATCATTGTTTTGTTGCCCTCAACACAACAACGGTTCCGTTAAAACCAGCCATCAACGACACTAAGTTCGCATTTGATTGATTTACAGTCTCCTCATATTTAATAATATATACATTATTATATATATTAATATAATATATGATATTATAATATTCTTTGTGTGTAGTGAGCAGTAAGTAAAACTAGCCATTATGGACTTAATGTCAACATCTTTTGCATAAGTCAATAATTTATATTATTTTGCAGTTGTATAATATTGAAATAAATTATATACTGATGATCATAATCTGTAGAAAAACTAGGTGATTTCAGTGTGTGTGGTAATGCAATTGCGCATTGGTTACATTATGACACTCCATTGCCATAGGGGATAATAGTATGCAGAGATATTCCAATAAAAATATATATGTCTAACTGATGATATATATATAATTCATTGTTTTATATGCCACTATATATAAATATATCTATATAATATAATATATATATATATTATTATATAAGTTATTATTTATTATATATATATATATATATATATATATATATATATATATATATAATTATATATATATATATATATATATAATATATTATATATATATAATATATATATATATATATATATATATATATATATATAATATATTATATATATATTATATATATTATATATTATTATTTAATTAATATATATTATTATATATAGATAAATATTATTATATATATATTATATAATAAATTATATATATAATATATATATATATATATTATATATATATATTATATATATATATATATATTTACATTATATATATATATATATATATATTATATATATATTATATATATATATATATATATATATAATATATATATATATATATATATATATATATATAATATATGTGTGTGTGTGTGTGTGTGTGTGTGTGTAATTATTATATCAGTGTGTTAGGGAGGTGAGGTGGTTCGGAGGTTTGTGTGGTGGGTTGTGGTGTGGTGGGGGTGTGGTGGGTTGTGGTGTGGTGGTGGGTTGTGGTGTGGTGGTGGGTTGTGGTGTGGTGGGGGTGTGGTGGGTTGTGGTGTGGTGGTGGGTTGTGGTGTGGTGGGGGTGTGGTGGGGGGTGAGAGCACCAACACACTAGAAGGGAGCAGTACAGGTGCAGGAGAGTATGTACCTCTGCAGGCAGCCACAGCTGTCTCTCCTCCATACATTACTCCTTATTGGCTACACTAACTTGCCCTCCACCACCAAACGCCACACACATTCTCCACACACTCGCCGCACATATATACACACATACATGTGCGTCCAAACGTGCACACTCCGAGGGGACACAGAAACAAGAAGGTCATAATTGGAAGTTGAAGACACAGATGAGTCAGAGAGATATTAGGAAGTATTTCTTCAGTCATAGAGTTGTCAGGCAGTGCAATAGCCTAGAAAATGACGTAGTGGAGGTAGGAACCATATATAGTTTTAAGACGAGGTTTGATAAGGCTCATGGAGCGGGTAGAGAGAGGACCCAGTAGCAACCGGTGAAGAGGCGGGGCCAGGAGCTAAGAATCGACCCCTGCAACCACAAATAGGTAAGTACAAATAGGTGAGTACACTCACCACACTCAAACGTGCTCACACTTCACACACATTTCCACAAACACACATACACGTGCAGCCAAACGTACACACACACTCACCACATATGCACACACACACACTACACATGTGCATCTAAACACATTCATCAGATGTTAATAAGTTATTCTGGAAATACCAGAAACAAATTTGAAGTAGAGAAACACGAAAAAAAAATAAACAATAACAACAAGATAATTATATAAGTAACAAAAGCATTAAAAAAAATAGATCACAAAAAGAAAAACAAAGAGGGGGAAAAAAGAAGTAACTGCGTTTGGATGTTTTTATTAAAAATTATTTTTAATAATGATAAATATTAGGAAAGAGAACCGCTAAATAAAATGATGAAGCACGAGACGAATAAAGAATGTGAAGAAAACTAACATTAACAAGCATCATGCATGGAGAATGACTGAAAATTATGAAGGTGGTGAAAGATTTGGGAAAAATGGATGTCAGAACCACAATCGCGTTTACTCATCTGTCCACAGACTGATTTTTTTTTTTTAACAATTTTAAAAACAGACAAGAAGTTAAACAGAAAAATCATAAATTCTTTTACCAAATGGGAGGACCTGAGGACAAGAAGTGAGACCTGAGGAGAGAGAGGAAAGAGAGAACGTAAACTTCACGAAGTCGAACACGTCGTGTACCTGGATAAACATGTGTACAGGGATAAACATGTATACATGGATAAATATGTGTACATGGATACAAGTATCATGAGGTCACTGGCTCGGGTAGAAATATCCGCATCGTTTTACCTGCGTTTCATTTTTTTTTTTTCAGTAAAGATCGTTTCTCACTTTTGATATGTTGACATATTGATGGTTTTGCGTAAGAGGTGTTAGAACTGGAGCCTGGTATCAATGGTAAGGACCCAGAGGTTAGAACTGGAGCCTGGTATCAATGGTAAGGACCCAGAGGTTAGAAATGGAGCCTAGTATGAAAGGTTAGGATCCAGAGATTAGAACTGGAGCCTGTTATCATTGATAGGTTCGAAGGGTTAGAACTGTGAAATTCTTTGAACCTGATGCTTATGAAGGTTCCCTCTATATATATATATATATATATATATATATATATATATATAATATATATATATATATATATATATATATATATATATATATATTATATAAATATGTTGAATTCAATGAAATATTAATGGCATTTCTCAGCTGCGAGAAAACTAATTGTGAGAACTAATTAATGTGCAGTCTATAGACGAGTCACTTTTACTGTCGTCTGACGAGGCTGCATCACTCACTAGGGCAAAATTGCAACTTAATATTTAATTCCTGATTAGCAGTTTTATAACTTATGTGTGTCTTTGATGTAACTTCCTTGGTATTAGTTTAAGTGCTGTTTGAGCAGGGTAATCTGGCTCTCTCTCCCCCCCAGGCTTGGAGTTGGTGAAAAGGCTCTTGATCTTAGGAATTGGACCTGTGCTCTGATTCCTTGGATCGAGCCACAATACCTTCCATTCCCCCATGGTGCTGTATGACTCCTTTGAGTTTATGACTTCCCCTTAAATAATGGTAATAATGGTAATAATTTTCAGTGTTTGACATTTTATAAATGTCATCTTGAAGGTCTGCTTAATTTGTCCACCTCGTATTTTCTTGTTTATAGCTGGACACATGGTATTTGACTTTGAATCCTTCTGTGCCCTGTATCATTTCAGATATTTTTTATATATTTCGTATTCATTCACTCCGCTTTTAATGAGTCATTAAATAATAATCCTAATTAACTACTACGACAGATTACGTTTTAATGCACGCCGTATTTTTTTAATATATTTTTAATTCCTTCTTTTGCTTTCAGTGCAGAAACTTAGTGAACTTAGTGTGTATCCATATATTTTCTAAGCATTAGTCTTTTTCTACCGGGTACAGCAGCGAGGATACGCCTTAACCTAAGTTATTTGCTTGCACATTTGTTGTAAGAAGACACACGCATACATTACTCAACTTTCAGTTGACTGGTGTAGTTCATTTTTTAGCCTCTTGGGCGCTCTAATGTCTATATGATAACCTGTTAGTGGTTTCAGGGGGTCACTGCTCTTGTGGCCCGGCCCTGGACCAGGCTGTCTGGATGTTGACTTGACAAGCCTGACTATCCAGGCTTGCAGAACGCAACCTATCACAAGCACCGCTGTCCGCCTCATCAGAAATCGTGTTCAAGACTGGAGTCTCTTAGTAGCCTCATAGCATGACCATGCAGTACTCGTCTCTCTGTCTTAATACACCCAGAGAATCACGTCCAAAAAAAAAAAAAAACAGTGATGCAAATTTCCTGCAGCTTATTTCGCTCCACAATTTTTTCTCACCGGACCAGTACCTGGAAATAGCAGGAGACTCGACCTTTGTGTTGAGCGGAGGAGTGCGGTTGGCCACTTGTTGCTGACCGCTTGGACAGGTGATCTTGGTCGACAGGTGAGTTCAGCAGACAGTTGAGCCCCTCTCGTCGTCCCTTTTCTTCAGAAGGTCACCCCTTTTCCCCCCTTCTCCCCGCTCGCTCGAACGTCTGAGCTCCTTCCTGTGTTTGCTGTTACCAGAAAAGTTCAGAATTACCTCTTCGTAATTGTACATTTGTAGCTACAGAAGAAGAAATACTCGGGGTGTCCCATCTCCAAAATTTCATTCGTCATGTGGTTGGTTACTCTTTCCCGAAGGTCACAGCACATCCTATTTCTTTTAACTAATTCTACTCTTCTCCCTGTTAATAGTACTAGGCTGTATTGCTAATGAATGAGTATGTGGTGGAAGGGGTGGCGTGTGTGATATGTCTTCGTGTCTTCCACACTCACAGAGAGGTTATACATACAAGACCTGACTAGGTGGCTCACTGGGCTAAGCCGGGGGGAAGGGGACATGGACCTGCTTCGCATGGGTCAGTAGGTCTGCTGCAGTGTTCCTTCTTTCTTATGTTCTCAAGACAAACAGGCGCACTGTTTCCCAGAATCCACATTAAACGGCATATCTTTTATGAAAATATATAAAAATAAACGAGAGCGCTTAACGACTAGAAACTAACAAGCGTCGTCACTAGCACTGACAGGAGACAGGAAAAATGCCCTGTAAGACTGTCTATTAATTTGGCATCAGTGCTTGAAAAAAATATTGCTACTGAACACCTTTGTAAAATATTTCCAGAAGAAATTAACATAATTTATGTTACTCATTGATTCCCAAAACATCTAACCTAATCTTTTGTTAGAACTTCTTATTCACTAACCATAGACAGGTATACTACTAGAGATAGTCTTTGTCCGTTATATCCGAGTATGCTGTACCCGGGTATGAAGGGTGAAGAATGCGGATATCAAAATGCAATCTCGCTAATCGGAATTTATTGTTGACATGGAAGCATACACACAGTTACAGTCACCGAGGTGATTGTGAGGCTCAACACGATTGTTTTCCGACCCAAACCCGTGAATACTTCACGAGGGCTAAGGACAGTTTTACTCACGTACACTTCATTTTTCAGTATCCCCAGTACCTTCCAGTACATACATACCAGTCTCAGCCTACACAATACTCCCTGTACTACCTAGTACACAAGACCAGGCTCAGCCCACACAATACCCCCAATACTACCTAGTACACAAGACCAGGCTCAGCCCACACAATACCCCCAGTACTACCTAGTACACAAGACCAGGCTCAGCCCACACAATACCCCCAGTACTACCTAGTACACAAGACCAGGCTCAGCCTACACAATACCCCCAGTACTACCTAGTACACAAGACCAGGCTCAACCCACACAATACCCCCAGTACTACCTAGTACACAAGACCAGTCTCAGCCTACACAATACCCCCAGTACCACCTAGTTCACATCCCTCACTGGGCCTTTCCTTCCCTGCTTCACCCACACACACCGCTGATAATCGCCCACATCCAGCGTTAATTTCCGTTCCTTGTGTCAGTGTCTCAAGACTCGCCCGCCCGCACAAAACCAGTCAGGATACGTGCGGTCGAGCGAAGTGGGAGGGGAAATCCTCGCTATTCTCTCTCTACCTCACACCGCGACCTCGGTCTCTCGCGGATTTGAGCGAAAACAACGGATCTAAAACCGCAGATCTCACCACATCCCACAAAAAGATTTCGGAGGGATGGTAAGAGAAGGGGGTAGATTAAGGCGGAAGCCACGTAGGCGCTGACCCGTAGGGGCCATACAGTTCCGGGGCTCCTGGTGATGAAGTTTGATCCTAGAAAGGGAGAAGAGGCGACTTAATGACCGAGGATCAAGAGCCCTTCACCGGCACCAAGGCACTCACTTTAAGGGAGTCTTCCTAAATAAAAGAGTAATAAAAATTCGAGTTACTGTCAAAGATCATACTTTCGCCTTTATTAACTATTTTTCTTTATCCCATCGCTTTTGATTATTCTTTGTCTCTAACTTTTATTTGACTTTTCATCCCCTCCTTTATTTAGCTTTTATTTTATCCCCTTCCTTTATTCAGCTTTTATTTGTAACCCCCTCCTTTATTTAGCGTTTATTTTATACCCCTCCTATATTTAGTTTTTTAACCCCCTCATTTATTTCACTATTTTTTTGTAACCAATCGGTTTTGACTATTATTATCCCTAAATTCATTCATACTAAAAAAAACGTGTAACAAGAGATTTAATTAATATGGTGGACAGTTGCAGGTGTTCCCGGACACCAACAACCTGGTTCATCAGGTCATCAACCAGGGGATGGAGGAGGGGTTAGGTCTGGAACTTACCACAAACTCCTCCTGATCTCCACCATTCTCCTTTGTATGGACTGATAAAGTCACTGTGTGGCGAAACGTTTCCTCAGTGAAGATACCCAAGTGTTGCACATGTGTCTAATTTATTCCCTGTTTTTTGTTGTTTTTTCCCTATTATCGTCTTGCCCTTTGCACTTTTCTTGGCTTTCACACCGTTTCCTTTCTCCTAGTTCTTCCATATACTTCCCCTTTCTTTTCCTCCCTGTCCCTTTTCATACCTTTGTTGCTGGTTCCTTCTTTCTAAATCCGGAAGCGAGGAGAAAGCTTATTGTCACGTGACGTTAAAAGTAACGAAGGTCACGTGATGTCACAAGCAGTGAGTGAAGGTCACTTGATGTCAATAATGAAGGTTACGTGACGTCACAAGTAATGAAGGTCACGTGATGTCAATAGTGTAAAAAAGTCATTGATGTCACAAGCAGTGAAGGTCACTTGACGTCACAAGCTGTGAGTGAAGGTCACGTGATGTCAATAGGGAATGAAGGTCACGTGATGTCAATAGGGAATGAAGGTCACGTGATGTCAATAGGGAATGAAGGTCACGTCACAGACATTGAAAAAGGTCACGTGACGTCACAGTGAATAAAGATCACGTGACGTCACAGTGAATAAAGATCACGTGACGTCACAGTGAATAAAGGTCACGTGACGTCACAAGCAGTGAATGACGGTCACGTGACGTCACAGGCAGTGAAAGAAGGCCACGTCACGGTGCTCGCCCCACTTATCATCATTCTCATGTCTGACAGACAGGGACATCAATCAGAGCACTGTACCCCATACTAGAATCTTTACAAAAAGGGGAAACCCAATAGAAGACACAGTGAGCCTCCAAGCTGAAAAAAACTAAGTTTCCAGTGCCCTTAAACGGGACAACAAAAAGATATTCAGTGAGAACAAATTTCAGTTACTAGGGTCAGGGGAAGAATGGGGGGAAATAAACAAAAAACACAGTCCCAAACAAACTTCAACAACAGAACGAAAGTCAAGTTTTGAGGACCTGGGAGTGATATGATAGATTCACGTTCAAGGAGCACAGCATTTTTGTTATCGTAGAAAAAGGGGGAAAATAATAGGAAAACCTAAAACCTTCAAGACAAAGGTCCAAAATTTTGACACTTTCGGGTCACTGGTTCTTTTTGGCGGGGAAAACTACTGTTTTTACTAACAAAATTTCTTTAAAGAAGGCAAAATTGATGACCCTGGGAAAATGTACAGAAAATTTTTCACAGTGCTATGAATTCGCCAAAAACCTAAATTACGGGTTTTTGCAAAAAGGGTCCTTAAAATGGGCCCCTTAAAACTTAAAAGGAGAAAAAATATTTTTAAAATTTTTCACCGGAAGATACTTGAGGGTTTGGTAAAAAACCCTGCACAGAAAAATTTTAGTACTTTGAATACAAGGGGCTTCTCGGGTTTTTTTGGGAAAGATACCCCCAATAAAAAAGCGGGGGAACGATGAGGACATTGAGAGAATCACTAAGTTTTTAAGGGGACCACGCCTCTTCAACCCCTTCCCTTTCAAGTATAAGGAAACATTCCCAAAAAACCCCCAAAGGACTTTCTTCAAGAGAAAATTTCGCGATTACTCAAAAACTTTCCTGTTTAGGGGGTTGGGGTTTTGCATACATAAAAAAGGGGGGAACACTGCAGGGGGCCTGGGGCCCATACTAGGCGGCCCTTTTTAAAATTTCATCCACTAACAAAAAAAATTTCCCCAACCCAATTTTCTTTGCCCCCCCAAGAAAAAAGCTCTGATGTGAAAGCCCCCACCCAAATCCAACCCCCCCCCACTCATGTACTTATCCACCAAAAATTTTTGAAATCCCCAAAGCCCCAGCCCAAAACCCCAACGGGTAGACTTTTCCACTCATCAACTACCCTTTTTCCCAAAACCAAATTACTTTCCTATTTTCCTTTTTCCTAAATTAAATTTATCAAATTTTAAAATTTTCCATTACAGGGCGGGTTTTTCCTTGGAGAGAATCCTCAAGCCCCTTTTAATACCCCCTTTTATTAATACCTATCTTCCACTTATACACTTCGATCGGGTTTCTCCCCCCTCATTCTTCGTCTAACAAGTGAATGTAACTTAAGAGTTTTAAAAATCTTTTTTCATAAGGAAAAATTTTCTAATGCTATGTTTTAAATTTAGTCATCCTACCAAATTTTTTTTTAAAACGAATTTATGCCCATTCTGAAATTTTTGGAGACCAAACTGAGGCAAAAATTTAAAGGTGAGGCCTTCCCTAATGATGTATAAAGTCAGTATGCCCTCTGGATTTCCCCCCGGGGTTGTTTCCACTTCTTATTTTTTTGATAAAATGGTTCAGAAAACCCGACAAGTTGATAAATTAGAAAAAAGTCCCAACCTTGGGAAATCTTTATTGAAAAAACGTTTCGCCACACAGTGGCTTAATCAGTCCATACAAAGGAGAATTTTGAAGAACGGGAAAGGGAATGAGGTAATCAGTCCCCCCAACCTTGAGGATTTTGGTTCAGTCCATCAACCCTTTTCAAAAATTGATGGCCCGGGCCAAACATGGGATAAAGGGTTGGGGGATGTTTAAACCTCATTTCCTCCTTTTTCTTCAAGATTCTTTTGTAGGGGAACTGAGAAGCCCCCTGTTTGGGCCGAAACGTTTCCTCAATAAAGTCCCCCAAGTTTGAAACATGTGTCTAATTTATAAACTTCTTGATATAAACCCCAGTAATCTTTTGCCTTATTCCCGTACGCTTAGGCTTTGCTGTCTTGGGTTTTAAGGTTGCTGCCCACCTTTAACCCCCCAAGTCCCTTTTTCGAAAATCTGAAAGGGCAAAAAGTTCTACACATTTTAACATAAAAAGTACAAAAGGGTTATGGGCACCCCCGAGTTTCAGAACCTTGCATTTATCAAACATTGAACTGCATCTGCCATTTTTTCTGCCCAAGAATAGGGGTTTGTTTTAAATCCTCCTAAAAGTTCCAAAACATCTACTTTTGAATCAATTACCCTACCTATCTTTGTGTCATCGGCAAATTTTTCCATTTTCATAGTAAATCCCCCCTCAAGATCATTGATATATTTAAAAAACAAAACGGGCCCAAGACTGTTTCCCTGGGGGAACCCCACTTTTTAAACAGATCCCCACTGGAAAAAAACCCCATTTTTTGGACACTCTCTGTTTTCCTGTCAGTAAACCCATGACCGATCCACAGAGCATTTTCTCCCCCAATCCCAAATGACTGCCACTTTCTTTAACGTCTTTGGTGGGGGAACCCTTTTATAAAAACCCCTTACTAAAAAATCTAAGTAAAAAAAATAAAAATTTTTTATCGTGGTAAACGGGCCTCAAAAGCTTTACTAAAAGGAAAGTTAATTTAAATTAGCTAGAAAAGCCCGGCCCCCTTTGTGAATCCTTTGCGGAGTATTTTAAATTCAAGCTATGCTTATCGGGGAGGGCCCTTCTTATAATCCACAAAAATTGACCCTAAGAAATTTTTCCCCTAAAATTTGGGCCCAGGTTTTTGGGGGGTAATTTGACGGAAAAACGACTTGTCCCCTTTTTTAAAAATGGGAATTACATTAGCCATCTTCCACATTTCAAAACCCCCCCTTAAAAAACCTGTTTTGAAGAGAAAAATTTTAAAAATATTATTTAAAGGGTTTCACAGATTTTCCATTTTGCATTCCTTAAAAAACCCTTGAAAAAACCTCATCACCCCCGGCGACTTTTTTTTGCTTCATTTCTGTCTATCTGCTTCACAACCTTTTTCACTATGACTGTGATGTTACAAAATTTTTTTCCCCCTTCTAGCCCACTAAAAAATTTTTAATTCGGGAATATTTTAGTGTCTTCCTGTGTAAAAACTGAGAGAAAATTTTTATTAAAAATCGAGAAATTTTTTCATTCTCTTTGTCAAAAGGGCCCCTTATTTTTTTAAAAAGGGGGGACCTACTTATCTCAATTTTTGTTCTATAGACCGGGAAAAAAAACTTTGAACTTTGAACTTTAAAACTGCAGGCGGGGGGCCCAATAACAGCTTTAACGATCAGGCCAGAAACCCAAAAGGCCTGGTTAAAGGACCGTGCCGGGGGGCTGTGACCTTTTGGAAACGACTCCGGGAAAAAATTTCCCCCCTTTTCCCCACCTTCCCCTTTACCCCCTTAGTACCCCCTGTTCCCTCTTTTTCCCCCCACCGTTTAAAAACCCTTTTCCCCCCTCTTTTCTCCAGCCCTCTTTTCCCCAAAGACCCCCCCCTTCTCTACGTCTCCCCCTATTCCCCTCTCCGTCAAATCTTCCCACCACCTACGCAACAACACCTTGCCCCCCAATCTTCCCACCCTCTTCCCCCACGGAGGGGGGAAGGGGAGTGT
The DNA here is from genome assembly GCF_026875155.1 of Cherax quadricarinatus. Taxonomy (NCBI): domain Eukaryota; kingdom Metazoa; phylum Arthropoda; class Malacostraca; order Decapoda; family Parastacidae; genus Cherax; species Cherax quadricarinatus. Next base: position 23,788,184 of record NC_069412.1, on the reverse strand, counting down.
CGGCACGGGGGCGGGCCGGAGTCTTCAGGGGACTTAAAGAAATCCCTGAGACCGGAAGCGCACGCCCCAAATTCAATTTTTTGGGCGGGAAAGATTGCGCCCATCAATTTTGGGGGGGAAAAGATTGCGCGCCAACTTAAAAACCCCGCCAGAAAAAAAAAAGAGATTGTAGTAATATTTTAAACCAGGGTTATGTTGAGGGGGGAGGGGGGGGGGAGGGGAACAGAGGGGGGGGCCGGGTGGGGACGGGGGGGGAAACGGGGGGGAAAAAGGGTAGGGAGTGTTTAAGCAGGGGGGGAAGAGGGAAGAAAGGAAAAAGGGGGGTGTGAAGAATACTTGGTGAGTTTTCCTAGCGGCGATTTCTTTGCCCCCTTTGAGATCACCCCCTTGGCCCCTTTCCCCGGGTGTGTATGTTTTCTGGGTGCTAATATACACTTTTAACCGGGGTTTGAGTCTGGACACATTTTGGGGCTTTTACACCCCTTTTTGAGGGTTTCTCGGGGAATACCAGTTCCGGGACCCCTCGGGGAAAACCCCGGAAAAAGGATTTTAAAAGGCCCAGAAGTTTTGGCCCAGACTTTCGGGTCACTCTGTACAGGCCCCTGCAACGCGGGCGATTTCCCACGAGCTTTTTACCCTTCCCGGGTCAAGTTTTAAAAATGAAATAGGGGATCTTATTAATGTAATCGTCTAAAAATTTTTTAAAGGTATGAATTTAGGGAAAATAAGATACCAACTTAATACCCCAAAACCTGAATTCGCTTGCAACAAAAGATACAAAATAAAGTATATTTTCCAGATGTAAATCCTGTAAAACCCTTCTGGGGGCCTAGTTCCTAGGTTTTCGTTGGGATCCATGTGTTCCTGCCCCTACCCTCCAGAGGAGGACAAAAGGTACACAATAAACTAGCCCCTTTGGGGCAAAATCTAAAATTGAGCAGGTTCATGTTGTTACGAGAGAAATTTTTAACCATCTTTATACAAGGGAATTAAATTTTTTTGGTCGGGCGCGTAATGCCAACAGTATTGTAAAAATATGATGCAGGGGAAAATTTTTTTTGTGTCGCTTTTATGTTTTGAACCTTTTCAAGCCCCCTTTTAAAACCCGACCCCCCCACAAATGGGGCCCCTTTATTAACGTTGGTTTTTTTTTTTTTCTGGGCTCTCTCTCTCTCCTCTTTTCCTCTTCTCCTTCTCCTCTCTCTCTCTCTCGCTCGTCCTCCGTAAAGGGGATAATTACTTTAAATGTGGTCAGGGGTTTTCGGGAGCTAATTTTTGGGAAGGCCCCAGAAATGGGGCCAGAAAATCCCAAAAAACAAAATTTACGGGAACCAAAATTTTAAAAAACTCGTCCTCAGGAATCCCATCCTTTAAAACACATGTTTACCTTCATTTTTTAAATCTTAGGCTGGTAAAGTTTTTTAAATTTATTTTTTTTTAAATTTACGTAATATTTTTTAACAAGTAAGATACAAAAAATTTTCCCTTTTTGTTTTAACACTAAATTCAAATTCGCATTTAAATTATAAAAATTTTACAATTTATATTTTAACAAATTTTCGTTATCCTTTAACACTCCCTTTTCCTTTTTCCTTTACGCCCTCCAATCCCCCCCCCTTCCTTTGGTTTTAAATAAATTCCGAAAATAGAAAATTAGATTTCCGCACCTCAAATCCCTTGTTTCCCCCTGCAAAGAAAAAGTTTTAAAACTTGTTACCCCCTAACAGTACATCCCCAAAACAAAAAACTTGGAGAAAAAGTGTAAAATGCCTCCCCGTCCGGAATTGTTGGCATTGCAGTAGAAAAACCAGTCAGTTTTAATGGTGGGGGAACAGGTCTTTTTGGGAGACGCGGGGGGAAACATCAATTTAAGGAGACTGAGCTTTCCTTGGGGGTTTTTTTTGGGATGTAACCTGGGTTGGGCAGTCCCTTCGTAAAAAACCCCCGAATTACAACATAAAACCACACAACACAAAGGTGGGGAAAACCAAAAAATTTAAAGAAAAAAAATCATTTAAAAAAAACTTACGGCAGTACTATAACATGCCACCCCGAAAAAAAACACAAAAGCAACGACAAAAAAAAACAACAATACCGGGCGGACTTATAAAACTCTCGCGTTACCCAAACCCCAAAAACAAAAAAAAAACTAACCACTTTTCCGGGGGGCAAAAAAAAAGCAAAAAAAAATGCAGCAAACGCCTGACAAAGACTCCCCCGTTGGTTTTTGCGTCCGCAAGATTTCTAAGTCATGTGCACGATGTCTTTATCTTGGAAACCCCAAACGTTTGGGGCGAAGGCCCATTACACGGGGGAAAAAGTTTCCACAATAAAGATATCCGCGGTTTTCACATTTTCCCTTTAATTTGTCCGGGGTTTTTCGTGTCGTTTTTTATTGTCACGTCCCGCAAGTCTTTGTTTCTTAACCCCCAGGACGGAAAACGGTGTTCATGGGGGGGGGGGGGAGAATAAAAATTAAAGCGGGGGAAAAAATTGCGCGGGGAAAAAAAAAAAAAAAAAAGTAGGCGGAAAAATACCACGTTTCCCCCAAAAAATAAACTAGGGCGGGATAACATTGGGGGGGTTAAAAAAAAAAAATTTTGTGCTGGAGCAATTTCGCGGGGAAAAAAAAATTGCGCGGGGAAAACCCCAAAGCGCGGGAAATACATTGCGCGGGTTTAAAAAAATTCCCAGGGATAAAAACATTTTGGGGCAAAGTTTTTTAAAATAGCCAGGGGAAAAAAAAAATCGCAGCGCAAAAGATAAAAAAAATTAAGACGGTAACAATTTTTGGAGCGCAGGGTTTACCACCCAGGGGGAGCAGGGCCCAGGTGTATGGTTTTGATGAGTTTCGTCAGACAGGTGACCAGGAGCCTTGGACACTTAGCGGCTTGTGGTTTCAAACAAAAAGGGCCTTTTTGGCTGTCCTTCATGCATAAAATTTTTACCCCCTCCCCCCCCCCCCCCCCAAAAAAAAAAAAGGGTTTTTTGGACTTTTCCCCGGGAATTTTTTTTTCTGTCTTTAAATTTCCCTCGTTGGGATTTTCCTTAAATTCATAAAATTTTGTATTACGGAAAAATATATTTAGATGGATAGGGTTTCTGTTTCTGTTTAAATTTCCCCAGGGCCTCGTTTTACTTTGTGTAAACAAATCAGTATCGCACAAGCTACCCATTTTCATGATTTTGGACAAGTGAATGAATTGTTGGGTGACCAGGGGAGATTCAAACTTATATCTTAAACATGGAAAGTGAAAAATTTAAAAAAAAGTTCTGAACTGGGGGCAGTTTAAAGAAGTCTTTCCTTGTTTTTTAATTCGCCCTGTAAACAAATGTAAAATTTTAAAAAAAAAGTTTTAAAAGTTTTAAATTAAACTAAGCCCCAATCTTGCCTTTTTGAAAAAACAATTTCATCTGTCCTTGCTAAAAAAAAAAGTGTTCTGAAAAACTGGTTGTTTCTGCAGAAAGAACCCCCCAAAAGGGCAATAAAAGACGAATAAGAAGAGTATTGTATATTTTAGCTTACAGCCCTGACCCCAGCAAAGGTTTAGAAAAGAAATCGGAAACCCCCTTAAAAAAACCGCTGAGAAACACGCATTATCTGACCTTTTCCCAAATTTTCAAGCGAACAAATTTAGGGAAAATAAATAAAAGGTTTGGTTTTGTGTTTTTCACAGTATTAACCCGGGGAAACTACCAAGGGGATTTAAAAAGTATGTTAAAACCAAGATGGGTGAGGGGTACCAAAAAACCCGATTGCAAAAATATGATGATTTAATTTCATGATTTTCAAAAATTTGTTATCATTTGTTGGGAAACCAATAATTCTAACCACAAGAGGAAACAAAAACTAGAAAAAATTTATTCAAATCCTTTTCCCGGTGACCATTTTGTACCTTTTGGGAAAAATCTCGTACATGGTAGTCTACAATTTCGAAAGAAAAAAAGTTTTTCCCACACATGTGCAAAATCTGGGAAAGTTCACATTAGGTCCTTTTTTATTAATAAGGGCACGGATGGCGAAACGTCTAAAAAAAAAAAACCCCAAAGTTGCAACCCGTGTTTTTAAAAATTCCTTTTGGGGAATATATTAAAAGGGGTCAAGGGAAAAAGGGAAAAACGTTTAATTAAAAAAAAAAAAACGGAGTGAGAGGGGAAGAAAGGCTTTTATCAAAGGAGCCGGGAAAATAAGTTTGATGTTTAAGCGTCTTGGTGCTCTTCAAAATAAATGTATCGACCGGAGATGTTTACGAATATTTTGTTTGCAACAAACATTGTGTCCAGGAGAGCAGAACGACTATCAAAGTCAGTCAGTCAGTACCTAGTTGTTGACAATAGAAAATGCCAAAGAGCCTCACCTTTGGGAATGGAAGTTCAACTTCTCACAAGAAGTGCAGAGAAAATCAATAGAGAGAAAATTGATAGAATTTATCTGAATATTCCACCAGTGACAATCAGAGACAGCAAACACACTCCTGTCTCTGCCCTCAGGCTACCTCGTAACGCCTGAAAAAAAAAGACAAAGAAAATCTCAACAATTTGGTGTATTAAACTGCTTGTCCCCATTGATGCCCCTGTCAAGTCATCAATACCACGTGTTACAATTGTTAACGTGTCACATTGATGCCTCAGATGGTACTATGCTCCTGTAGATAAAAAAAAAAGAGGTTACATACAGTTACCAGCTTTTCTGCTGCGTGTGAAACAATCGAGCATGAAGCCAGTAGTACTCATGGTACCGCTGGTTTCGCAACTGGTACCGGTACTAAAGTGCTCATGACAGTACACTTCCCAGCCCACATCATACCTGTGACCTTTACCTTGACCTTACATCTGCTTGGGCATTCACGTTGACTTCTGACATACTGCATCATTTACCTGGCACCCTTGACCCAGTTCACTTATCTAGTTTCAACCATTACATAGACGCTCATACTGGAGAGTGAAGTGGATCCTTACATAAAGAGGATCCTTACAGAGCTTTAAGAAGAGGTACGACAAGGCTCATGAAGCCAGGAGTGGACCTAGTAGCGACCAGTGAAGAGGCGGGGCCAGGAGCTGTGAATCGACCCCTGCAAGCACATACAGGTGAGCGTGCGCGCGCGCGCACACACACACACATACACACACACACACACACACACACACACACTCACACACACACACACACACACACACACACACACACACACACACACACACACACACACACACACACACACACACACACACTCATATTCAACTGCTTATTATCATTACATTAATGGGAAAGCGCCAAATGGGTAGGGGTCATATATCGCTTGACGAATGGGAGGCAATCAGGAAGAGTGCCTCAAATTCTTTGGATGAAAAATAAGTTTCGTCGGCGTAAGTAAGTTCTCCAACTGAAGATACAACACTTCCTTACCTTGGTGTAAAAAATTAGGAGCGACACTCCAATACATTTATTTTTATATGTGGTATAAACCTTGATAATAAATACCAACAAATAGCTTTAGAAAAACACGTAAGCAAACACTTGGATATATTTATCAGAAAACATTTCGCTCCTGGGACCTTGATCACTTTTAAGATATAAAGGTTAAAAGAGTGTATTAGAGGCGGAGAGTGAGGTGTGAGTGACGCATGGTGACCTGAAGAATGCCATACTGGGATGAGGACGGGTAGACGATGAGATCATGTGACTCCTGTGTTGCTGGGTTGATGGTGCTTTGCCTGGTTGAGTATCATTTTACAAATTTTGTGGGTTTCCAGTGTTACGTTCTATTGTGTGGATGACGGCGATTAGCGAGGCTCCTAAACACCGTCGGCGTCTAAGGTCTTGTTCGGTGAGAACGAGTTGTAAATATTACAGTGTATTTTGTAAAGTGTAGTTTCGTGGTTTTTGCGGATACTCCGGACGACCAAAGACAGCTTAATCATTATAATTAAGCTGAGAGAAGCGCGAGCTTAGCGACCCCTGTGGTTGAACCCTGACAAACGACCAATACACACACACACACACACACACACACACACACACACACACATTACTTTTTAAAGCGTTTCTATGTAATTGGCAGATGAATTACTGCCGCAGTTGATCATAAATAATTTTCGGTAACAATTATAGTAACAAAAGGGACTGTGGAACTAATCACAGGAGTATCTACCGACGCTAAGGAAGAGACTAAGTCATTAAATAATCGTGACGGCAGCTTCTCCAGGTAATCATAAAAACACATCCCGCGGTGTAATAACAGTCATCTTCGCTACCTGAGATAATTACGCAAGACGCTACGATGATCGTGATCACCGCCAAAGGAACACAGCGTTTCCGGCTTGAGGAAGACCTTGGATGATTCTCCTCCTCCTCCTCCTCCTCCTCCTCCTCCTCCTCTGCAGAAGGCCTACTGGCCCATTTTAGGTAAGGCCTTCTCTAAACCAACTATACCCATCCACCCACTTATCCAACATTTTCCCAAAGGTACCCAAGAATTAACTTCAATTCCTCAAGTACTGGTATAAACCTTGGTAACAGATACAGACAAATTGGTTTTCTAAACCATTTAAGACAACCAGGACATAGAAAACGTGTCGGTCCTGGGACCCTGACCACTAATCAAACCCAGCCCTTCTCAGTCATCTATTTGTCCAATCTCTTTTTAATTAAATCTACCTACAGCCAACAACAGTAACCAAAACACTCAGAATAAGATTCTGTTAGGATAACTTCTCGTTCTGTGTAGACCTTTATCATGACTTGATAAAAGCTGTGCATAAAGCGAAACTTCTTTTCCCAATGCAAGCTCCTTCTGGAACAAGCTTTATGACTCACGAAATCGTAATGACACGATTGCAAACAAACCACGGGTGGGGATAGAACCCACGATCAGAGCTTTGTCTTCTTCACCGTCTCCTTCCCTAACACCTTCACTGTACTCTCACACTCGTGCTGTCCTCACAACAACTTCGTGGTTCGTACTCTAGAAAGTTGAAAATTTCCATCCTTAATCTTTACACATCTGGGGGGAAGGAAATTGAATAGCAACCTTAAAAGTTTCACATACCTTGTCCCTGCTGCCTCGCCACCATGTGGTATGGTATACTATATGTATTGTAGATGAATGGTTCGTAGAAGAATGGTTCAGAGAACCGACAAGTTGATAAATGTATATCAACGGTGCAACATACCGGCAAGTATGTTAATAAGACACCATGTTAATAAGACGTTTCGCCCACCAAGAACAGTATCAGCAGAATACCAAATGTAGCATATGGTGTCTTGATAACTGGCAGGATACGGCTGAGTACGATACAGCTACCTGGTAAATTAGACACATGTGCAATATTTTATTGTAGAAACGTTTCGCCACACTGTGGCTTCATCAGTCCAATACAAAGAAGAATAGTGAAGATGAGTAGTAGTTTGATATAATCAGTCCATCAATCTCTATCAACACTGATGGACTGATTACATCGACTCCAGGCTGAGGGACTGATTACCTCAAACTCCTTCTTATCTCCACCATTCTTCTTTGTATTGGACTGATGAAGCCATTGTGTAGCGAAACGTTTCCTCAGTAAAGATATCCAAGTGTTGCACATGTGTCTAATTCACCAACTTGTCAGTTCTCTGAACCATTTATCTACATAGTTATCTGAGGAAATATACTGATCCTATCCTCTGTTTCTAGCGAGACGATATAATAACCTGAAGGCACATATTGATCCCATCCTCCCCTCGTGTCGTCTGTCACCGCCCAAGGAACTGTGGGTTTCCTGTTTGGGAAGGACCTTGGAAGATCTTGCAGGCACACGCCCCTAGAGCCCAGTGGAGCCTGAGAGGACCCAGCCGAGCGTCACTCGTCTCGCTGCTGGTCCCACCTGTTAGCTACAGTGCTTGAAAGGGGAAGGAACCGTATAGCGAAGATTTGCCCCCAATTCGCAAGATCCAAAGTAGGGAATGAAGTCGAGCTTTGATGTGGTGCGGCGGCGGGAACTGGAGTGAGGAGAACGGAGAATGCACTCGGTGGAGTGATCCTGTGTTCATCCAGGAGGAACCCTGCCTGTGATTCACGAGACTTGAAGGACAACACCGAATGGGAAGGAAAGCGAACTAAACTAATTAAGTTTTAAGGGACAAAGTAGGAAAAATGAGAGAATAAAGGAGCAATCCTCCCCCCCCTCCCCCCCCCTTTTTTCCATCCCCTCACCCAAACAAAAAATGGGCAAAAATAAAGCTTTTAATCTTTTCAATTTTAACAGTTGTGACGGATTTTACTCCCAATCCCCCAAAATCGCAAAAAGGTTTTTAAAACCAAAATATACCCGAAAAGGGGGGCGCAAACAAGGATTTTTTCCAAACCAACCGTTGTTTAAACTTAACTTTACGTTTGGAAGTGCCCAGGTAAGAAAGGAGAGGGCGAAACCCCCTGTTAAAAGGGAAGGGGTTTTGGTGGAATGAAACAACAGGTTTTTGGGGTTTTAGAGGCTTTTGCATCCTCCCGGTTCTTCCTGGGGGCAACACGGTTCCCTACCTGGTTGAAAATAAAATTAAAAATGTGAAACTGGGTTTTTTAAAAGGGAAAAACCTTCGCCAAAGGGGTTTTCTCGGGGTCCAAAATAAAAAGGAAATTTGGAACGGGAGGAAATAAAATCACCCAATTGGTCGATGATTCACCCACAACCTTAAAGTAGGATTTTGAGCGGGAAAGGTAAAAATCAGGAAGTCAGAAGATGGGTGGTGTAATTTTTCCTGGGAATCTGGGCCAAGTTGGGCAATCAAGAATTTAAGTTTAAATCCAGTTATTTGCGTTCTACGGGTTTGGGAAATGAATATGGTTAGAAACGACATGTATAATTGACACTGTGGCACCTTTTGGTATTTTTAGAGGAAACCCGGTTTTCAAACTGGTTCATAACCTGGTGTGTTCAAACATGGTTCAAAACCCTGGTGTTGTTCAACACTGGTTCATAACCTGGTGTGTTCAACACTGGTTCATAACCTGGTGTGTTCAACACTGGTTCATAACCTGGTGTGTTCAACACTGGTTCATAACCTGGTGTGTTCAACACTGGTTCATAACCTGGTGTGTTCAACACTGGTTCATACCTGGTTTCCAACATTTCTAACCCTATTGTCCAAAATTTTAACGGTCAACCCCCTTTTCTTTAATGGTTCAACCTCAAACCCCCAACACCAAACCCCCTGGGTGTTCAACCCCCTTTCCCAATTAACTGCTTTTCCCACTCCATTATAACTTGTCAACAGGTTAAATTCTAGACCCAACATTTTTCCAACCTAATCGTTTTTTTTTCCCCTTTTTGGAAAATTAAACTTCATAAAAAAAAAAAAAAAGGGGAGATTATTATAAATCAAGGGGAACCTCCCCCAGATTATACCCCCCGGCTTGAAATCAACAGCTTTCAACTAGCAAAACCAATTCCCAAACCCGGCCCCCTTCAAAAATCGGAAACCCTCTTGAGGGGAGAGAGAGGGGAGAGAAAATTTATTAATTTTATAGGGGGAAGCGCAACATTTAACCCGGGGGGTTTGGGAACTTTCGGGTTAAACGGGGTGGAAAGAATCCTTTCCCCAAAAATTAACCCCCTCAAATGGATTTTTTTCACCGGGGAGAAGAGAAAATCAAAAGGGAAATTTTTTTTATGGTGTTAAATTTGTCCCAAATTTTAAAACTTTAGCTTGATTTAATAAACAAAGAAATCCTTTCTTTTTTTAGCTCTCTTTTTTTTTTTCCCTCTTTAAAATCTTTAAAAGTCTTTTGCTTCTGTTCTCTTTCCATAGGTTTGCTTGGCTATGTATTAAATATTGGACATCCCCCCTCCCCTCTCTTCCTCTCCTCTCTTCCCCTCCTTCCATCTTCATCTTTCGCTTTCCTCTGTTCTCTTCTTAAGGTGCGGTGGTTAGGGGAGGATGGGGGCCCTCATTAAATTTCCCTTCTTTTCTCTTATGAGCTACATATTGGTTTTTTCTTGGGGGTTTATTAACTTTTGTCCCAAAAGGGGAAAAAAAAAAAATTATTATACCCCAAATTTAAAAATTTAAAGCCTTTCAAAAATTTTTTAAAGTAGTTTAAATATTATATAATAAAAGTAAAACCTTAATTTTTTTCGTACCAAAAAAACTTAGAAATTATTTTATAAAACCATTTATTTTGTTTATTCCAAAAGATTTTGAAAATTTACCAATCAAAAATTTATAAACAAAATTTTTAAAATATTTTTTATTAATATATTTAGAAATTATATGTATAAATATTTCTTGCCTTTTTCCCAAAGGCGGGAAAGGCCCAAAAAGAAAAATTAAATTTTTTTAAATTTTATAATTTATACAAGAATTATATTTATTTATCCCTTACAACAATCTTACCAAAACCTGCCTTCCCCCAAGGCAGGGGGGAAAAAAAAGAAAAAATTAAGAAATTTTGAAAAAACCCAGAGGGGGTGTTATACCCCTTTCTCCGGATTTAGTCCCCCCTTTTAAAAGGGGTTAGGGGAAAGAATTTCTTTTCCACTTCCCATGTAAGAAAAAAAAAAGAAAAATTTAAAAGTAAAAAAAACCCCAGGTTGTTTTACATCCTGACTTTGGGAGTGGCCCAGGAGTGAAGTACCTCCTGTTTTGCTGTTTAAAACATACAAAAAAAATATTTTAATATATTAAAAAATTAACTTTTTAATATTAAATATATATATTTTTTATAATATATAATATATATATATTATATATAATATATATATATAATATATTTATATAATATATATATATTTATATATATAAAATATAATATATATATAATTTATATATATATATAAAATTATATATAATTATATATATAAAATATATATATATATATATAATATATAAAATTATATATATATATATAAAATATAATTTTAAATAATATATATATATATATATAAAATATTATATAAAAATATATATAATAAAATATATTTTATATATATATAAAATTTTATATATAATATTTTATATATTATTTTAATATATAGGGCGAAATGACGTTTTGTTGGGATTATGTATTGGTAGATAAAAGACTGTTGAGTAGACTTCAGGTGTACATTTTTTATAGAGGGGCCACAGATAAATCAGATCACTTTCTAGTTGTAGCTACACTGAGAGTAAAAGGTAGATGGGATACAAGGAGAAAGAAGCATCAAGGAAGAGAGGGTAAAGGGTTTATAAACTAAAAGAGGAGGCAGTTAGGGTAAATATAAACAGCTATTGGAGGATAGATGGGCTAATGAGAGCATGACCCAATGGGATCGAAGAGGTATGGGGTAGGTTTAAAAATGTAGTGTTAGAGTGTTCAGCAGAAGTTTGTGGTTACAGGAAAGTGGGTGCGGGAGGGAAGGGGAGCGATTGGTGGAATGATGATGTGAAGAGAGTAGTAAGGGAGGAAAAAGTTAGCATATGAGAAGTTTTTACAAAGTAGAAGTGATGCAAGGAGGGAAGAGTTATGGAGAAAAAGAGAGAGGGTTTAAAAGAGTGGTGAAGCAATGTAAAAAGAGAGCAAATGAGAGATGGGTGAATGTTATCAACAAATTTTGTTGAAATAAGAAAAAGTTTTGGAGTGAGATTAACAAGTTAAGAAAGCCTAGAGAACAAATGGATTTGTCAGTTAAAAATAGGAGAGGAAGTTATTAAATGGAGAGTTAGAGGTATTGGGAAGATGGAGGAATATTTTGAGGAATTGTTAAACGTTGATGAAGATAGGGAAGCTGTGATTTCGTTTTATAGAGCAAGGAGGAACAACATCTTGTAGGAGTGAGGAAGAGCAGTTGTGAGTGTGGGGAAGTTCGTGACGCAGTAGGTAAAATGAAAGGGGGTAAGGCAGCCGGGATTGATTGGATAAAGATAGAAAAAGTTAAAAGCAGGTGGGGGATAGTTTTGGAGTGGTTGGTGCAATTATTTAATAAATGTATGGAAGAGGGTAAGGTACGTAGGGATTGGCAGAGCATGCATAGTTTTTCCCTTTGTATAAAAGGCAAAGGGGATAAAAGAGAGTGCAAAAATTATAGGGGGATAAATCTGTTGAGTATACCTGGCAAAGTGTATGGTAGAGTTATTAAATTGAAAGAATTAAGAGTAAGACGGAGAATAGGATAGCAGATGAACAAGGAGGCTTTAGGGAAGGTAGGGGGTGTGTGGACCAGTGTTTGCAGTGAAACATATAAGTGAACAGTATTTAGATAAGGCTAAAGAGGTCTTTGTGGCATTTATGGATTTGGAAAAGGCGTATGACAAAGGGTGGATAGGGGGGCAATGTGGGAGATGTTGCAGGTGTATGGTGTAGGAGGTAGGTTACTGAAAGCAGTGAAAAGTTTTTACAGGATAGTGAGGCTCAAGTTAGAGTATTAGGAAAGAGGGGAAAATTTTTTCCCAGTAAAAGTAGGCCTTAGACAAGGAGTGTGATGTCCCGTGGTTGTTTAATATATTTATAGATGGGTTGTAAGAGAAATAAATGCGAGGGTCTTGGCAAGAGGCGTGAAATTAAAGATAAAGAATCACACATAAAGTGGGGGTTGTCACAGTTGCTCTTTGCTGATGACACTGTGCTCTTGGGAGATCTGAAGAGAAGTTGCAGAGGGAAAGGTGGATGGGAAATTTTGGTAGGGTGTGCAAAAGAAGAAAACTTTAAAGTGAATACAGGAAAAAGGGAAGGTTATGAGGATAACAAAAAGATTAGGTGATGAAAGATTGGATATCAGATTGGAGGGAGAGAGGGGTGGAGGAGGTGAATGTATTCAGATATTTGGGAGTGGGGTGTCAGCGGATGGGTCTATGAAAATGAGGTGAATCATAGAAAATTGATGAGGGAAAAGGGTGAGTGGTGCACTTAGGGGTCTGTGAGACAAAAGAACTTTGTCCTTTGGGGGCAAAGAGGGGAATGAATGAGATATAGTTTTACCAACGCTCTTATATGGGTGTGAAGCATGGGTGATGAATGTTGCAGCGAGGAGAAGCTGGAGGCAGTGGAGATGTCATGTCTGAGAGCAATGTGTGGTGGGAATATAATGCAGAGAATTCGTAGTTTGGAAGTTAGGAGGAGGTGCGGGATTACAAAACTGTTTTCCAGAGGGTGAGGAAGGGTTGTTGAGGTGGTTCGGACATGTGGAGAGAATGGAGCGAAACAGAATAACTTCAAGAGTTATCAGTCTGTAGTGGAAAGGAAGGCGGGTAGGGTCGGCCTAGGAAAGGTTGGAGGGAGGGGGTAAAGGAGGTTTTGTGTGCGAGGGGCTTGGACTTCCAGCAGGGATGCGTGAGCGTGTTTGATAGGGGTGAATGGAGACAAATGGTTTAATACTTGACGTGCTGTTGGAGTGTGAGCAAAGTAACATTTATGAAGGGTTCAGGGAAACCGGCAGGCCGGACTTGAGTCCTGGGGATGGAAGTACAGTGCCTGCACTCGAAGGAGGGGTGTTAATGTTGCAGTTTAAAAACTGTAGTGGGAAAGCACCCTTTTGGCAAGACAGTGATGGAGTGAATGATGGTGAAAGTTTTTCTTTTTCGGGCCCCCCTGCCTTGGTGGGAATCGGCCGTTTGTGATAATAATAAAAAAATAATATATAAAATTTTTTAAAATATATTTTATATATATATATATTTATATAATATATATATATTTTATATATTTTATATATAATATATATTATATATATTAATATATATAAAATATATATATATATATATTAATATTATTAAAATAATAATATATACATATATATTATAAAATATAATATATATATAATATTTTAAAATAAAATTATAATTTAATATAAAATATATAAAAACATATATATTATATAAAATATAAAATATATATTATATATAATTTATATATATATATATATAATATATATATTATAATATATATATATATATTATATAAATAATATATATATAATTATATATATATATATATTATATATATTTTATATATTTTAAAATATATATAATTTATATATATAAAATATAAAATATATATAATAATTTATTATATATAATTAAAATATAGTTTGTATATTTAAATATTATTAATTTATATTAAATAAAATTATTTATTTATTTTAATTATAATTTTTATTATTTATTATGCCAAGCCGCTTCAGAAGGGTTTTTAGTGTGCAAGTTCGGGGTACTAGGTTTTCCCCCCAGTTCTGGGGGATTAACAGTTTTCGATTTCCCCGGAACCCGAGGAGTCCAATGTTATAACCCCTGTTTCCTTGGGGATGTCGTCTTTCCAGTCCTTTCCTACGAGAAAAGGGTTTTTTGGGCAAGTACGGTACAGTCCCCCCCTAAAAGGATTTTTCCAGGTGCATATAAATTCAGGATCCTGTAATTCCCGGAACGAAGGGGGATTTCCCAATATAACCCTGGAAAAACTAAAAGGGACTGGTACCAAGCACCAAAGTCCTCCTACCAAAACCGGGGTTGGCCGACGTTGACTCCCCCGAGAACAGGGGTTTTCAGCCTGAACCAACAAAATGGGCAGGACCGGGCCGCCGCTTCCCCCGGAAATTCCAATAAACCCCTGGAGTTTTAATAATGAAAGATAAATCTTTTAAGGTTTTACTTTTTCGTCATAATAAAATGTTAAAAGTCTATAATATTGTAAAAAATTTTTAACCCCGATTTTAGGTAAATATATGTATATATATATTATATATATATATTTATATATATATATATATAATTATTATTATATATATATAAATATTTTATATTTAAAATATATTTAAAATATATATTATATATATAATATTATTGTATATATATATATATTATTATATTGTATAATATATATATATGGTATATGTATATATTTTATATAATGTTATATATATATTTAATTATATATATATTTATGTATATATATAAATATATATATGTTTTTATATATATATATATATATATTTTTATTATTTATATATTAGATATATATAATATATATATAATATATATATTATTATGATATATATATATATTTAATATTTATAATATATATTATTTATATAAAGTTTTAAAAATATATATTAATAAAATATATATGTATATATATATTATATATATTATATAATATATTTTTAAATGTATATATAATATATTATTTATATATGTATATAATATATATATATATAATATTATTATTTATATATATTATATTATATTTTATATATTATATGTATATATATAATATGTATTTTATATATTTTATTATTTATGTATATATATATATAAAATATATATATATATTTTATATATATATATTATATATATTATATATAATATATATATATATTATATATATATTATATTATATTTATATATTTTATATATTATATATATATATATATTGTATATTTTTATAATATTATTTATATATATATAATATATATATATTATTTATATATATTATTTATAATATATATATATATATATATATAATAATATATATATATATAAATATATAATATAAATATATATTATATATGTATAATATATTATTATATATATATATATATATATATATATTTAAAATATATATATATATAATATATAATATATATTATATATATTTATATATTATAATTTTATATATATATATATATATATATATATATATTTATATCTATATATTATATATATAATATATATATATTATAATATATATATATATTTTTAAATTAAAAATATATTATAAAATAAAATAATAAAGATATGTATATATATATTTTATTAAAAAATATAAAATATATATTATTATATATATAAAATATATTATATATATATATATATTAAAATTTTATATAAATATTATAATATATATATATATATATATATATATATATTAAAATAAATATAAAATTTAAAATATTTTAAAATATATATTATAAATATTATATATAATTATTATATATAAAATTATATATATATATATATATTTTAATTATTATATATATTTTTATATATATTTTATATATATATATATTTATTTATATATTTTAAAAATATTATATATATATATATATTAATATAAAATATATATAAATAAAATTTTATATATTTATATATATATTATATAAAATTATATATATATATATATAAACCTATATATATATATATATAACATATTAATATATATATATATTATATATATATAATATATATATAAATTATATTTTAAAATATATTATATATATATATAAAATTAAAATATATCTATAAATAAAATTATATATATAAATATATATTATATATATTTATATATATTTTATTATATTAAAATATATAATATATATATATTATATATATATTATATATTAATATAAAATTATATATATATATTTAATTATATATAATTAAAATATATATATATATATATATATTATATATATATATATATTAATATTATAAAATATTATTATATATATCTATATTAATATATTATTATAAATATATATATAATTATATATTATAATATATATATAAATTTTATATATACATAATTTTATATATATATTATATAATATATATATAATATTATTATAAAATTAATATAAATTATTATATAAATATATATATATATATATTATAATTTATTATATAAATATATTTATTTTATCTTAAAATTAATAATTTATATTGGGGCCTTTAATTTTTATAATATATATATATTTAAAATATATATATATATAAAATAAATATAAATATTATATATATTTTTATAATTCACCTATATAAAATATAATATTATATATATATATATATTAAAATATACTTATATATATTATATATAAAATTTATTTTATATATTTATATTATTATATATATATATTATATATATATATATTATATAGTATTATAAATATATATTATATATTTTAAATATTACGCTATGTGTATAATTATAGTAAATCTCATATTAAATAAAAATTATAAATATAAATAAAATATTTGAAACTATTTATAAAATTAATAGTAATATCTATACATTATCTTTTACCATATATTGTTTTTTATAATAAATTTTATATTAAATTTTATAAATGGTATAAAGATATAAATAAATTTATAAATGATGAAATTATAATATTTTTAAATTTTGTATATATTATAAAAATTTATTCCAATTTATGTATTAATATATATAAAAATAAATATTTAAAATAAATTATATGTATTAATGATAATCTATTTTATTAAACATATTGTTACTCTATATATTTTTTACTCTTATAAATTTATAATATTCAATTTTATGAACAAAGTTAAATTTTTATTAAAAATTAATAATATAATTCATATATTTCGATTTGATTAATAAATTTTTTTTTTTTAAAAATTTTTTTTATATAAATAAAAAAATTTAATAAAAAAATTTTTTTAAATTTTTAAATTTAATTTTTTTAAATTTAAATTTTTTTTTAAAAAAAATTAAAAAATTTTTTTTTAAAAATTTTTTTTCAAATTTTAAAAAAAATTAAAAAATTTTTTTTTAAAATTTTTTTTAAAATTTTTTTTAAAAAAAAATTAAAATTTTTTTAATTATTTATAAGAGATGGGTCCCCCTCTGGTGTAAATTGTGGGACCCATAGCCTCGGAGAAGTGGATAAAAAGGCTTCAAGGAAAATATTTGGATTTCTTCCTGAAGCCGTTTGAATATTCCACTTCCCCTACCACCCCATCTTTTCATATTTATTTTTTTTACTAATAGGAATATTTTATTACATAATATGGTACAGAAGATTTAAGAGATACATTGTTGATATAAAGGTGGCATGTACGGTACATGTTGTTACGTGTGTATCACTGATTATAAGGTGAAAATCTCATCCAGCTCCTCAGAGCTGGGGCGTGTGCCCAAAATACAGCAGGCATTACCCCTTTGAACAGCCGCACTGAGCCGCTGGAACAGGAAACTAGCTGCCCTGGGATCCCTAGTTACCCTGATGAGTCTTTTTCCCAGCTCCTTAAGGAATTTAGATGCACTCTTTCCCCATGAGCCAAGGGTCTCTGAGCCTATGGGAACAAACATATAATGATGGGCAAATTCTCCATATTTTCTAGACTTTTGGGACTCCCTGAGGCTGGCAGCTGCCCCTCCTTCTTCCCTGGTGTATTGAAGATAGGTATCAGCCAAGGTAGATGCACATGTATAATCCCACACCACCTGCTTCCCATCTGTCCAGGCTTGAAGGGTGATACCATCTGGACGCTTCTGGCTGCCATCAGATCTGCATAGTTGGGGTGGCTCCCTTACTGCTGGGCATCCAGCTGTTGTGAGGCTCCTCTTGATAATGTTATTAACCTCCTCATGTCTTGCAATCTTTCCCTCGGATTTACGGCACACAAGACCATGGTACCCGAATCGGTCTGCTGCTTCACTGCACAAATACACCTGTGTTCGGCGAGAATAGGGGCGGCAAGTCGAAGGGCAACACCGATGCGGATGGTCTGTGGGTCGAGACGTGTGCCAAGGCTGGAGTTGGGAACAGCCAACAGAAAGCCCCCAGCATGAGGGGCTCTCACTGCCAGCAGGCGGGCTCTATCCTTCCCTGACACACTCTGAAGCATTGTTGAGGCAATATTTTCACTATTGGACCATCCCAGTGCGATTGTTTGTAGTTGTTGGGGGGAGCAGGTCTGGTTTCAGAGCCCGTTAGATTATCCCATATATATATATATATATATATATATATATATATATATATATATATATATATATATATATATATATATTTGTGTGTGTGTGTGTGTGTGTGTGTGTATTTCCCGCTTTATAATCATATATGTAGTTTATGTCTCATGGTTCTGTCAGACAATTGTTTTATCCGTCACGTACGCAGTAAACGCTCGGTTATACATTTCTCGTTTTATTTACTCACAGGTGTTAGGTTTTATGCGCACAGGTGTTTGTCTTTTAACATTTTCAGCCTGGCAGGTGTTCTGGATTTGAATTTGGATGTGGATAGCGAGAAAAACGCAGCATCCACACAATGTACAATGAGGAATGAAGAGTGGAGCAGAGAATAATAAAAGTCACAATTCCGTGGCTGGGAAATTTTTTACTGTTTTTGGGACCTTTATCAAGTCTCAACTGGTTCGTGAGATTATATATATATATATATATATATATATATATATATATATATATATATATATATAAAATATATATATATATATATATATATATATATATATATGAAACAAAGTGGAGTCCTTTATTTTTTGTACAACGTTTCGCTCAAGCGGACTTTATTGTGTACTTAATAAAGCATTGGGTAAAAGCAGCCCATTATAACCGAGTCAGCTTGGTAAGCTTGAAATTAGGACGGAAAAATCATAAATTCAGTTTCAGACAGACAAATACAAGTTTGTAAGAGGTAGATACTCGACAGCTGGATTATGCTACAAGAAAATTGTGAAAGTTATATTGGGAGAGTAAATGGCGTGAAGCAGATATCTTTGTGTTTATGTACAAAATGGAGAATAGAAACGACTCTCTGCAGACAAAACTGAAGATAGAGAAGCGTTGCAGAGGAAGTTTTTAGTGGGGCGACGTTTCGCTCTTGTGTTGAGCTTCATCAAGTTATAGCTTGATAATAGTTTTACCAGAGAGAGAGAGAAATGTAATCATATGAATAAGGTTGTTCAGCAACGCCTCTCTCTCTCTCTCTCTCTCTCTCTCTCTCTCTCTCTCTCTCTCTCTCTCTCTCTCTCTCTCTCTCTCTCTCTCTCTTCAACATGTACAGGTTGTTCGAAAAGTCTGGACTCACGACAAACCAAGGCACTTTTCTGTTGCCGGTTTGACACATTTCAGGATGTCCAAATGTTCAAATTCTCCCCATGTCCAAATATCCTAATTTTCCCCATTCCAAGTGTCCAATTTTTCCTCATGTACATTTTTTCCCCATGTCCAAATTTTACTCCGTGTCCAAATTTTTCCTATGTCCAAATTTTCCGCGTGTCCAAATTTTTCCCATGTCCAAATTTTCAATGTTCAATTTTTGTCCCCACGTTCAAATTTTCCTCCCCATGTCCAGATTTTACCCATGGTCGAAGACTCCTGAAACTCTCTGTACAAAGAAATCAGATGTGCTTGGTTCAGTAACGAGATACCAGCCGCGAGAAGAGGACGGAGGATCGAGCTTCCACCACTCTGAGCTGAATCCAATACTATTACTGTTAAGTTACATTAAAAAGCGACAAACCCGCTCGGGTCAAACATCCCGGGGGAACTAATTGAGAGTTAACAGAACCTCGTCTGGACCAGTAGGCCTACTGCAGTGCTCTTTCTTATGCTCTTAAGGCTTGTGTCTCCGTCCAGCAGGTGTTTTACCACTAGTATCTCCATCAAGCAGGTGTTTTAACACTCGTGTCTTGATGCAGATGTTTTGTGTAGTGCTTCCTCATCACGTTGGAGTCATGTGTAGCACACCAAAGCAAAGTGAGTACACTCAAGGAATCAACCATTGGAAGTCAACCATAGGAAGTCAACCATAGGAAGTCAACCATAGGAAGCCAACCATAGGAAGTCAGCCAAAGGGAATCAACCACAGGGGAATCACAGTGAACCTGTCATGGTGGTGGACACAGGTGTTTAGCATGTGTCTCCACCACACAAATAGTCACTGGAGATCCTCCTCGTCGTTGAGTAATTAATCTACTTTCTCTCGAGTTAATATCGAGTTGTTTACTTGTGAATCCCTACCTGTCCTTCCTATTTCTTGCTTCATTCTACTCCCTATCTTCTTCTATCCCTTCTGCCGTCTTTTCCATTCGCTTCACTCACCCTTCCTGCCTTCATTTCTCTCTTACTAGATTTCCATTCCTTCTTATGCCTTCTTCCCTTCTCGTCTTTCCCCGTCACCAATTTCTTTTTTATTCTACCCCATCTGCCCTCATTTTTCACGTCGTCTGTAGCCACAGAGGCCACGATTGTTTAGAGACTAAGAATAGTTTAGAGGCCAATAATTCTTCAGAGGCCAGCGATCGTCCAGTAGTCCACCATGGGTCAGAGGCCAGCGATTGTCCAGCAGTTCACGATCGTTCGGAGGCCAGCGATCGTCCAGTAGTTCACGATCGTTCAGAGGCCAGCGATCGTCCAGTAGTCCACGATCGTTTGGAGGCCAGCGATTGTCCAGCAGTTCACGATCGTTCAGAGGCCAGCGATCGTCCAGTAGTTCACGATCGTTCAGAGGCCAGCGATCGTCCAGTACCTCACGATCGTTCAGAGGCCAGCGATCGCCCAACGGCTGAGGATCGCCCAGCGTCTAACTATTGACCGGAGGCCAACAGGCGTACAGGCGCCAGTGATCAGTTTCTAACGATCGCATAAAGGTTAACGATCGTCCAGAGGGCAATGGTCACAGGCAGCAGCAGGCGCAACAGCATGGGTAGCAGCAGAAGGGCAGAGGTAGCAGTACCTACAGCAAGGACAAGCAGCAGCAGCAGGAGGAGGAGGAGGGCCTGTTGTGGACCACTACTACACCCACACCTACATCCCCTAGCTTATTAAGGTGAACCTCCCCACCCCAGATAAGGGGGCTGACCCT
Organism: Cherax quadricarinatus; assembly: GCF_026875155.1. Lineage (NCBI taxonomy): Eukaryota > Metazoa > Arthropoda > Malacostraca > Decapoda > Parastacidae > Cherax > Cherax quadricarinatus. The sequence continues at coordinate 23,766,605 of NC_069412.1, read as the reverse complement.
TGAGCGACGCCAAGTAATGGTCGGCTGCCTCTCCACCCTCCCCTAACCCACCTTCTGCCGCCCACCATCCCATGGGTGGTGCCGGTGGGCGAGTGGTGAAGTGGGAAGGGATAGAGGGAGCAAAGAAAATGCGATAACGAAAGTAATGAAGGACACGTACGATTGGAATATTTAAGTAAGAAAGTTGGTGGTACTGTGTGGTGACGCCTCCCAGCAACAACCACAGGTGACGTCAGCGGTGATGTAAACAGTTCGCAGGGTAATGTCCACGAAACTGTCATTTTGAATCATAAAGGCATCGTAAACGCACGCAACACGCAACACATGACGTGCCACACGTAACCTGTGTCAAGATATGTAGATAGGGTAACCCCTGTGTCCTGATATGTAGACTCGCACCTCCTGTTCAATGACACACTTTTTTTTTTTAATTGGTTAGGGGTGAAACTCCGTTCTTCATGATGAGAGTCACGACTCTCGCTGCTGGGCCAAGACAGGTGATGGTAAGAAAGTGTGTGTGAAACGTTGGAGGTTCGATTCTCAGACAAGGCAGTGCAAACCGCCTGGAGCCGGCCATGGTGGCGGGTGCCGTGTTTCAGTGTACACATAAATCGTTGTGTGTTAACAAAATATAAGAAACTCAGCGTCCAAGTTTATCACTCTAAAGAGGCTGTTTAACCTAGCCAGCAACAGCCGACATTAAGGGAAAGACAATTTTATTAAAAGCTAAACTACTACTACTACTACTACTACTACTACTACTGCTGCTGCTACCGCCACCGCAAGTACTACTGTTACTACCTACCTGTATATACCCTGTGTCCCTGTACTGTTTGTAGCGGTCTCACAAAGTTCCTGGAGAGAGAAACGTTGCCACAATAAAATGTCGCATTAGTTTCATTTGTGTCCTTTTACCTAACATATTGTCGGTAATATTACCAAACATTATTACAGGAAACTAAAATTGTGTACTTGTTACTGTACAAAGCAGTTTTACCAGGCGAGAAAATATATCACAAATAATGTAATTATTATTATAATCAAAAACATGCGCTAAACCACAAGGGCCATACAGCGCTGTACAAATAATGTTACTTACAGTCAAGGTCGTAGAATAATCGGTCTTATAGTGCAGATTCTCCCCGACTTACGTCCGAGTTCCGTTCCGATCAGCCGATCGGTCTGTCGGTTCTGGAAATGAACGGACGTGGGAATTATGTTAACATGACATATAGTCATATACCTCCACAACATTCTTTTTACCTAATAAATTTCTGTCATGATTATCACTTTCATGATTTATCACTTTCCTTTATTATCTTAAGTGTTGTTACTCACAAACTGATGTTCTTTAGTTGTACGTATCATTATTTTTCTAATTTATAGTGCATTTTTTTCGGTCGTATGTGCGGATGGACGTAAGTCGCGTAGGTCGGAAATCGGGGAGGATCTGTGTTAACATTTCTTAGCGAAACTTCCTTCAAGACTTAATGCTGGAAGGGTTCTTGAGACGAGAAACTAGACCTACCCTCTTCTTCCTCGGATCAAACCATTCCCCATGTACTGTATAACGTTTATGAGTTTACACCTTTCCTATGAATATAATTCTTAATACTAAAGAAAATGCGATAAATGATAGGCTCGTATATCTTATTAAATGGAGAATAAACTCGAGATAAAAGTTATTTTTTTTAATTCTTTTTATTTCGAGCCTCAAAGACAGCATTCATTTTCATGTTGGCAGGTCCATGGTAGGCATCACCTTAATATCGGTTCAGGATGATAAAGTTTCGCTTTAAACTTCGTTTCAATGAAGATATGTCATCTGTAACGATTTCTGGAACTGTCTTGTAATTGCTGTCACTCAGCCATAGGTCGGCTTCCTTCGCCAAAGTTTTACGTAAGATTTATAAAGGAATAGTCAATATTATGTAGGTTTTGTATCGTATATCGTCAACATTTCTTCTCTTCATGGATCGTCTGTTGTTTTAAGAGAGACTAAAATTAATAAATTTCATTGTGGCAATTATGTTTATCTGGCAGTGGCTTTGTTAGATTGGGTGAAAAGGCAATTTACTCTTTGACAGTCATTGGGACGAGCAGTTACAGCAGATACAAAGGCGCTTCGCTAACTACCTCCACCGGTTATTCTCTGAAAAAAAAAAAATATGTAGGCCTCCGAGGCGCCTAGCAGCCAATCTCCGAGGTAAGTAACGTCCATGGCTCTGAAATAACGATTCTGATACAGTCGAGTACACCCCCTTACCTTCCCTTCCTCATGTTCTTGTAGTTCTTTAATTATCCTTACCGGCGTGTACGTTATAGACTGACGATGCCGTCATCGATCGTCAGTTTCGTGACACCTGACGGCCGCCATGCGCATCGCGCCCCGCTGCTCCCAACGGCTGTCGGTGGTTTAAATTTTTGAAAATGTTCTTTGAGACGGAGAGAGTGGCGGCTGCCAGGTGGGGCAGTGACGCGGGGAAGAGGTATACTGTATGGTGTTCCAACACCACTTTGGAACTGATGCTTTTGTGGTGACGGTTGGAGTGCCCCGCCATGCTTAATTTGCGAGGGTCGAGTCGACGAACGTTCTCAGGGGCATTCTTCTCATGCGTAACAACACACTTATGTACACTTCACGACATTTGTTAAATAAAAGCGGTAATAACTATTAATTGTTACTTATCAGCCTTTATAATCGTACAATAGCAACCAATCGTACCATTTCGTACTTTCGAGAAATAAAATATTATTATTCTACGTCAGCCGGTAGTAGCATACTATTTACTTTTATTCTCATTGCCCAGTTGATCAAAACATTACCGGTATACAGTACCGACAAATAGATAAACAAGACACGCCCAACACTCGGTATCTATTTCCGAGAAATAAAGATCCAGGGTGTTATCAAGACGTTCTTATCTCATATCCAGATAGCCAGTGAGTTGAACACTAGAGCATGGGACACACTGCAGTTGACCATCCACAGGGTCATGCAAAACCAACTTGCTGATACATTACTTCCACATATGCGAGTTTTATATAAATAATTATATATGCTATTCATAAGACTAACTCGGCGGTAATGCCTCAAAATAGTCTCACCGTCAAATGTCTTTTACGTCAAGAGTGATAAACGATATATTTAGATAAATGACCAACACAACGTAAAATATGAAGAGTGTAATGACTGGCGACGACCGCTAATTGGCTCTCCTGCGGTCGCCTTAACAGCTCAAATTTTAACTCTGCTCTGGCTGAGCGGCGGTCACCTGCGCACGCAACACTGCGGAAAGTTTCGTTATATGATCTTGCGGCTACTCTGCGCGGGCGAGCGTAATGCTGGTGCTCGTCCCTAAATACGCAACTTCCACCTGTTAATAGATAGCGTAAAGCAAATTATTTACCTTAATGGATCGTATTTTTTTAATACGTGCCCCGCGAAGCACTTAACTCGTAGTGTTCAACTGGTCTTCCAAAGGGTTGGTTGGTAGCTGCAGACTTTCCTGCTATCAAGAGTCCATCAGGGCATCAGCTCACTCGCCCTTGAAGACAAAACTCGACCATAGAAGCAAGAATAGCCCCTTCCTCCCTGCCCTGGAAAATTAGACGAGTTATATTTTATGGCTCGACATTATTCTCTGCATGGCCCCCGGGCATCAGGATCGATTTGGTGACTGATTGACTGACTACGTATCTACACATCTGCCTGCCTTCCATGCTGTGTCGTCCAATCTTGGCAATGCTCTCATGCACACTGTAGAATGACACATATGAGCTTTTGCAATTAACGCCACGTCACTGAAGTGTCTTTCTCCGCTGTCACGCTAAAGTAACATTGGGTGCTGACAAGCTGCGCACGCTTTAGTGTGTCATTGTGTCACGCGCGTGGCACCACTCGTCGCGTGTCATAGCACCGCTCTTCGCGTGTCATATCAGACGTACTTCTCCCTTTAACTGTATCATGTCACGCTCGCTCCAATCCTCGACGTAAACACGCGATGCTTATTCTTTTTACCCAAAGTAATATGTGATGATTCTTTTCGCTCGTGAATATATAATACTCACCTTCAGCGAGCATATCTATACTCACTTTCAGTCCTTAAGGGGCACGCAAGTACCCCTCTCTTCTAAAAAGAACATGTTAATTTTTCTACTATAATCTACCTTGTCCATATTTGCCATCACATTTGTTTGTTTCATAAAGTGAAGCGAAGCTCAGACCTCTGCAACACAATTGTCCTCAAAGATTTGTTAAGTTATACCATGAATTTAGGAAAGATCCTGGACTTCACCTTACGAAACAGACAAAGCAAATCGCGATAGTAATTATGGACAAGGTAAGTTATAGTGGAAAAATAAACCATGTTATTAGAAGACGGGGGAACTCACGTGCCTCTTAAGAGACACGTCACGCCCAATTTCAGCCTAGTAAGGCATTATTTTCCTCTCCTTCCCCTTCATATTGATTTATATTAACACCTCCTTTTCCTCTAAGCTGAGTCTACTGAGACCCCCCCTGAATAGATACGAGTCTACATCTTAGGCAAATACACGAGTGAGAATGAAAGATTTTGTGAATTACCTGACAAGGGTGAAGCAGTAGGCTTTCTGCAATGATCCTCTATCCTCATATTTCCATATTTCCATTAATAATTGTCCTCAACTATACATAAGTGTTTTTTTTCTTCCCAGCTTGTCGGTATTGCTATACATCTGACAGCTTAACATGTTCTGTGGTTAAGACTACTCCTGCAACTTCAGTATCTTAAGTGTTCGTTGTCTGGGCAAAGTAGAGGGTTTCTTAAGGCGATGCAAGTAAGGATGTGAGACGTGGAATGTACTGGCAGAATAAAGTAAATGGAAAGTCTCAACTAGCAAAATATCAACATTACAGCACTAGGTGCACTTTACATTAACCTATTTAAGGGCATAGTTCCTAGGTCTTGTGTTCACCCACATGTTTTTGCCCTACCGTTGGCAGGATGGATGTGATGCACAATAAAGCACCTGTTGCGGCGGTAAAGGCCTAAAAATCTGTATTAAGGAGAAAGTGTTTACTTGAAAGTGTGATCCCTAAAACTCTCTGAATCTGTGAACATAGATCCACTTATCAAAGGAGGCAACAGAGCGTTCAAAAGACAATTACTGCAGTAAACTCGGTGCTGAGAATTTACCTTAATCATTATTTAGGGATTAAAGTATTCTTTATTCTTGACCTTTGGGATGATGAGAATCTGCGGGCAGTATTACGATCTAAGTCCACTATGAGGGATGAGAAACAGCAAGGGCACCAGGACCGTGCCTTGGAGGTACTGAATTTTACTTCGTTAAGGCTATATTTTGCATTTACTTCTTTTTATTAGGTAAATGGACAAAGATGCAACTAATGTGACATTTTAGTGTCCACTCAACTAACATTTTGTCGGCAATTCTAACTTTACTTTTTGCGTGTGTGTGTGTGTGTGTGTGTGTGTGTGTGTGTGTGTGTGTGTGTGTGTGTGTGTGTGTGTGTGTATGTGTGTGTGTGTGTGTGTGTGACACGTAACATTTTAATATTAAGATACGCTTTTAACCCAATTAACCAAACCAACAAACTAGATTGCCATTATCTTAATGAGAGACATCGTATATAGTACACAATAACCTAATCGGACAAGTGATAATTTTCCAAAGAAACACTTTAAACACTGAAGACCTTCACTATACATCGTTTCTCCCCCTCCCCCTCCCCCTCCCCCTCCCCCTCACGGTTGGACCTGATGTAGTGCCTGAAGAAGTCCGGCTCTTATAACTAATACAACTCGGACACACTTAGAAAATCATGACAAAATATTGAGAGGGATTTTAATAAGTGTCAAATGTTATCTTAAAGTTATTAGCTTATAAAATAAGATCAAGAGATATAACATCATATGGGATCACCTCAGCTTGAGGGATCACTCAAGCTTGAGGGATCATCCCAGCCTTAGGGAATACCGCAGCTTGAGGGATCACCCCAGCTTGGGGGATCGCCCCAGCTTAAGGGATCGCTCCGGCTTGATGGATCGCCACAACTTCAGAGATCGCCCCAGCTTGAGGGGTCACCCCAGCGTGAGGGATCACCCCCAGCTTGAGGGATCACACCAGCTTGAGGGATCATCCCAGCTTTAGAGATCACCCTAGCTTGAGGGATCACCCCTAGCTTGAGGGATCACACCAGCTTGAGGGATCATTCCAGCTTGAGAGATCACCCTGGCTTGAGGGATCATCCCAGCTTTAGAGACCACCCTAGCTTGAGGGATCGCCCCAGCTTGAGGGATCACCCCAGCTTGAGGAATCACATTAGCTTGAGGGATCACCCCAGCTTAAGGGATCACACCAGCTTGAGGGATCACCCTAGCTTGAGGGATTACCCCAGCTTGATGGATCACCCTAGCTTGATGGATCACCCCAGCTTGATGGATCACCCCAGCTTGAGGGATCACCCCAGCTTAGGATCCTAGCTTGAGGGATCACCCCAGCTTGAGGGATCACCAGCTTGAGGGATCACACCAGCTTGAGGGATCACACCAGCTTGAGGGATCACCCAGCTTGAGGGATCACACCAGCTTGAGGGATCACCCTAGCTTGAGGGATCACCCCAGCTTGAGGGATCACCCCAGCTTGAGGGATCACACCAGCTTGAGGGATCACACTAGCTTGAGGAGGAGATCACCAGCTTGAGGGATCACACCAGCTTGAGGGATCACCCTAGCTTGAGGGATCACCCCAGCTTAAGGGATCACCCTAGCTTGGAGGATCACCCCAGCTTGAAGGATCACACCAGCTTGAGGGATTACCCCAGCTTGAGGGATCACACCAGCTTGAGGGATCACCCTAGCTTGAGGGATCACCCTAGCTTGAGGGATCACCCGGCACAGCTTGAGGGATCACCCAGCTTGAGGGATCACCCAGCTTGAGGGATCACCCTCAGCTTGAGGGATCACCCCAGCTTGAGGGATCACCCCAGCTTGAGGGATCACCCAGCTTGAGGGATCACCCCAGCTTGAGGGATCACCCCAGCTTGAGGGATCACCCTAGCTTGAGGGATCACCCTAGCTTTAGGGATCACCCTAGCTTGAGGGATCATTCCAGCTTTAGGGATCACCCTAGCTTGAGGGATCACCCCAGCTTGAGGGATCATTCCAGCTTGAGGGATCACCCTAGCTTGAGGGATCACCCAGGTCCCCAGGAAGCAACAGAGAAACCCCTTATCGCGTAAGGTTTCTTCTCATTAGCCTAGTCTCGCCTCTCCCTCTCCTTCCCCTTCCTTTCCTCTCTTCCCCTTCCCTCTCCCTCCCCTCTGGTCCTTCCCTGCCTCCCACCAGTGTATCTCAAGCATATCCGGGTAAAGCACAGGTATATCCAACTGCATCATATTTTCAGGTATATCGCAAGTATAACACAGGTACAGAGATTACCCAGCTGTGTCAGCAAGTATATCCAGCAACCTCATCCAGTGTATCCAGGTATACGATACAGTAATTAAGATACAGTTATATATATAACTATCTTAATTACATCCAAGTATATAGCAAATACACTGTATACACTCTACTACAATAGCGTACATTCAGGTATGATTTATATATGCCTGCGAGCTATGTAGTTATTTATAATATTAAATATTCTTTTGGTGTGTGTGTGTTAGTGTGTGTGTGTGTGTGTGTGTGTGTGTGTGTGTGTGTGTGTGTGTGTGTGTGTGTGTGTGTGTGTAGGTGCCGTCATAACTGGGTATGCGCGGATACTGGCTCCAATTGCTTGGATCATAAGCCCTTCGTCAATATCAAAGCCCCCCTCCCATCTTGAGGGAATGGGAGGGAGGGGGAAGGCAGAAAGTTTGTACATGTTTGCTTAATCTATATCCACAAATATCTTCAACATCCTTACCATGTCTCCTCTCGTCCAGTGATGCAAGGTTCAGTTTTCCCTAAGCCATCGTCATAACTCATTTTCCACTCCCGGCGTCACTCTGGAGACGAAGTTTCGGGTTTGTATACGGTGCCGCCAGCACTTCCTCTGCTTCCTTCCCCACTTCTCTGCAGACATCAAGTTTGCTGGTTCTCTGACAACACTGGACGCCGGGAGTGTAGACACCATGACAACACTGGACGCCGGGAGTATAAACACGATGACAACACTGGACGCCGGGATTGTAGACACGATGACAACACTGGACGCCAGGAGTGTAGACACGATAACAGCACTGGACGCCGGGAGTGTAGACACCATGACAACACTGGACGCCGGGAGTATAAACACGATGACAACACTGGACGCCGGGATTGTAGACACGATGACAACACTGGACGCCGGGAGTGTAGACACCATGACAGCACTGGACGCCGGGAGTGTAGACACCATGACAACACTGGACGCCGGGAGTGTAAACACGATGGCAACACTGGACGCCGGGAATGTAGACACCATGACAACACTGGACGCCGGGAGTGTAGACACGATGAGCAAGCGATTGGTGAAACGCCGGGAGTGTAGACACCATGACAACACTGGACGCCGGGAGTGTAGACACCATGACAACACTGGACGCCGGGAGTTAGACACATGAATAACACTGGACCCGGGAGGTAGACATGATGACAACACTGGACGCCAGGAGTGTAGACACGATGACAACACTGGACGCCGGGAGTGTAGACACGATGATAACACTGGACGCCGGGAGTGTAGACACGATGACAACACGGGACGCCAGGAGTGTAGACACGATGACAACACAGGACGCCGGGAGTGTAGACACCATGACAACACTGGACGCCGGGAGTGTAGACACGATGACAACACTGGACGCCGGGAGTGTAGACACGATGACAACACTGGACGCCGGGAGTGTAGACACGATGACAACACTGGACGCCGGGAGTGTAGACACGATGACAACACTGGACGCCAGGAGTGTAGACACGATGACAACACAGGACGCCGGGAGTGTAGACACGATGACAACACGGACGCGGAGTGTAGACACGATGACAACACTGGACGCCGGGAGTGTAGACACGATGACAACACTGGACGCCGGGAGTGTAGACACGATGACAACACGGGACTCCGGGAGTGTAGACACGATGACAACACTGGACGCCGGGAGTGTAGACACGATGACAACACTGGACGCCGGGAGTGTAGACACGATGACAACACTGGACGCCGGGAGTGTAGACACGATGACAACACGGGACGCCAGGAGTGTAGACACGATGACAACACTGGACGCCGGGAGTGTAGACACGATGACAACACTGGACGCCGGGAGTGTAGACACGATGACAACACGGGACTCCGGGAGTGTAGACACGATGACAACACGGGACGCCAGGAGTGTAGACACGATGACAACACTGGACGCCAGGAGTGTAGACACGATGACAACACTGGACGCCGGGAGTGTAGACACGATAACACTGGACGCCGGGAGTGTAGACACGATGACAACACTGGACGCCGGGAGTGTAGACACGATGACAACACTGGACGCCGGGAGTGTAGACACGATGACAACACTGGACGCCGAGTGGACACGATGACACACTGACGCCGGAGTGTAGACACGATGACAACACTGGACGCCGGAGAGTGTAGACACGATGACAACACGGGACGCCGGAGTGTAGACACGATGACAACACGGACGCCGAGAGTGTAGACACGATGACAACACTGGACGCCAGGAGTGTAGACACGATGACAACACTGGACGCCGGGAGTGTAGACACGATGACAACACTGGACGCCGGGAGTGTAGACACGATGACAACACTGGACGCCGAGAGTGTAGACACGATGACAACACTGGGACGCCGAGGAGTGTAGACACGATGACAACACTGGACGCCGGAGTGTAGACACGATGATCAACACTGGACGCCGGAGTGTAGACACGATGACAACACGGACCCGAGAGTGTAGACACGATGACAACACTGGACGCCGGAGTGTAGACACGATGACAACACTGGACGCCGGGAGTGTAGACACGATGACAACACGGGACCCGGAGTGTAGACACGATGACAACACTGGACGCAGGGGTGTAGACACGATGACAACACTGGACGCCGGAGTGTAGACACGATGACAACACTGGACGCCGGGAGTTAGACACGATGACACACTGGACGCCGGGAGTGTAGACACGATGACAACACTGGACGCCGGAGTGTAGACACGATGACAACACTGGACGCCGGAGTGTAGACACGATGGACAACACGGACGCCGGGAGTGTAGACACGATGACAACATGGACGCCGAGAGTGTAGACACGATACAACACGGAGCCGGAGTGTAGACACGATGATAACACGGACGCCGAGAGTGTAGACACGATGACAACACTGGACGCCGAGAGTGTAGACACATGACAACACTGGACGCCGGGAGTGTAGACACGATGACAACTGGACGCCGGGAGTGTAGACACGATGACAACACTGGACGCCGGGAGTGTAGACACGATGACAACACTGGACGCCGAGAGTGTAGACACGATGACAACACTGGACGCTAGGAGTGTAGACACGATGACAACACTGGACGCCGGGAGTGTAGACACGATGACAACACTGGACGCCGGAGTGTAGACACGATGACAACACTGGACGCCGGAGTGTAGACACGATGACAACATGGACGCCGGAGTGTAGACACGATGAACATGGACGCCGAGAGTGTAGACACGTGACAACACTGGACGCCGAGTGTAGACACCATGACAACACTGGACGCCGAGAGTGTAGACACGATGACAAACTGGACGCCGGGAGTGTAGACACGATGACAACACTGGACGCCGGGAGTGTAGACACGATGACAACACTGGACGCCGGGAGTGTAGACACGATGACAACACTGGACGCCGAGAGTGTAGACACGATGACAACACTGGACGCCGGGAGTGTAGACACGATGACAACACTGGACGCCGGGAGTGTAGACACGATGACAACACTGGACGCCGGAGTGTAGACACGATGACAACACTGGACGCCGGGAGTGTAGACACGATGACAACACTGGACGCCAGGAGTGTAGACACGATGACAACACTGGACGCCGGGAGTGTAGACACGATGAAAACACTGGACGCCGAGAGTGTAGACACGATGACAACACTGGACGCCGAGAGTGTAGACACGATGACAACACTGGACGCCGGGAGTGTAGACACGATGACAACACTGGACGCCGGGAGTGTAGACACGATGACAACACTGGACGCCAGGAGTGTAGACACGATGACAACACTGGACGCCGAGAGTGTAGACACGATGACAACACTGGACGCCAGGAGTGTAGACACGATGACAACACTGGACGCCGGGAGTGTAGACACCATGACAACACTGGACGCCGAGAGTGTAGACACGATGACAACACTGGACGCCGAGAGTGTAGACACGATGACAACACTGGACGCCAGGAGTGTAGACACGATGACAACACTGGACGCCGGGAGTGTAGACACCATGATCAACCTACTCATGTAGACCACGAGACCCAACTATTGACGCAGAGTGTAGTCCTCGATACAACATGGACGACAAGTAGACACTTGATCACACTGACGCGAGAGTGTAGACTACGTGACACCTACCCAATGTAGACCGATACACACTGACCCGGAGTTAGACACGATGACAACATGGACGCCAGGTTAACACTCAACACTCCCTTACTCGATAACACTGGACTGCGAGTATGTAACACTGACAACTCGGAGCCGAGAGGGACCGATGACAACACTAGCAAGACACGATTTGACAACACTGGACGTCTTAGACACACAGACAACACTGACGCCCAGGAGTGTAGACACGATGACATACATGGACGCGAGAGTGTAGAAATGACAAACTGGGCCTTAGACAGATAAAACTGGGGGATAGACACCATGACATCACTGCTGAGACACTGACAACACTGACGCAGATGAACACGATCAAATGGGCGGTGTAGAACTACAACTCTGACCCGGGAGTGTAGACACCTGACAACATCTGGACCCAGATGTGTAGACCGTTTTCAACATGGACGCCCGATGTAGACACATGACACTAAAGACGCGGAGGTAGACACATGCACTAGGCTGGACCCGGTGTAGACACCATGTATTACCTTCGTATTGCAAAACAGCACTATTGACAGATATTTTCCCTGTATATATCGTTAATAATTCACCCCGCCTGCAGGGTGTTCTCTCTGTCGCTTCTCCATACTCCTCATCTCCCTTCTTCATGTAAAACATAGCAGGCATAGTTATGATGACAGATTTCCCTCTGTGGTTGTGCACACACCTCACATATATTAATAGTTTTATATATAATATAGATATATATCCATATATATATATATATATATATTTATATATTGAGAGAGAGTAGAGAAATGAAAAGAATGTGGGTGCCTATGATAAAATTGGTGACCTAGCTAAGATAATGATCTCGGCCTACTACTCGCGAAACTCATTAAGACTCTGCTTTCCAACTGTCGGGACGTACCCTGCACAGTCCTTGTTCCTTAGATTTGTAACCTCCTTTTCATCATCCCGTCCTTCTCCACTCTTTCTAAATGATCAAACCATCTAGGCTCCTCCTCCACTCGCTGATCTGTATACCTTTCGTATTGCAACAGCACATTGCAATGTCTTCATTCCTTATTCTCCGCATAATGTTGACACCCTGCAGTGTTCTCCGACGCATTTCCACTACCCTCAATCTCCTTCCTGCAACATATCCCAACATAGTTTGTGAGTTCCCCAGCTGGTGTCCCTCTCACTATTTACACTAGTTTCACTATCTCACTACAGATCACATGTCCACCACTTACGTCCATGCAATAATATTTCACAATATTGAGAAAGTAACAAATGTGTGTAGGGTGTTGATTTGTTCATCCCAGCTGAAGAGTAATGATACTGGTTACTCGTGTGTAAATGTGTGTGTGTGTGTGTGTGTGTGTGTGTGTGTGTGTGTGTGTGTGTGTGTGTGTGTGTGTGTGTGTTGTTTTTGTTGATTTTTAAGTCTTTTATTTAAATGATACTTAGAACATAAGCTTACATGTTTATGAGTACAGGAATTTACATGCATTTAGATTTACAAAGTTTGGAGAAACACTAATTTAAATTGTGGAGCTCCTCGACTTCCTCGGACGCCGGTCGGAAACCCAAGATGTTCCCTCTCTGGATCACCACACTGGGGTGCTGGAAAAGAAAGGTGGCTGTCATCTTATCTCTGGTGGTTTCGATGACCTTGGAACCCAGCTCCTCGAGGAAATCCATGGCATGTGTTCCTCAGGAGCCAAGGGTTTCTGATCCTATACAGAGGAAGTTGTACAGGTTTGCCAAATCCCTATACTTGTTGAGCTTATGATCTTCCCCCTGGTCAGCAACACCACCCTGCTGTCCAACACTATAAAGGATGTAGGTGTCGACCAGGATAGATGTACCAATATAGTCCCACACCAGTAGTCTTCCATTCTTCCAGGGATATAATGTGATCCCGTCAGGGGAGTGGACAGATACATCCCGGGTGCTGGGTGGTAAAGATCATGTTTTTTTTCTGGGCTGGGCAGAAGGCTGTAGCCAGGCTTCTCTTGATCTCGTTGGCTTTATTGAGTCTAACATGCCAACCTTTGGAACTCGAACAGTTTAGATCATGCCAATCATACTGGTCGACTATTGCTGGTCCGCAAATACACTTGTACTCGGTATGAGTAGGGGCAGCAAGTCAGAGACCCACTGCAATAAGACGTGTGCCAGTCGCAGCGATGACTACTGTTAAGAGAAAGTCCCTCGAGTTATGCGCACTCACTGCTAAAAGGTGAGCTCTCTCATTAACAGAGCCTGCACCTGCTAGCATAGCTAGCAGGTCTTTTTCGTGATGGGACAGTCCCAACTGGGTTGTTATGAGCTGATGTTTCAGCTTGTCTCGTCGTCTGTGTTGATAGGGTCATTCATTCCTGCCCTGTTGTGCGTACTTCCTGGTACAAATTTCCTTCACCAGTTCGTTGGATCCATTGGACGAGGGTAAGAAGGCTGGTAGAGCAATCCGAGAGGCTGTGTCTATGCCAGTCCCCTTATTCTGAGTGGAAGTGCGCATTGCCTCCTTTGTCAACCCCATTCCGGGGTCGACAAAGGACGGAGAGCATTTTAAAAAGTTACCTAAGAGACGGATAGAGGTCAGAGTGTTTTTTTATCTCATCGATAGCATTAAACCCAAGGGGATACTAAAGAGAGTGCATTTAGTGGGATCAGTGACTGACTCCTTGCAAGGCGGCTGTGACTTGTTCGATGGTGTGTTGTTTGGTGAACAGCAGTTCGCATGTCGATGGGTTTTGGGAGATGCCTATATTCTCTCCTTGCTCTTTGATGATTTCTGATGTCTTCTAGGAGTTCTGTGATACCCTTAAGTGCACCTTCATCCAAGAATCAGATATTGAGCTAGCTGGTCAGGTCCTCCTTCCTCGTTGTCTCCTGTGGATTTCCCTCTTTTACTGATGTGTGTTCATTCTACTTTGTTGTACCAACATATATCCTGTATATCCTGACGTTCACAAGAGCATAATCTCATAATTTAACTCATTTAAACTTGCTAGATACAGCAGCTGCTAGGGTAGTGTTAGATGCAGTGGTTACGTACCAACTTCCTAAACTGTTAGGCTGAAGGTACGCGATGGCTGCTCAGACTTTTCACAAATAAATACAATGAATTTAAGAAAAGTAACCTATGACTGAGCCATACACACACACACACACACACACACACACACACACACACACACACACACTTCGACTATCACTAGAGAATGGTGAAATGGTACATCAGAAGAGTTGTGATAGTAAAGGGTGCATGAGCAGAGATATGGATGGCAAAGGGTGAATAGTAAGGAATGGTGATGATATAAAGGTACACGAGACGAGATGGGATGATGTGAGCGAAGGATGCAAGAGAAGAAATGGTAAAAATGCACCGGGAAGGTTGAGACTCTATGGGGATGGGATGGAAGGTTGATCCATCCATTCCCTCCACCCATCCACTTTCTCTCATGATGGGCAGGTCGGCGGGGCATTGATAGGTTATCCTTCATCGTCTTCAATTAATCAACCTGATGGACCGTGTATGAAAACAAGACATTGACCAGTGTGTATCCCTTGCTTAAGGGCGAATCTATCTCTCCAGCAGCGAGCAGGAAGACGCTCCTGGGACTATGTTTTCTGCGCCAGGACGACACAAGGGTGATAACTGTGGGAGTCTTTAGCACGCGACCCGCCCATGAGGACACGTGTATAAACATCTGCCTTTTGGGTGGTGGGGGTGGTGGTGGGTGGTGGATGGTTGTGGGTGGTGGTCGTCGTGGTTGGTAGTGGTGGTGGTTGTGGTTGGTGTTGATGCTGGTGTTCTTGCTACTGAGGATATGCCTGCTGATTCTGACAACGTCTGTTTGCAATACTGTCATGATATCCCCGAGGGAGAAAAGATTTGTGATAATGTACTGGGGAAGCACCTCACAAAATCTCTGATACGTGTACACTACCTGAAGCTTATCTGGAATCACTTCCAGAGGTCACCGCACCCGCGGCCCGGTCCCATAACAGGCCCCCTGGTTGCTCGCCTAATCGATCAAGCTGTTAGTGCCTGTTGCTCAGAGTCCAACGTTTGCACCACAACCCAGCTGATCAGGTACAGCTTTGAGGAATCTGTCGATTTCCCTCTTGAAGAGAGCTAGGGGATTTGTTAGAAATCCCCTTTAGGCATGAAAGGAGAGCGTTGAAGAGTCGTGGTCCCTCAACATTTATTGAGTTTTCTCTCAGTGTACTCATCTCTTCGCGGCTTTTCATTGGAGGTGTCCTACACCGTCTGATATGCCTCTTGTGTTTATTAATAGTAATTTCAGTGTGTAGGTTTGGGACCAATGTCTCCTGTATCTTGCAGGGTTAGATTATGCTGCATCTTTTTCGCCTACGTTGTAAGGAGTACAGTTCTAGAGACTTCAAGCGCTCCCAGTAATTTAAGTACTTGACTGAGTTTACACGAGTCGTGAAGGTTCTATCTACATTTTCCAACTGAGCAATTTTGCTTGTCTTGAAGGAGGCCGTTGGTACACAGATTATTTTAAAAGATATAGACAAGTGTACCTAGAGGAATTTATGTTATTTAGTAGATACAAGATTACGTTACACATACACATACACACACACACACACACACACACACACACACACACACACACACACACACACACACACACACACAGTGATTTTTCGAGCACTTTCATGATATGAGAAATCACGAAAGCGCTTGAAGATCACTATTTTTGCATAGTGGTTGTTCTCCATATTGTGATATCACCTGTTTACTGTGATATTACTGCGATATTTTATATTTATATATATATATATATTATATTATATATAATATATATATATATATATATATATATATATATATATATATATATATATATATATATAAACACAGACACACACACAGGAGATTGAGAGATAAGACGGGCATCTATTTAAAAGCTCAGTTGGGACATAATATATTCAAGGAACCGATGGGTCGGAACACTTGTGTGTTAGTCCTGCTGTCGGCCCGTTTGATGAGTGACAGACACCTGCTGAGGAGAAGGGGAGAGAGGGTGAAACAGAGAGAAAGAGACAGAAAGAGAGAGAGAGAGAGAGAGAGAGAGAGAGAGAAGAGAGAGAGAGAGAGAGAGAGAGAGAGAGAGAGAGAGAGAGAGAGAGAATATGTAAGGAACTTTGGTGCCGAATAAGAGACCACAGCTGTAAGGAGACTCGGTTAACTGGAGGAACGGAGATTAAGAGGAGATATTTCTACAAAAAAAAATCTAGAGGTATTTTCAGTGTCCAGAAGGGTTGGGAACAGATAGATACTAAACAGTAAAATGAACCAAATATATATAATGAAAAACGTCTTGAGTGTGAGGGTAGTAAGTGGAATGTCGTAGGGGAGGAAATAGTGGAGGCAAACTCCATACTGGCAATCATGTATAAATACAACAGAAACCATGAGATTGGTCAACATCTCGCTGCTCGACTGATGGTTAAGAGGCGGAGCCCAGCACGTGAAGAACCTTGAACCCAGCAAACACAAACATGGAAATTCAACTAGGTGAACACACACACACACAACACACACACACACACAAACATTCCCTGCACTGTCTGTTCCTTCCCTTCTCTCACCATTCTTTCCACCTTTCAGACCTACCCTCCTCTCTGTCCCCCTCTCTTCCTTCCTCTTCATCCCCCCCCCCATCTCTTCTCCTTCCCTCACCAATCATATCCCCCATCTCTCTCTTGCAAAATGTTCGTTTCCTCCCCCTCCCCTCAAGCAATCTTAATCCTGACTACCAGAAGTAAAGATGGGAATAACTGGAGCGTTCGCCTCATCCCTTTTCTGGAAGCAAGATGTAAAAATAATTAATACTCACAGAAATTTCACTACATTCCACATCCCTTCTCAATCTGCAATGCGCCTGAGTCTTACTTGTCTTATTACTATCAGCTTTATTTTTTTCCTATAAATCAGTTGAGTAAGCTTAACTACTCAACACATTGTCCTTTTGTTAGTTATACATGAAGGAAAGTTGGACTGAGTCGACGAAAGCTCGAAGACTATGCAAGGAATTGTCTGAAAATATTTATTAAGTTAGTCCCTTAATTTAGAGAAGATCCTGGCTTCGCCATTACCGAAAACAGACATAAAGGAAAGCGAAGTAATGTATGGTACAAGGGATAAAGTTCTGTGGCAAAAATATAGCATATACTAGTGACAGGGAAATTAGTGCATAAATTAACAGTAAGGAAGTCACAGTAGCTCGCCCTTCACCTTCACATCCCCTAGGGAGAGTCACAGAGGTAGGTGTAGGGGGCAGTCAAAGGAACCAGGGAAAAGGATACACCCGTCAATGGAGTCACAGTGAGATAACCTCAATGTGGGCAAAAGTACTCGGGTGCTCTACGAGGGAAAAGGGGCAAAGATTAACACGTCAATGGGCAGTCACAGGAGGTACGCCCGTCAAGGGGGCAGTCACAGGAGGTACGCCCGTCAAGGGGGCAGTCACAGGAGGTACACCCGTCAAGGGGGCAGTCACAGGAGGTACACCCGTCAAGGGGGCAGTCACAGGAGGTACACCCGTCAAGGGGGCAGTCACAGGAGGTACACCCGTCAAGGGGGCAGTCACAGGAGGTACACCCGTCAAGGGGGCAGTCACAGGAGGTACACCCGTCAAGGATGACACCTGTTAAAGGCTTACCATTCAAAGAATTTGAACGGCCCCTTCCTTAAACATGCAAAGGCAACAGCTCAGTAAAAAACTCCTGGTTCAAGTGTTAGTAGTAACATTCGTGTATGACAAGTTATACACAGTGATGGGTGTAAGTATGAGTCTACTGGCTGGGTTGCATCTGCTCTTGCTGCCACCTCCCAAGATCAGAATTATAGTAAGCATAATGAGATTTTGTGTTGATTCTTCTTGCCTTTCATTCTACAGACGCTATGTGACCCCTACGGGATTAACGCTACAGCCATGAAGGTAATAATAAGTCCCCACCATGGAGACCTATTATTTCCATGAACACCATCCCTTGGCAACAACTCTCTGTTTATCCCTTGCCCCTTCAATACACCTCCATCCTTCTCAATCTACTTGACCTAACTCATGTCGTGGCCTAACACCCACAAAGGCAACTTCTTCCTCCCCTCCTGCTGTCTCCACGCCCACACCCCCTTAACCGTTCCCCCTTCCCAGAAATATATTTTCTCTTCCCACCCCTGTTGCACCTCTCATCCCCATTACTAGTGACACCTCCTTACCTAAGAAGACAGACACCCTTTCAACCTGGTCATTCCATCTCTTTCCCCTTTATCTCTCTACAAAATTCCTGTATTTCTTTTCCTGATCGTGTCTATAAGTTTTTTATAGACACAATCAGGACACACCATAGGTTTCTCTTCTGCCTCTGTGATACTGATTATGGGTGGAAACAAATGGTGCAAAGGCGATTAGCGATGAATACTACACCATTGCAAAGATGTATTTTAATGAGTTCCTCTTTTGCAACTGTGTGTGGGTTTTTTTCCTACCAGCGTCTTCATGTACCAGTTTCTGTGAATCACGTGTAATGAAAAAGACCCCCATTTGAAATAAGTACTCCGCTTTGACTTTACTGGGTTCACCTAGGTCATTTTTGTTTGTGTAAAACAACTGTAAAAAATCTAAGGTTGTGTAATGTACCTTCATACAATTAACCTGCGAGTACACACACACAAACTCATACCATTCTTCAACCTTCATCTAGAAATGCCAAACACGAGTCTTACTGTAGATCAGTATCGATGTACAGTAACGAAAAGTAAATACTCTTCGTTACTGTAAATACTTTTCGTTACTGTAAATGCGTTTCGTTACTGTAAATACTTTTCGTTACTGTAAATACTTTTCGTTGCTAGATAACTAAATTCCCATCATCACCAAGTTCCCCCCCCTCCCTTCGTCATGTTCCCGTGAAAGCTCGTAAGTCTTCCTGTCTACCAGTTTGCCTACGACTGATAAGCTGCTGCTGCTGCTGCCCTGACGACTACTGTGACCTTGAAGCCAAGGCTCAAATCAGTCGTTGACGACCAGGGACAAACGAGTTGTTAACGACCCAGCAGGCAATTACCTCTTGCCGGTTGCTTAGCTCAGAACAAGAGGCTGGCTGCCACCGCTAAAACCTCCCTTAATCACGCCATGTCAAAGTGAGCACTTAACCGCACTAATAACTCCAAAACAATGACAGTTAATGTTAGTTAACCACACCTCCAACGAGCAGGTTAACGATCGTTCATATCCGACGGAAATGTATGGTGTTACTGCTACAAGACTGCAACTTTCCAACTCTGAACTTAAACTACATTTTAATACCGAAATTTAGTCTGAAAGAGTATTTTTTTGTCAACGTGACAAAATAATCATCAATATTATCACTGTTCAGTATAATGGTTAATATTTTTATTATTATTACACACTAGGGAACATAAACTGAGAAGAAAAAATTATACAAAATGGTCAAAAATCAGTTAAATTTCAGTTCAGTTTTCACGAATTTGTTTCATATGACTTAGTTTTTGATACTCTAGTGAGACATTCCAGTTTGTTCACGAGTCGTGGGTTGTGTGGTGAGTCATGGGTTGTGTGGTGAGTCGTGGGTTGTGTGGTGAGTCGTGGGTTGTGTGGTGAGTCGTGGGTTGTGTGGTGAGTCATGGGTTGTGTGGTGAGTCATGGGTTGTGTGGTGAGTCGTGGGTTGTGTGGTGAGTCGTGGTTGTGTGGTGAGTCGTGGGTTGTGTGGTGAGTCGTGGGTTGTGTGGTGAGTCATGGGTTGTGTGGTGAGTCGTGGGTTGTGTGGTGAGTCGTGTTGTGGTTGTTGGGTGTGGTGAGTCGTGGGTTGTGTGGTGAGTCGTGGGTTGTGTGGTGAGTCATGGGTTTTGTGTGGTGAGTCGTGGGTTGTGTGGTGAGTCATGGGTTGTGTGGTGAGTCGTGGTGTGTGGTAGTGGTGTGGTGAGTCGTGGGTTGTGTGGTGAGTCGTGGGTTGTGTGGTGAGTCGTGGGTTGTGTGGTGAGTCGTGGGTTGTGTGTGTGGTGGCATGGGTTGGTGTGGTGAGTCATGGGTTGTGTGGTGAGTCGTGGGTTCTGTGGCGAGTCGTGGGTTGTGTGGTGAGTCATGGGTTGTGTGGTGAGTGTGTGGTTGTGTGGTGAGTCATGGGTTGTGTGGCGAGTCGTGGGGTTTTGTGGTGAGTCGTGGGTTTATGTGGTGAGTCGTAGGTTGTGTGGTGAGTCATGGGTTGTGTGGCGAGTCGTGGGTTGTGTGGTGAGTCGTGGGTTGTGTGGCGAGTCGTGGGTTGTGTGGTGAGTCGTGGGTTATGTGGTGAGTCGTAGGTTGTGTGGTGAGTCATGGGTTGTGTGGTGAGTCATGGGTTGTGTGGTCAGTCGTGGGTTTATGTGGCGAGTCTGGGTTGTGTGGTGAGTCATGGGTTGTGTGGTGAGTCGTGGGTTGTGTGGTGAGTCGTG
Source organism: Cherax quadricarinatus (assembly GCF_026875155.1). NCBI lineage: Eukaryota > Metazoa > Arthropoda > Malacostraca > Decapoda > Parastacidae > Cherax > Cherax quadricarinatus. Next base: position 23,745,485 of record NC_069412.1, on the reverse strand, counting down.
GGTTTATGTGGTGAGTCGTGGGTTGTGTGGTGAGTCATGGGTTGGTGGTGAGTCATGGGTTGTGTGGTGAGTCGTGGGTTGTGTGGCGAGTCGTGGGTTGTGTGGTGAGTCATGGGTTGTGTGGTGAGTCGTGGTTGTGTGGTGAGTCATGGGTTGTGTGGCGAGTCGTGGGTTGTGTGGTGAGTCGTGGGTTTATGTGGTGAGTCGTAGGTTGTGTGGTGAGTCATGGTGTTGTGTGCGAGTCGTGGGTTGTGTGGTGAGTCGTGGGTTGTGTGGCGAGTCGTGGGTTGTGTGGTGAGTCGTGGGTTTATGTGGTGAGTCGTAGGTTGTGTGGTGAGTCATGGGTTGTGTGGCGAGTCGTGGGTTGTGTGGTGAGTCGTGGGTTGTGTGGCGAGTCGTGGGTTTTGTGGTGAGTCGTGGGTTTATGTGGTGAGTCGTAGGTTGTGTGGTGAGTCATGGGTTGTGTGGTGAGTCATGGGTTGTGTGGTCAGTCGTGGGTTTATGTGGCGAGTCGTGGGTTGTGTGGTGAGTCATGGGTTGTGTGGTGAGTCGTGGGTTGTGTGGTGAGTCGTGGTTTATGTGGTGAGTCGTGGTTTGTGGTGAGTCATGGGTTGTGTGGTGAGTCGTGGGTTTATGTGGCGAGTCGTGGGTTGTGTGGTGAGTCATGGGTTGTGTGGTGAGTCGTGGGTTGTGTGGTGAGTCGTGGGTTTATGTGGTGAGCCGTGGGTTGTGTGGTGAGTCGTGGGTTGTGTGGTGAGTCGTGGGTTTATGTGGCGAGTCGTGGGTTGTGTGGTGAGTCATGGGTTGTGTGGTGAGTCGTGGGTTGTGTGGTGAGTCGTGGGTTTGTGTGGTGAGTCGTGGGTTGTGTGGTGAGTCGTGGGTTGTGTGGTGAGTCATGGGTTGTGTGGTGAGTCGTGGGTTTATGTGGCGAGTCGTGGGTTGTGTGGTGAGTCATGGGTTGTGTGGTGAGTCGTGGGTTGTGTGGTGAGTCGTGGGTTTATGTGGTGAGTCGTGGGTTTTGTGGCGAGCCCTGGGTTGTGTGGTGAGTCGTGGGTTGTGTGGTGAGTCGTGGGTTGTGTGGTGAGTCGTGGGTTGTGTGGTGAGTCAGGGGTTGTGTGGTGAGTCGTGGGTTTATGTGGCGAGCCGTGGGTTGTGTGGTGAGTCGTGGGTTGTGTGGTGAGTCGTGGGTTGTGTGGTGAGTCGTGGGTTGTGTGGTGAGTCGTGGGTTGTGTGGTGAGTCGTGGGTTGTGTGGTGAGTCGTGAGTTTATGTGGTGAGTCGTAGGTTGTGTGGTGAGTCGTGGGTTTATGTGGTGAGTCGTGGGTTGTGTGGTGAGTCGTGGGTTGTGTGATGAGTCGTGGGTTGTGTGGTGAGTCGTGGGTTGTGTGGCGAGTTTTGGGTTTATGTAGTGAATCGTGGGCTGTGTGGTGAGTCATGGGTTGTGTGGTGAGTCGCGGGTTTATGTGGTGAGTCGTGGGTTGTGTGATGAGTCGTGGGTTGTGTGGTGAGTCGTGGGTTTGTGGTGAGTCGTGGGTTGTGGGGTAAGTCGTGGGTTTATGTGATGAATCGTGGGTCGTGTGGAGAGTCATGGGTTGTGTGGTGAGTCGTGGGTTTATGTGGTGAGTCGTGGGTTGTGTGACGAGTCGTGGGTTGTGTGCTGAGTCGGGGGTTGTGTGCTGAGTAGTGGGTTGTGTGGGATGCCTCCCCCCTCCCTCCCAACCAAACCTCCCCCTCCCTCCCAACCCCCCTTCCCCCTCCCACCCAACCCCACCTCCTCCCTCCCACCCAACCCCACCTCCTCCTCCCTCCCAACCCCACCTCCCACCCAACCCTACCTCCCCCTCCCACCCAATCCCACCTCCCACCCAACCCCACCTCCTCCCTCCCACCCAACCCCACCTCCCACCCAACCCCACCCCTCCCCCACCCAAACCCCACCTCCCACCCAACTCCACCTCCCACCCAACCCCACCTCCTCCCTCCCACCCAACCCCACCTCCCACCCAACCCCACCTCCCACCCAACCCCACCTCCCACCAACCCACCTCCCACCCAACCCCACCTCCCACCCACCCCCACCCCACCTCCCACCCAACCCCACCTCCCACCCAACCCCACCTCCCACCCAACCCCACCTCCCACCCAACCCCACCTCCCCCTCCCACCACCCCACCTCCACCCAACTCCACCTCCCACCCAACCCCACCTCCCCTCCCACCCAACCCCACCTCCCACCCAACCCCACCTCTCCCTCCCAACTACAAACTTTGCATCGTAAGAGAAAAAAATTAAAACTCAGATATTGTTTCAACATTTTAAAAGTAAATAAAAACAGTAAACAATTAGCAAGTCATCGTCGCAAACACAACGCTTCAGATTTTTTCAATTCTTTCTTCTTTTTGCGGGTTTTTTAGGGCCGCCGGAGAAAGTTAAGGCTTAAAATAGATGAGCTGAATATAGTAAGATTTTTAGTCCCGAGAAAACATCTCAAGTTTGATGTGTGTATGTGTGTGTGCGTTTGTGTATGTGTGTGTGTTTGTATGTATGTATATGTGTGTGTTTGTGTGTGTGTGTTTGTATGTGTGTGTTTGTGTGTGTGTGTGTGTGTGTGTGTTTGTATGTGTGTGTATATGTGTCTATGTATATGTGTGTGTGTATGTGTGTGTATGTATATGTGTGTGTGTTTGTGTGTATGTGTATGTGCATGTGTGTATATATGTGTATGTACTCACCTAATTGTATGTGTGTGTATATATGTGTATGTGTGTGTATATATGTGTATGTGTGTGTATATATGTGTATGTGTGTGTATATATGTGTATGTGTACATATGTGTATATATATATATATATATATATATATATATATATATATATATATATATATGTGTGTGTGTGTGTGTGTGTGTGTGTGTGTGTGTGTGTGTGTGTGTGTGTGTGTGTGTATTCCCGTATTGTGGTTGCAGGGGTCGAGTCATAGCTCCTGGCTCCTCATCACTGGTCGCTACTAGGTCCTCTCTCTCTGTGCTCCGTGAGTTTTATCATACCACTTCTTAAATCTATGTATGGATCCTGCCTCCACCTCCCTTTCCAGACTGTTCCACTTCCTAACAACTCTATGACTGAAGATATATTTCCTAACATCCCTGTGATTCATCTGAGTCTTCAATTTCCAATTGTGACACCTTGTTGCGGTGTCCCATCTCTGAAACATCATGTCCCTGTTCACCTTGTCGATTCCTCTCAATATTTTATATGTCGTTATCATATCCCCCCTATCTCTCCTGTCCTCCAGTGTAGTGAGGTCAATTTCCCTTAACCTCTCCTCGTAGGACATACCCCTTAGCTCCGGGACTAGTCTCGTTTAGAGAGAGAAAGAGAAAGCCCACTAGGATATTAATATGGTTATTGTGGGAACAGTGTGGTTGTCATGAAAGCAATGTGGTTGTCCTGGGAGCAATGTATTTGTCGTGGGAGCAGTGTAGTTGTCGTCGGAGCAGTTTGGTTGTCGTGGGAGCAGTGTAGTTTTCGTGGGAGCAGTGTATCTGTCGTGAAAGGAGTGTAGTTGCGTGAGAGCAGTGTAGTTTCGTGGGAGCAGTATGGGTTGTCGTGGGAGCAGTATGGGTTGTCGTGGGAGCAGTATGGGTTATCGTGGGAGCAGTTGGGGTTCTCCTGAGAGAAGTGTGGTTTTCGTGGGAGCAGTGTAGTTGTCGTGGGAGCAGTGTAGTTGTCGTGGGAGCAGTGTAGTTGTCGTGGGGGCATTATGGTTGTCGTGGGAGCAGTAGGGATTGTCGTGGGAGCAGTTGGGGTTGTCGTGAGAGAAGTGTGGTTGTCGTGGGAGCAGTGTAGTTGTCGTGGGAGCAGTGTGGTTGTCGTGGGAGCAGTGTGGTTGTCGTGAGAGAAGTGTGGTTGTCGTGGGAGCAGTGGTGTGGGTTGTGCGTGAGAGAAGTTGTGGTTGTCGTGGGAGCGTAGTGGTTGTCGCGGAGAAGTGTGGTTGCGTGAGAGAAGTTCGGTTGTCGTGGGAGCAGTATGGTTGTCGTGGGAGCAGTAGTGGTTGTCGTGGGAGCAGTGTGGTTGTCGTGGGATCAGTGTGGCTGTCGTGAGAGCAGTGTGGTTGGCGTGAGAGAAGTTGGTTGTCGTGAGAGCAGTATGGTTGTCGTGGGAGCAGTATGGTTGTCGTGGAGAGAGTGGTTGGGCAGGTTTGTCGTGGGAACAGTGTGGTTGTCGTGGGAGCAGTGTGGTTGTCGTGGGACATGTGGTTGTCGTGGGACAGTGTGGTGCGTGAGCGTTGGTGTGGAGCAGTGTGGTCGTGGCTCGTGCTCAGTCAGTAGTTTGTCCGCTAGCTTCTTCTGTCAATGGGTGTCGGGGTCGGTGTAGTCGCCACGGCCACACACGCCCACACACCCCCTCCAACCCGACCCACCACCCTGCTTCCCTAACCCACTTTTACATAAACCCACACATACGCTCACCTACTCTCAACCCCACCCACCACTTGTCTTCACCCTGATTAGTGGCAGAAGAACAGTGTCAGTACAAGGCAGACGGTGTGGTAGGAGGACAGTGTCAGTACAAGGCAGACAGTGTGGTAGGAGGACAGTGTCAGTACAAGGCAGACGGTGTGGTAGGAGGGCAGTGTCAGTACAAGGCAGACAGTGTGGTTGGAGGACAGTGTCAGTACTAGACAGTGTGGTAGGAGGACAGTGTCAGTACAAGGCAGACAGTGTGGTAGGAGGACAGTGTCAGTACAAGGCAGACAGTGTGGTAGGAGGACAGTGTCAGTACAAGGCAGACAGTGTGGTAGGAGGACAGTGTCAGTACTAGACAGACAGTGTGGTAGGAGGACAGTGTCAGTACAAGGCAGACAGTGTGAGTGACTAGACGACAGTGTGGTAGGAGGACAGTGTCAGTACAAGTGGTAGAGGCAGTGTGAGAGGACAGTGTCCAGTACTAGGCAGAGACCAGGCCTCGTGGTGGATCAGGGCCTGATCAACCAGGCTGTTACTACAGGCTGCACGTGAACTGACGTGCGAACCACAGCCAGGCTGATTAGGTACTGACTTTAGGTGTCTGTCCAGCGCATTCTTGAAGACAGACAGGGATCTAATGGTAATCCCCCTTATGTATGCTGGGAGACAGTTGAACAGTCTTGGGCCCCTGACACTTATTGTGTTGCTTGTCCGTGTACTCCTGACGTCCCCTCTTTTCATTGGGGGAATGTTGCATCTTCTGCCGAGTGTTTTGCTTTTGTAGGAAGTGATTTTCTTGTGTAAGTTTGGTACTAATCCCTCTAGGATTTTTCAAGTGTATATTGTCATGTAGCTTTCTCGCCTGCGTTCCAGAGAATACAAATACAATGCCAAGCACTGTTGAAGAGATTTTCTCCCCACTGTTACTTTTAGATAAGCGCCTTCAAATGAGCATCAACAGGGCCCAAGAGGTTAGCAATATGTAAAACAGGTCACAAGAGGCGAGGGTAGAAACCAGGTCTCGAACTCCACAACCACAACTAGGTAAGGACGCATGAGTGTTTAGATATTCTATAAGACACTAGTAAAGCCCACAACTACGACCTAACCATAAATAATTAATATAGCACGTGAAAGCTTTGAAAGTACCGTATAGAAACTTGTTAAATGTTTTGCACTCTGGCAGGCTTGCTGACCTTTTCTTCCTGTTTCAAACACGTCAGACGACAGGTTACTTTTACAGACTTCCACTGACATTCACTATACAGTTCACCACCCAGTCTCTCTCTCTTAATATTTTTCCCATAATTCATTTTCTTTCCAATCTGCGGTGTATTTTAAATTATGAGGAGTCGCTAAATCCACAGGGAGTCATATAGTGCCTGAGATATGAGTAACATTCACGTTCGGTACACAGAAGAAGAGTGTAAGTCCAGTGTCTTAGATCAAGAGAGTCCTCGCTGTCTTCAAGACACCTTCCTAGAGGAGTTCAAGTAATGATATCTGGTGTAAGGCCGGGACGCGGAGGCGATGATCTACATCACTCGCATAAATAATAAAGGGAAACTTTTTAATCGCCTCCGTCACTCAAACTCGGCACGTCATTGTGTGAGACACGGGAGACGAGTCTCCGGGTCTCCGTGACGGAGAACGCCAGTTTGAAAGCACTGCGTTTCTGGTGGTGGAGTTTCCCGAAAATGAGGACATTGACTCCTGAATCTTTACACGCGTCTAATTAGCGAAAGCTAGTCCTGCCCAGCCGAGGGTGACGCCTCCAGGGTGGTGCAGCAGGTCATGTCACACAACCAGCCATCATGGCTGGCTCTGTCACATGACCTGCTAGTGATTTTAACTTTTAGGGTTTAAATAATAAGATATTACAAGGACCCCAATGGAAATAAGTGACTGATGTTATCTAGCATTAATTATATGTGTTATTAATAGTCCTGTATAGTGATTTGTAGACAGTGTAAATGATATTGGGTGACGTAGATAGTGTAAATATGTGATGATAGTAGATAGTAGATAGATGTGGAGAGGGGAGTGTAGAGAAATTGAGCGAAGTGAGATGGTAAGATAGTGGTAAAGAGAGATTAACACAGTATGATAACAAGTATAGTTTCTAACACAGCCTCATATACCTGTCGGACAGCCAATAAACCCACTGTGGTGATGGCAGAGGGGGAGGTGTGTGGAGAGTGTAGAGTAGAGTGTTGTGTGAGGTGAGATTACTAGACACGCAGCATGATTAACATAGCTCAACTACTCACACACAGCCTCTAGTGCACCTGAGCACATTGCCAAACTAAGATCGACATCACCAGATCTGTACGATGTCAACTGCACCAGATTTTTATCGACTAGTAACATGACCGATCTTAGTTGGTCGACATGTACAGATCTTACGTCTGTCAGACAGGCACCATGATTTTATTAGAACATACTGGCAAAACTAACGCAACACACATCGCATCAACCTGCACAAGAACAAAACTCCTAACTAAGACTGAACATATCCCACGATCTTACGAGTCAACATTACCACATCTACGCTGTAACATCAACCACAGAGTACATAACGTTCCCACACACAGCAGTAACATCAACTCCCACACAGCAGTAACATCAACTTCCCCAAACACCCAGCAGTAACATCAACTCCCCCACACACAGCAGTAACATCAACTTCCCCAAACACCCAGCAGTAACATCAACTCCCCCACACACACCCAGCACTTCATAATCAGCATTTCAGTGGTTTTTCGTTCCCAAGAGTGTATAATTGCTTATAATTTTCTAATGTGCAGGTACATGACTGTGGTTTTCAACTGTATTATGTTTCTATTATACAGGTATCGTATTTTTTTCCACTTTCCAATATTTGAGAGAGACGCTGCCTCCTCAGTAGTCCCATTCCACCTTCCCTTTGCTATTCGTGATGAAATATATTCTAACATCTTCCCCTCTTATGTCTTTCTCGCACACGTCTGGCAAAGACCCTTTGTCGGGTCACCCTGTCTCGGTGGAAGATAGCCGGTGTGTTTCAGTGAAAGGTCCGGCCTGTTTTTGCTGAGTCTGTACTCACGAATGGATGGTCCCTGTTTATTTTGCTGTGTCTGTACTAACGAGTGGAAGGTCCCTGTCTGTTTTGCTGTGTCTGTACTCACGAGTGGAAGGTCCCTGTCTGTTTTGCTGTCTGTACTCACGAATGGATGGTCCCTGTCTGTTTTGCTGAGTCTGTACTCACGAATGGATGGTCCCTGTTTGTTTTGCTGTGTCTGTACTAACGAGTGGAAGGTCCCTGTTTGTTTTGCTGTGTCTGTACTCACGAGTGGAAGGTCCCTGTCTGTTTTGCTGTGTCTGTACTCACGAGTGGAAGGTCCCTGTCTGTTTTTCTGTCTGTACTCACGAGTGGAAGGTCCCTGTCTGTTTTGTTGTGTCTGTAATTACGAGATTTCAGGGAAGTAGCTTATTCTCCTTGGTTGCTATTTTTAAAGCAAATCTTTCTGCTACTGTGAATCAGCTTTGTTACTCTTGGACTGCCAACTAGAAATCCTCCTCTACTTTGATTTCCTTTTAGAAATTTTGTATGTTGTCTCTCCTGTTTTTTTCCTCCCGTCTGTCAGTGAACGCATATCCAGACAATTGAAACATTGTAATTCACATTTCTTGGCTCAATGGATTTTTTGCAGTCATGAGGAAGCGGTAATCTCGTGTGGGGGTAATGGGAGGTAATAAAAGAATGGAAGGGTAGCTCTCAATTCTTAGATCAAGAGCCCTTCACAAGATGATGGATTCTCACTTGAAGGGCATTTCATCGCTGGCCTCTGGAGCTGGCCTCTGGGGGCTGGCCTCGTGGGGTTTTCATTATTAACTACGTGTTTCTTAAAGTGTTTCTTTCATATAGATAGAAGCTCATTTTCCAATCCAAGTTTCTTCTATTAGTCCCTAGAACTGCTGCTTCAGTGCTGATGTTGAGCTCTTCCAGTCCCTTGTAACTCACTGATGCTGAGCTCTTCCAGTCCCTTGTATCTTATGCTGAGCTCTTCCAGTCCCTTGTATCTTACTGATGCTGAGCTCTTCCAGTCCCTTGTATCTTACTTATGCTGAGCTCTTCCAGTCCCTTGTATCTTACTGATGCTGAGCTCTTCCAGTCCCTTGCATCTTACTGATGCTGAGCTCTTCCAGTCTTACGTCTCGTCCCTACAGCTACTTCCATCTTATTGTCTGGTTTTAGTAATTGATCAACACTTTTCTGGCTCTTCACCAGTGCCAGTATTGTGTGGTAGCTGGCTTCACCAGTGCCAGCACTGTGTGGTACCTGGCTTCACCAGTGCCAGCACTGTGTGGTAGCTGGCTTCACCAGTGCCAGCACTCTTTGGCAGCTGGTTTCTGGGATCAAGCCACAGTGGGTGTCGTCTATGTAAGAATCGTTCAGTTGAAAAACAAGATCCAGTCATTCTGCCTCGTCCCCTCTCATTCTTGTGGTTTCTTTGAAGTTGCCTCAAAGTTTTTCATTGCTGCCTCTATCAGTTTTCCTCTCCACTTTGTGTGATAGTATATATTATGATAATGGAGATTATATATAAATTAAGGGTATATTCTATATTCATAATATATACATATAAAGGGGATTCTGACTGGTAGGTGACATTTACGCAGGCATTGGAACAGAAGGGCCCTTTCAAGGGTCTCAGTGGTATGGAATGGAAGCCGTGTTCTTAATCGGTTTCTATATAGGTTAGAAGGAGGTTTTCAATAAGGTTTTTCTATTGTCCGAAAGCTGGCTTCAGTGCTGATGTTGAGCTCTTCAGTCCTTGTACCTCACTGATGCTGAGCAAGTTCATACCTTGTACTCTGTTGAGCTTGAGCTCTATCAGTCTTTGTATCTTACGGATTGCTGGAACGCTTCCAGACCCTTGCATCTGGATGATGCTGAGCTCTTACAGTCCTGTCTGTCCTAAAGCTAATGTCCATGAAAAACAAGTCAGTCATTTAGCTCGTCCCTCTCATCATGTGGTTGATGACTTTGAAGTTGTCTCAAGTTTTTCATGGCCTCTATCTTCCTGCCACTTTGTGTGTGATATATATTAATATATAAATATAATATATATAATATATATATATATATATATATATATATATATATATATATATATATATATAGGGAGGTACCACCTTTCACACACAGGACCAGGAGCTGGGTCTCGACCCCTGCAACGACAAATAGGTGAGTACACACAATCATTCCCAATTACCTCCCATTTCCCAGGTGTTGTATGACCCTGAGGATCGAAAAAAAATAATTACATTTCAATTTCTTCTCATTGTAAATCGGTTCCGGAATATCTTGAGGCAGACCAGACGCATCTTGGAGCTTGGCCACCGGGGTCTGGAGTGGCCTGGAACAAGGCAACAACTAGTTCTGCAAAGTTGTATGTTCCAGAGTTGACGTTTCCAGGTTTCCAGCAGTGCTGTTGGCTCTGCTGTCCCTGCTGTTCTGCCTACTGCTTGCTCCTGCTGCTATTCCTGCTGTGAGGAGAGACGAGGAACCTCCATTAAAAGTTTCTGCCAAGTTGTGAGTGCCTGCGAGGTCGTAATGTATATTCCAGGAGACAGTCTGGAAGTGTTGACCGCAGGTGAAGTCTTGGCCCCCTGGAACCCTGCCTGGAGGAGCTGCCTCTCATACTGTCTGTTTCATGCTGTTCCTCATGCTGTCTATATTTCAAGCCTTTATTATCTAAGTGATGTAGTCTGTCTTTTGGAACAACTGTCTCCGAGTCTCTCTCTGTCTTTCTGTCTCTCTGGCTCGTTGTCTCTTGATTAGGAGACGGAATCATTTTTTTTTTTTTTTGCAGTGAATTATGCTTTTTTGCTTTTTACCATGTGATTATAAAACTATAATAATGGTATTTATATCATAATTATGATAATTACGTGTAAGTATAAATTATTCTCTCTCTCTCTCTCTCTCTCTCTCTCTCTCACGTGCTTTTATTCTCAATGCTACTCAATTGTTCAATCTGAACATTCGAAGTCATGCATTTGTTGAATTCAAAGATTCTAACTCAGGTTCTTCACTGAAATTGGAATTTAAATGTTGCAAAGAATTATACTGAAACTCAAGAAGTACGAGGATGTGCATGTTGAATGTCAGCAGTTAACCGGCATTATCTGAATCCCTTCAAAGATTGTACCAAGCTCACACTCCAACAGCAAGTTAAATCTCCAGTGCCCTTTGTCTCTACTCTTAACTAACATTGGAGAGAGGGGAGGGGAATACAGAGTAGATACAGGGGAGAGGAGAGAGAGAGAGAGAGAGAGAGAGAGAGAGAGAGAGAGAGAGAGAGAGAGAGAGAGAGAGAGAGTGTGTGTGTGTGTGTGTGTACTTCCCTCAGGGCTAATATCAGAATACTGTTTAACATATTGGTCAGCGTTAGATGCTGAACTCTATAACATCATAACGTGTAATGTGTTGTGGGCAGAACTTGCCAGATTGTAATCTGCATATACCTCAAGCTGCACCCTTCATGGAGTAATAATAATAATAATGATTTTAGCAACGCACATTGGTTCACGGATCACAAGTTATCGTAATCTGAACGCCTCCCATTTCACAGGCGCTATATGACTTCCCCCTACGTGTTTAGCGCTTCTCCGTGAAAATATCATGTTAATGTAACACTATATTGCAGATATTAATTCTTTTAACAAATCCAGTGCGCCTCATGAGAGTCACTTGCCCGTAGAAATTTAGCGAGCTCTGAACGAGATGTTATGTATCTCGCTAGAGCTCAGACAAAACATCGACCTCTGAACGAGACCTGATACCTGCACCTCGCTAGATCGTAGGATTAGATTTCTAAATTTTACTGCCGAAATGGCTAGTTTATTGTGCACCCCCATATCCAGCCTGTGGGGATCACAATTACATATTTATTTAAGATCTATATTTGAGTTATGACCAACAATTTGGCATTTTATACGTATAAAAATACTTTGACATATCACATAGGGTATTATATCTGTATCTCTGTCCTCCTCCATAAGTGAATAATCAGACACAGTGTGTTCAAGAAAGTGGCCATAAGGCTGACCATGTCATACTCTGTATTTAGTTTGATTATCATCCGTGTGTCTGACAAGCTGCCAGTACTAGTAACCAAGCCTAAGCCTGGTTACTACAACAGTCCTCCTCTTGTTTACGTTTCAGGACGACGGGCAACCAGAACAGTGGCCAGATTAGATTTAGATTAAATTATATTAAGTTCGGTTAGATTAAGTTACAATAACTTAAGCTAAATTAAATTAGATTAAGTTCGATTAGATTAAACTGAGTTATATTAAGAACAAAAAAGGTACAATACCATGACTGGAACAATACAGAACCCACAGGTAAATTTCGCTCTCTCTCATGTGTCCGGGTTATTTGTATATTGGATTAGATTAAGTTAAGTTCTGTTAGAGTTAGTTAGGTTAGATAAACCTATATAAAAACACATTTAACCACAACTAATCAAATGAAAGCGGTTGCAACACGTCCGGCAGCGCGGAGTTACTGCAGCAACAAGAAATGTTCAAATCTGGACGGGTATCACATGCGGTGGGAGACTGAGCCGTGATAAGCGGTCAGCCACGAGGACAAGTATACAAAAGGAACCACAGAGGCTGATAAATACTGAATCATGTGTTATATTTGTTGGTTAATCTGTAAGTGATTCACCAAGTGTCACACGCCCCTCTCTCTACTTTCTTTCTCCATTCTCTTATCTCTCTCCTCTTCCTATTTCACCCTCTTGTCTGTCTTTTTTCTCTTTCTTTACACAGTGGTGTTTCAAGGGTAGGCTAAGATTCGCTGCCTTTATTTACAAACTAAGAATTATTACTCACGTTAGCTCATTTAAAAGCGTTCCCTAACATTCTCATTCTCTCTCTCTCTCTCTCTCTCTCTCTCTCTCTCTCTCTCTCTCTCTCTCTCTCTCTCAGGGGAAGTCTAAGAGTTCCTCCTTTTATTTTACAAGTTAAGAGTTATTGTGCCTCAGCTCATTACTAAACTTATTCCTTAATCTCACCAAAGTTTATTCAGTGTTGTGTATTTTAGGTTATAGCGAACAACACACACATGTAGGGAAGAGGGTGAAGCCAGGCCAGAGCTTTCACTCGGTCAGCTGAGTTGATTTTCTGTAATCTCCATATGTTGTGAGAACCTATTCCGTATTCGAGTCATCCAGGGAATGAATGGTCGCTGATGGAGTGATGTCCTCGAGAAGAGTACAGCAGGAAACTGGTGACGACTGCCCGTCGTGTGGCGTAATAGCTCACGATGTCGGACCAGATGAGGAAACCACATTGTGTTGTACTTATAGAAGTGCTTAGCCTATATATGTGATTCAGTAGAGTGGAGGGGGTTCTGTCCTTCGCCTATTGGGATGGTGGTAATTAGATAAACCGAGAGAGCTTTGGTTTTGTATGAATTGCAGGAAATTAAAATTCGGGTCGAGGCGAGAGAGGAGTTGCCATGCACGGTTCTCTCTATTGAAACGCAGCAGGAAGTTTGAGTGATAAGTACCCAAAGAGTGACTAAATTTTTGCCTAGTATAAAGTTTTGCAGATTTCATTGCCCAGTAAATATGAAATAAGTCTTGACGCTTCAGGTTTACTGTCTTGCCTGTACGATTCACAAGAGTTATTTTTTATTTTTATTGTTGCCGAATATCATTTTCAGGATGTTAGTGTTACTGTTCGGTGCTACATCCCCTTCCTTCAGTCTCACGACGTAGATAGTAACATCTTGGTGTCTAGAGGCGGTCACCAGTGTTTTCTCAAGAGTATGTGTAATTTGTCATGGTTTTTCCCCGGGGGTATATTGCTGATGGCTGGCGAGTCATCTGGCTGAAGGCAATGGGCATCCCCTCTCACGTAGAAGAAATTGTTAAAAATTGTTTATCAGCATACCCCTGGAGGGAGGTACCTTGATACCAGTGATGGGCTCTTGATATTTAGAGTTGGAAAAGCTCTTTCCTTTCTTAGATCGAGCCAGGTTGATTCCCCAGTTCTCAGGCGCAGTGTGATATGTACGGATGATAACCATCTGCATAGGCATAGGCTTAGGCGATAAAGTAGGGAGTTCAGGTATGCATTCCTCAGCGAAGAAACACGCACATACTCTTGTAGTACGCCGCCACAGACCAAATCTCTCTCAACCTTGACCGTTAAATAATTATCCTAAGAAATTAACAATGAAGGCAGTCACTCAGAAAATATCAAGATGAAATTCCTAGTGCTTGTAGCTTAGTCACGAGTCCCTAGTGTCACACCAGATTAAAAATACTAACAATGTCCAGTACAGGTACATATCTCATCTTGGACTTCATCCAGTAATACTAAGAGTATAGCTGAAGCGGGTTTCGGGGATCAACGCCCCCCGCGGTAAGGTCTGTGGCCACATGGGTCCGTGACTTCACATCGAGTAGTTTATCATAAGGTTAGCTGCAGTGACCTTTACATGAAACATATTAACAATCATATAGCAGTGATAGGAAAACAATACTTTCACTTGCTGTGGAGACTCACACAGAGAAATGTCCCAGTGAATGAAGGTAATCATTTACTGGAAAACACTCAGCTCTTCCTCTGACGCACTGAAACCTCCATATATAAGTAAGCTTGCTGGCTAAGTCGGTAGAGCCGTAGACTTGCAAATGCAAAACCGTCTGTTCAAATCCTCCTGGCATATGCTGCTTCCACGATATTGTGGCAGTCTCTTTTAATTATGTCATACTTACAAAGTTGGCTATTTACCCTGTGTTACGAAAATTCCGAGGCAATGCTAGCTGGTTAGCACAGCAACACAGCAACAGTGGGTTCACCATGCATTGCAACTCAGTATTTAAGAAGATGCATCACTTTGTCTTGCAGAGTTGCAGCTAGCCATGAAGGCTGTCTGGGACTCTCGTCTTCCAGCAAAATTATTTCCTTCTGTCATTGTAGTGGCTGAATAGTGTCGACGGGATGATATCCACGGACCAGGAACCACCAGAGGTTTACAGCAGACTGTTCCTCATGCTTCTTATCATTTGTGCCTTTTTCTTCCATTTAAAGACGGCCCTAGGAGCATTACAGTCCCCTTTCCCTACTCTCTAATGTATCTCTCTCTCTCACGCACACACACACACACACACACACACACACACACACACACACACTCACACTCAGCTTTCTCTTCCCCCTCTCGCATTCTTCTTCCGCCCTGCAGACCCTCTCGTATTCCTCTCCCTCTCCACTCACAACTAGAGAAACAAGACTGATCTACCGGCACACACACACACACACACACACAACACACACACACACACACCACACACACACACACACACACACTACTAATCAAACAGCTGTTACCATGGTAAAGCTATGACCGTTGTATTTGCGTGTTTGTTTAGAGTTTTACCATATTTCTGTGTGCATTGCTTTGCAGTTGTAACACAGGTGTTTTTGTCTGTTTGCAGGTGTGCAGAGATGTTTCCCTCGTCCCTTCATGGACAATCTGCGACCTCTTCAGTTCCGTAAGTATTGCTGTCTTAAACACGTTTTGTTCCGTACACACACACACACACACACACACACACACACACACACACACACACACACACACACACACACACACACACACACATATATATATATATATATATATATATATATATATATATATATATATATATATGCAAAACAACCACTCTGAAAGAATAGAGAAATTCCAAGCGCTTTCGTGACTACTCACATTATCAAGGAACTATGAAAGTAAAGCATCCAAGGAAGCTATATAAGGGGTCTGGCCAACCCATGATGATCCTTTTCAAATCACTTGTTCTCTCTAGGCTGGAATACTGCTGTACATTAACATCTCCATTCAAAGCAGGTGAAATCGCAGATCTAGAGAGTGTACAGAGATCCTTTACTGCACGTATAAGTTCTGTCAAGCACCTTAACTACTGGGAACGCTTGGAAGCACTTGACTTGTACTCGTTGGAACGCAGGAGGGAGAGATGTATCATAATCTACACTTGGAAAATCTTGGAAGGAATGGTCCCAAATCTGCACACAGAAATCACTCCCTACGAAAGTAAAAGACTGGGCAGGCGATGCAAAATGCCCCCAATAAAAAGTAGGGGCGCCATTGGTACACTAAGGGAAAACACCGTAAGTGCCCAGGCCCAAAACTGTTCAACAGCCTCCCATCAAGCATTAGGGGAATTGCCAATAAACCCCTGGCTGCCTTCAAGAGAGAGCTGGACGGATACCTAAAGTCAGTGCCGGATCAGCCGGGCTGTGGCTCGTACGTTGGACTGCGTGCGGCCAGCAGTAACAGCCTAGTTGATCAGGCCCTGATCCATCGGGAGGCCTGGTCATGGACCGGGCCGCGGGGGCGTTGATCCCCGGAATAACCTCCAGGTAACCTCCAGCACCTCACTATCAGATCCCACAACGGTTAAACACCTGACGCGCGCCGACCCAACTTGGATAGGTCCTTTGCACAACTCACCCACAAACTATTCTACCCAAGAAAATTTAAAAATTATTATTTGTCCAGTGTATTATTAAATTCTTCCCAAATTCTATTAATTATAAATGGATCTAGTTTATATAAACCAAAGGAAATATTCATATTATTGTCAAAACTGCTTTTTATGAAACAAGATTCAATTATATTCCTGTCGACCATGGACTTGCTTGATACTACTTTCTCAACTTTTTGAAAATCAATTGGATGGTTAAAATCTCTTACATGAATAAATTGAGCATTGGAATCTTGTCCAGTTCTAATGCTATATTTATGTTGTTTTAATCTTAGTTCGAGATTTTTACCAGTTTGACCGTAATAAACTTTATCGCAAATTTTACAAGGAATCTTATAGACACATCCATCAGCATTTTGGGGGGAATTCTTTATCAAAAGTTTTTTTTACTGTATCAAGATTTTTGAATACAACTTTAATATTAAAAGTCTTAAGAAGAGAAGGCATATCAACCAAGTTTTCATGGTAAGGGAGAACCAACATATTTTTAGTTGAATAAGGCTAGTTGTCCCTTTTTGGATTGTAAAAAGTATTTCTAGCAACTTTAAAAGATTTATCAATTACATATATATATATATATATATATATATATATATATATATATATATATATATATATATATATATATATATATATATATATATATCGTGCCGAATAGGTAAAATTGGTCAGCAAGAACTCATTTTAAATTAAGTTCTTTCTAAAATTTTCTCTTATAAGCTTAAAGATACATTTTTTCATTTATGTTTATGTAAAAATTAATAATTATGTACGAAAATAACCTTAGAAAACTTGCCTAACCTTGTTATAACAAGCGCAATTTAATTTAGCCTAATCCAACTAGATATATTTTAGATAAGTTTACAATAATTTCATAATAAACAATGAAATATATTTTTTTCGTTAGATTCAGAATGATTTTTGCGAAATTATTGCATACACAAATTTTCGCTTGTCTTATTCGGCAAGAAAAGCGTTGCTATTTAGACCAAAATAGCAAGCTTTACTTATTCGGCACGTAAAATAATCGTAAAATGGCGATCTTAACAACGCAGAACAAGTCAAATGGCAATGGAAATCTTTAGCCCAAGATCTTTCACATTCTTATGCGTCGTCAGGAGCTATGCAATGTTGGATATCTAGCAACAGATAGGAGAAAATTTTCTTTGGGGCAAGATAGAAGCGTGCCGTGTTGACATATACCTGGTTGTCGTTATGTCACGCCTATAACCCACAAGTTTGTGTGTATATATGAGCCTAATCCATGTTTGTGTGTATATATGAGCCTAACCCATGTTTGTGTGTATATATGACCCTTACCTGTGTATACGCAACCCTGATTCACATTATGAGTGTAATACTCAGTGTAAACAGCCGTAACCCTCATATCTACATATACAGCCCTGACCTACACGTGTGTAAATACAACCAGATCTAATTAGTGTATATTCAACCGTGACCCATGTTCAGTATGTGTATTTACAAGTCTGACCTACTGGTATATATACAGCCCTGACCCAGTGTGTATTTAAAACCTAGTCCCACACGTGTATATATGACCCTGGCTCAGGTGTATAAATGATCCTGGATCACGTGTGTATATATGACCCTGGACCACGTGTATATATGACCCTGGACCACGTGTATATATATGACCGTGGCCCATTTGTATACATGACCCTGGACCACGTGTATATATATATGACCGTGGCCCATTCGTATACATGACTCTGGACCACGTGTATATATGACCACACACGTGTATGCTTGGAAAAATAACACGTGTGCAACTAACGAGACAGTTTATGTAGGCAACGTTTCACTCTCCAGGAGTTTTGTCAATGTTTTGACAAAGCACATTATCACAAATGCATATATGTGATGCCTCACCATGTACAGATACGTATATAACAATATACTTCCGATGTGTGACACAATAACAACATGGAAGATAATATGTTAGGTAAAAGAACACAGATGCAACTAATGTGATATTTTATTGTGGCAACGTTTCGCTCTCCAGGAGCTTTGTCGAGCCGTTGCCAGACAGCAACCTTGAGTATAATCGTATGTTTGGTATATATCATTCATATTTAGATACCCATGTCTCGTAACGTCGACTGGTCACATGTATTTGACAGCATGAGAATGGAGAAGCGCTGCAAGTCTACTAGCCCATGCTAGGCCTTTCTCAAATCCACCCCCCTCTGTCCAGCCTCTTTTTTGAAGTTATCTAAAGATTTTAGCTTGAGTGACCCTATGTGGCAGACTGAGTGGTAGCTGGAGTCTTGTGCTGCACTGTCCCTTACATCACACAACCGGTCATACATTATGTCACTTGTACAGTTTGACATAACTGAGAATATATGCTGAATTACATTTGTCAATATTAATAATATATATATATATATATATATATATATATATATATATATATATATATATATATATATATATATATATATATATATATTGCAAGACAAGCCACCGGGGGGTGGAAATAATTAGCTCAAGTGCTTTCACACAGAGGCTGGTGCCACCGTGCTAGCATACTCTGACAAAACTTACCATATTTCTCCCGTTGCTGCCCTTGCAACAGCTCCTGATGACTCACTGAGAATTGTTGAAAGTACTTGAGCTAAACGATTCCCCTCTCCCCCGTGGCTTGTCTTGCATCGTTAAAATCGCCTGTCGTGCCGAATACATAAAACTCGCAATTTTGGCTTAAATAACAACACTCTTCTTGCTGAATAAGGCAACCGAAAATTTATGTATGCAATAATTTCGCAAAAATCATTCTGAATCTAACGAAAAAATATTTCATTGTGTTTGTTTATCATTAAATTATTGTAAACTTATCTAAAATATATTTAGTTGGATTAGGCTAAATTAAATTGCGCTTGTTATAATAAGGTTAGGTAAGATTTCTTAAGGTTCTTTTAGTACAAAATTATTATTTTTTACGTTAACATAAATGAAAAAATATATCTTTAAACATATAACAGAAAATTTTAGAGAGGACGTTATTTTAAATAAGTTCTTGGTAATATACCAGTTTTACCTATTCGGCACGACACACACACACACACAGACACACACACACAGACACACACAGACACACACACACAGACACACAGACAGACACAGACACAGACACACACACACAGACAGACAGACAGACAGACAGACACACACACACACACACACACACACACACACACACACACACACACACACACACACACACACACACAGCACAGCACAGAAGGGAACATCAAGAGGGAATATACCAACAAGTGTTGGATGACATACGAACAACTGAGGAGGAGGTGAAGAAGCTCTTAAGTGACCTTGACACCTCAAAGGAGATGGGACCGGACAACATCTCCCCATGGGTCCTTAGAGAAGGAGCAGAGATGCTGTGCGTGCCTCTAACCACAATCTTCAACACATCCCTTAAAACTGGGCAACTACCTGAGAAATGGAAGACAGCTAGTGTAGTCCCCATATTTAAGAAAGGAAACAGAAACAAGGCACTAAACTACAGACCTGTATCTCTGACATGTATTGTGTGCAAAGTCATGGAGAAGATTATCAGGAGGAGAGTGGTCGAACACCTGGAAAGGAACAAGATTATAAATGAAAACCAGCATGGATTCATGGAAGGCAAATCTTGTATCACAAACCTCCTGGAGTTTTATGACAAGGTAACAGAAGTAAGACACGAGAGAGAGGGGTGGGTAGATTGCGTTTTCCTAGACTGCAGGAAGGCTTTTGACACAGCTCCCCACAAGAGATTAGTGCAGAAGCTGGAGGATCAGGCGCATGTAAAAGGGAGGGCACTGCAATGGATAAGGGAATACCTGACAGGGAGGCAGCAACGAGTCATGGTACGTGAAGAGGTATCACAGTGGGCGCCTGTTACGAGCGGGGTCCCACAGGGGTCAGCTCTAGGACCAGTGCTATTTTTGATATATGTGAACGACATGATGGAAGGAATAGACTCTGAAGTGTCCCTGTTCGCAGATGACGTGAAGTTGATGAGAAGAATTAAATCGGACGAGGATGAGGCAGGACTGCAAAGAGACCTGGACAGGCTGGACATGTGGTCCAGTAACTGGCTTCTCGAATTCAATCCAGCCAAATGCAAAGTCATGAAGATTGGGGAGGGGCAAAGAAGACCGCAGACAGAGTATAGGCTAGGTGGAGGAGGAGGAGGAGGAGGTCGAGGAGGAGGTGCAGAAGCTGCTAAGTGACCTTGATACCTCAAAGGCGATGGGACCGGGCATCTCCCCGTGGGTCCTTAAAGAAGGAGCAGAGACGCTGTGCGTGCCCCTAACCACAATCTTCAACACATCCCTTGAAACTGGGCAACTACCTGAGAAATGGAAGACGGCAAATGTAGTCCCCATATTTAAGAAAGGAAACAGAAACGAGGCACTAAACTACAGACCTGTGACTCTGACTTCTATAGTATGCAAAGTCATGGAGAAGGTTATCAGGAGGAGAGTGGTGGAACACCTGGAACGGAACAAGATTATAAATGAAAACCAGCATGGGTTCATGGAAGGCAAATCCTGTGTCACAAACCTTCTGGAGTTTTATGACAAGGTAACAGAAGTAAGACACGAGAGAGAGGGGTGGGTTGATTGCATTTTCCTGGACTGCAGGAAGGCCTTTGACACAGTTCTTCACAAGAGATTAGTGCAGAAGCTGGAGGATCAGGCACATATAACAGGGAGGGCACTGCAGTGGATCAGGGAATACCTGACAGGGAGGCAACAACGAGTTATGGTACGTGAAGAGTTATCACAGTGGGCGCCTGTGACGAGCGGGGTCCCACAGGGGTCAATTCTAGGACCAGTGCTATTTTTGATATATGCGAACGACATGATGGAAGGAATAGACTCTGAAGTGTCCCTATTCGCAGATGATGTGAAGCTGATGAGAAGAATTAAATCGGATGAGGATGAGGCAGGACTGCAAAGAGACCTGGACAGGCTGAAAACGTGGTCCAGAAACTGGCTTCTCGAATTCAGCCCTGCCAAATGCAAAGTCATGAAGATTGGGGAATGGCAAAGAAGACCGCAGACAGAGTATAGGCTAGGTGGACAAAGGCTACAGACCTCACTCAGGGAGAAAAATCTTGGGGTGACAATAACACCGAGCACGTCACCGGAGGCACACATCAACCAAATAACTGCTGCAGCATACGGGCGCCTGGCAAACTTGAGAATAGCGTTCCGATACCTTAATAAGGAATCGTTCAAGACACTGTACACTGTGTATGTTAGGCCCATACTGGAGTATGCAGCACCAGTCTGGAACCCACACCTGGTCAAGCACGTCAAGAAGTTAGAGAAAGTACAAAGGTTTGCAACAAGGCTAGTTCCAGAGCTCAGGGGAATGCCGTACGAGGAAAGGTTGAGGAAAATCGGACTGACGACACTGGAGGACAGAAGGGTCAGGGGAGACATGATAACGACATACAAGATACTGCGGGGAATAGACAAGGTGGACAGAGACGGGATGTTCCAGAGAGGGGACACAGAAACAAGGGGCCACAATTGGAAGCTGAAGACTCAGACGAGTCACAGGGACGTTAGGAAGTATTTCTTCAGTCACAGAGTCTTCAGGAAGTGGAATAGCCTAGAAAGAGTAGTGGAGGCAGGAACCATACATAGTTTTAAGAAGAGGTATGACAAAGCTCAGGAAGCAGAGAGGGAGAGGACCCAGTAGCGATCAGTGAAGAGGCGGGGCCAGGAGCTGAGTCTCGACCCCTGCAACCACAATTAGGTGAGTACATACACACACACACACAGTGTTACATAACGCGATATACAAAGTTTGACATGATACAACATGTACGGTCTCACAATGTGATACACGATCTTTCGTAATGTGATATAGTCTTGCTTAATAAAATAGTCTTACAAAAAATAATATAAACATAACGTGATATATGCAGCTTTACTTAACGTGATTCACCCAGCTTTACTTATCGTGATGTACGCAGCTTTATTTATCGTGATGTACGCAGCTTTATTTATCGTGATGTACGCAGCTTTACTTATCGTGATGTACGCAGCTTTATTTATCGTGATGTACGCAGCTTTATTTATCGTGATGTACGCAGCTTTACTTATCGTGATGTACGCAGCTTTACTTATCGTGATGTACGCAGCTTTATTTATCGTGATGTACGCAGCTTTACTTATCGTGATGTACGCAGCTTTACTTAACGTGATGTATACAGCTTTACTTAACGTGATGTACACAGTTTTACTTAACGTGATGTACACAGTTTTACTTAACGTGATGTACCTGGAGAGTTTACCTGGAGAGAGTTTCGGGGGTCAACGCCCCCGCGGCCCGGTCTGTGACCAGGCCTCCTGGTGGATCAGCGCCTGATCAACCAGGCTGTTGCTGCTGGCTGCACGCAAACCAACGTACGAGCCACAGCCCGGCTGATCAGGAACTGACTTTAGGTGCTTGTCCAGTGCCAGCTTGAAGACTGCCAGGGGTCTGTTGGTAATCCCCCTTATGTGTGCTGGGAGGCAGTTGAACAGTCTCGGGCCCCTGACACTTATTGTATGGTCTCTTAACGTGCTAGTGACACCCCTGCTTTTCATTGGGGGGATGGTGCATCGTCTGCCAAGTCTTTTGCTTTCGTAGTGAGTGATTTTCGTGTGCAAGTTCGGTACTAGTCCCTCTAGGATTTTCCAGGTGTATATAATCATGTATCTCTCCCTCCTGCGTTCCAGGGAATACAGGTTTAGAAACCTCAAGCGCTCCCAGTAATTGAGGTGTTTTATCTCCGTTATGCGCGCCGTGAAAGTTCTCTGTACATTTTCTAGGTCGGCAATTTCACCTGCCTTGAAAGGTGCTGTTAGAGTGCAGCAATATTCCAGCCTAGATAGAACAAGTGACCTGAAGAGTGTCATCATGGGCTTGGCCTCCCTAGTTTTGAAGGTTCTCATTATCCATCCTGTCATTTTTCTAGCAGATGCGATTGATACAATGTTATGGTCCTTAACGTGATGTACACAGCTTTACTTAACGTGATGTACACAGCTTTACTTAACGTGATGTACACAGCTTTACTTAACGTGATGTAACAGCTTTATTAACGTGATGTACACAGCTTTACTTAACGTGATGTACACAGCTTTACTTAACGTGATGTACACAGCTTTACTTAACGTGATGTACACAGCTTTACTTAACGTGATGTACACAGCTTTACTTAACGTGATGTACACAGCTTTACTTAACGTGATGTACACAGCTTTACTTAACGTGATTCACGCAGTTTTACTTAACGTGATGTACACAGCTTTACTTAACGTGATGTACACAGCTTTACTTAACGTGATGTACACAGCTTTACTTAACGTGATGTACACAGCTTTACTTAACGTGATGTACACAGCTTTACTTAACGTGATGTACACAGCTTTACTTAACGTGATGTACACAGCTTTACTTAACGTGATGTACACAGCTTTACTTAACGTGATGTACACAGCTTTACTTAACGTGATGTACACAGCTTTACTTAACGTGATGTACACAGCTTTACTTAACGTGATGTACACAGCTTTACTTAACGTGATGTACACAGCTTTACTTAACGTGATGTACACAGCTTTACTTAACGTGATTCACGCAGTTTTACTTAACGTGATGTACACAGCTTTACTTAACGTGATGTACACAGCTTTACTTAACGTGATGTACACAGCTTTACTTAACGTGATGTACACAGCTTTACTTATCGTGATTCACCCAGCTTTACTTATCGTGATGTACGCAGCTTTACTTAACGTGATGTACACAGCTTTACTTAATGTGCGGCATAAAATATTTTATAATTTTTGTGTAAGGAGGACTGGGGATCGAACCGGTAACCTGGCAGCTCAGGTCCACAACTACACCAACTTAACCACGGAATTTCTTCTGGTTGTCGTCTGGCTTGATAACCTGGTTGTCGTCTCACATAACCTGGTTGTCGTCTGGCATGATAACCTGGTTGTCGTCTCACATAACCTGGTTGTCGTCTGTCATAACCTGGTTGTCGTCTGGCATGATAACCTGGTTGTCGTTTGGCATGATAACCTGGTTGTCGTTTGGTATAATAACATGGTTGTCGTCTCACATAACCTGGTTGTCGTTTGGTATAATAACCTGGTTGTCGTCTCACATAACCTGGTTGTCGTTTGGTATAATAACCTGGTTGTCGTCTCACATAACCTGGTTGTCGTCTGGTATGATAGCCTGGTTGTCGTCTGGCATAACCTGGTTGTCGCTTGGTATGATAACCTGGTTGTCGTCTGGCATGATAACCTGGCTGTCGTCTCACATAACCTAGTTGTCGTCTGGCATGATAACCTGGTTGTCTCGCATAACCTGGTTGTCGTCTAGCATAACCTGGTTGTCGTCTGGCATGATAACCTGGTTGTCGTCTGGTATGATAACCTGGTTGTCGTCTCACATAACCTAGTTGCCGTCTGTCATAACCTGATTGTCGTCTCACATAACCTGGCTGTCGTCTGGCATGATAGCCTGGTTGTCGTCTTGCATGATAACCTGGTTGTCGTCTGGCATGATAACCTTGTTGTCGTTTGGCATGATAACCTGGTTGTCGTTTGGCATGATAACCTGGTTGTCGTCTCACATAACCTAGTTGTTGTCTGGCATGATAACCTGGTTGTCGTCTGGCATGATAACCTGGTTTTCGTCTGGCATGATAACCTGGTTGTCGTCTGGCATGATAACCTGGTTTTCGTCTGGCATGATAACCTGGTTGTCGTCTGGCATGATAACCTGGTTGTCGTCTGGCATGATAACCTGGTTTTCGTCTGGCATGATAACCTGGTTTTCGTCTGGCATGATAACCTGGTTGTCGTCTGGCATGATAACCTGGTTGTCGTCTGGCATG
This sequence comes from Cherax quadricarinatus, assembly GCF_026875155.1. Taxonomy (NCBI): domain Eukaryota; kingdom Metazoa; phylum Arthropoda; class Malacostraca; order Decapoda; family Parastacidae; genus Cherax; species Cherax quadricarinatus. Next base: position 23,720,498 of record NC_069412.1, on the reverse strand, counting down.
ATAACCTGGTTGTTGTCTGGCATGAGAACCTGGTTGTCGTCTGGCATGATAACCTGGTTGTTGTCTGGCATGATAACCTGGTTGTCGTCTGGCATGATAACCTAGTTGTCGTCTGGCATGATAACCTGGTTGTTGTCTGGCATGATAACCTGGTTGTCGTCTGGCATGATAACCTGGTTGTCGTCTGGCATGATAACCTGGTTGTCGTCTGGCATGATAACCTGGTTGTCGTCTGGCTGTCGCCGTTGCAGGTTGTCGCCTGGTTGTCGTCTGGCTGTCGTCGTTGCAGACGATGCAACATCCCCCCAATGAAAAGCAGGGGTGTCACTAACACGTTAAGAGACAATACAATAAGTTTCAGGGACTCGAGACTGTTCAACTGCCTCCCAGCACACATAAGGGGGATTACCAATAGACCCCTGGCAGTCTTCAAGCTGGCACTGGACAAGCACCTAAAGTCGGTACCTGACCAGCCGGGCTGTGGCTCGTACGTTGGATTGCGTGCAGCCAGCAGTAACAGCCTGGTTGATCAGGCTCTGATCCACCAGGAGGCCTGGTCACAGACCGGGCCGCGGGGGCGTTGACCCCCGGAACTCTCTCCAGGTAAACTCCAGGTTGTCGTCTGGCATGATAACCTGGTTGTCGTCTGGCATGATAACCTGGTTGTCGTCTGGCATGATAACCTCCTTATTACTTGTGTTCATATGCTCTCTCTCCTCTCCCTCTCTCCCTCTTTCCCTCTCTCCCTCTTTCCCTCTCTCCCTCTTTCCCTCTCTCTCCCTGACCTGGTTATTCCTGCTAACTGGCTATACCGACCATCTGACTGTCAGTCAACTCTAGGTCCGTATAAGACGGCCGCCTCCTATTTACGACCACAAGTTCGTAATGTCCACCGTCATGTTAGTGCTGTCAGTTGATTACTTACCATCACGTCACTACGATTTCGTGAGCGAGAACTCTCTTATCTAATTAACTTTCGTATTGCATCAAGGCTTCGCGGAATGTTGGTGCTGCAACACCTTTCCTAGAAGCTGTCGGTAGTCGCCTCTTTTAAAGAAAGGGCATTTCTGAAAGGAGATATGGTTGAGCTCGCTCAAGGAAAAGGTAGGGGGAGGGAGAGAGAAGAAAGGGAAAGAGGGAGGGAAGGAATAGGTAGAGGGAAATAGAAAGAGGGGGAGAGAGAGAGGGAGTGAGAGGTAACAGAAAGAAGGGAGTGAGAGGGGGCAAGACTTGTTTAAAATTCTGTACGCTGAGTTTGAGTGATGATTTCTCGACTCCGAGCAGCATCGAGTTAGTAGAAATCTCCACACTAAACCATCATCTTACACATTTTTACTCGTGTGATATACAAAAGTAAAGTGCTGAGTGGCACTCTCCACCTAGCCCGTATTCCCAGCAAGCTACGCAAGTGGAGTTGTTTTTCTAACCTTGGCCCCGTCGAAGTTTGCTTGACACGGTGAAAGCCGTGACAAAGGCGGAAGGGCTCACATACATCCCCCCTAGTCCTAGGAGATAGCGTGTGTGTGAGGATACCAAGGCCGCCTCGGAGCTGTTATCTTACAACTCGCATGATGTAACCTACTGTGTCCTACTTATCATGTGCGATAACCAACTGATCACACAGGTGGAACCTACTTAACGCGTCACGACAGGTGAGGCACCCCTGAGTTAGCACGTACTGGTTGGGGAGGGGGGGGGGAAGAACGTAAACAAACGGAAACCTAAGAAATTTTCGAAAAAATAAATCTCTCATTATTATTGCTGGAAATATTTATAGCCAATCCACAATTTGGAAGGGCGACTTTAAAGACGTTTCGCCCTGGACCATATCGTTAGTAAGCGACTTAAACAACTGTCCAGGACGGACCGAAACGTCATCCAAATTTAGTTGGAACTGTGGATCAGAGAGGTTATAGACAGTTAATGCCAGGGGTCATCGACTGTTAAGGACGAAAGTCGTGGACAGACGCAAGGTGTCAAATCGCGGACAGGTGCAAATAAAGGAAGTCGTCGGCTCCGGCTAGAATCGATAAACTCCATCACTACGAAAGTATTAACGATGTCAAGGCTACAGTGAAGGGACGAGCACGTCAAACAATACACACAGTAGAGGTGGACTTTTCATGAAGCGACGTGTCGCCATAAAAAAACTATTTATCGAGTCTTGATTAAAGCCTTGTTTAGGTCGACTCATCTCCTGGTAATAAGTTGGGCTCTGCCTCGTGCGTTTTGCATCACTAGTTGTCTAGCCTCGCATCCACTCAATGTTTCAGCCTGCTGTCTCATGTCCCTCATTATCTATCTCCTCTATCCGTCTTTTTCTATTGTCTATTCTGTGCGTGCTGCTGCGTGTGGGTCAGCACACCTGGCCAACAAGCTACCTAGCATGTAATGAACAGTGGGAGGCATCAAACATGTACTGAGGCTGAGTGTGTGACCGCCTTCCTCAGTATTGTCTCTCATCATATAGTCAAGGCACCATGCCACGCCACTTTACCCTCCCCCCCCCCTCTCACGGTACAGTGCCGTCTGTGCTTCCCTTTCCACCACTACCCTTCCCCAGTCACTACTTCTACTCCCCTACAGCACTCCAGACACAGCCAATCCATCTCCCCACCACACTCTTGCCTTTCTTCAGATCTCCGTTCCCCCACTCTTTATTTATTTTTGTCTCTGCTGGCTTTCCACAGGGGGCAGTTTTGCGCCTCCTAATATTCCCAAGATTTCAACAACAACAAAATCTAGACGAAGAATATGTAACTACATAAATAAGATGACACCAACATAGGATGGGCGAAAGGGCGTTTTCCTGACAAGTTTGGATACAAAGGCAGGTTGCAAAACTAGGCTTTTTAACTGCGTTTTACCATGTCACGATAAAACTCTACGCAGAACGAAACATATTTTTTTTTTAATTTTTGTGACTCTCTCTCCCAAAATGGGATAAATTCTCAGGATATATTGAACCTCAGGATATTTTTCACACGTCACTCCGCCCCGTCCAATCCTCACTCCTAACCTCTCTAAGCTCTATAGGATGAAACAAGAGAATCTATCTAAGCTCTATAAAACCATATTTCCAACCATTCCTGCAGAAACCCACCGATATTCTAGTGACTCGTGACTTGTTCACTGGAGTCAGTAAACACCTGTGACCCCGCACAGGTGTTGAACAGAAGACGGGGTGAAGGGTGCTGTGAGAAGGACAACTACGATTTCTAAGCTGCTCTAATACTACTACTACTACTACTACTACTGCTACTACTACTACTACTACTAATATCTGTTTAAACAAGTACATATACAAGGTATACAGTCCTAGCTGACATCAATGACATACTACTATATAGAAAGCCGCTTGTTGTGCTGAGCATTTCGGGCAAATTAGGTAAATTTTGTCCCGGGATGCGACCCACACCAGTTCACTAACACCCAGGTACCCATTTTACTGATGGGTGAAGAGGAACGGTAGGTGTCTTATGGAAAACGTTCTAATGGTTTCCAGCCGTACCCGGGTGATCGATCCCCGGACCTCAGTGTGTGAGCTGAGTGCGCTAGCGACATAGCTATGGGACACTGACGCTGTAGTGAGTATACCCGGCTACCTCGTGGGTATACCCGGCTACCTCGTGAGTATACCCGGCTACCTCGTGAATATACCCGGCTACCTCGTGAGCATGCCCGGTTGCCTCGTGAGTATGCCCGGCTACCTCGTGAGTATACCTAGCCACCATATCAAGTATATTTAAACTGTGTTTGCTTGCACTGCTGACAGTCCTGCTCTCTCAAAGAAATTAAAACGAGGAGATGAAAGTCGGTTCGAAGAAAAAGGAGATTTTAGAAATCCATTAACATTTTTGTTCCTACTGAACAGGACAGTCGAGAGGAAGCAGAAACCCGTGTTTGTAAGTTTTTGATAAAAAAGTGAGATAGGTGGCGGTATTGTACCTCTGTAGCTGCTGTATTGTACCTTTGTAGCTGCGGTACTGTACCTTTGTAGCTGCTGTATTGTACCTTTGTAGCTGCGGTACTGTACCTTTGTAGCTGCTGTATTGTACCTTTGTAGCTGCGGTACTGTACCTTTGTGGCTGCGACATTGTACCTCTGTAGCAACGGTATTGTAACTGTAGCAACGGTATTGTACCTCTGTAGCCGCGGTATTATATCTCTGTAGCAGCTGTATTGCACCTCTGTAGCAGCTGTATTGTACCTCTGTAGCAGCTGTATTGTACCTTTGCAGGCAACATTATCCTGGCCGGACGGTGTTGTGTGCCACCCGACCCGACTAGACTAGTTTATTCTAGCTTAGTCTAGTCTGGTCTGGTCTGGTCTAGTCTAGTCTGGTCTAGTCTAGACCAGATCTGCCAAGCCAGGACAGGCCAGACCAGGCCAGGCCAAGTCAGGCTAGACCACACCAGACCAGGCCAGGGGTCAAAGACAGGGGATGGTGAATATAACATGGAGGAACACGGGCGAGCAGGTGTACAGGCTCCTGGTCCCTCCCTCCCTCACACCTAGGAACATGGGAGGACCTGGTATTCTAAGCTCCTAGTCACTTTCCATAGTTCTGGTCTCGCCGGAGTTCATGAGTCACTTATCGAGTGTTGGCACTCCTGACGCAGGGATGCTCGTCTGGCTATCTTTCTCTCTCTCTCTCTTCTACTCTTCTCTCTCTCTCTCTCTTTTCCTCTTATCAGCCTCCCTATCAGACGAGATTATTACACTTATGTTCTTGGTCTCTGATGTATTGTTACACAGCCTTTGTGTATTTCGCATATTATCGCTTGTTATTCTTCTGGTTTTGTGATTTGTTACTCGCATAACAGCACAAGTAACAACAACAAGTAGCACCATCTGTGTGTTAACGTGCCCAACAAGTAGCACCATTTGTGTGTAAAGATACTTATTAGGTAGCAGCATCCGTGTGTAAAGATACTTATTAGGTAACAGCATCCGTGTGTAAAGATACTTATTAGGTAGCAGCATCTGTGTGTAAAGATACTTATTAGGTAGCAGCATCCGTGTGTAAAGATACTTATTAGGTAGCAGCATCCGTGTGTAAAGATACTTATTAGGTAGCAGCATCCGTGTGTAAAGATACTTATTAGGTACAGCATCCGTGTGTAAAGATACTTATTAGGTAGCAGCATCTGTGTGTAAAGATACTTATTAGGTAGCAGCATCAGTGTGTAAAGATACTTATTAGGTAGCAGCATCCGTGTGTAAAGATACTTATTAGGTAGCAGCATCCGTGTGTAAAGATACTTATTAGGTAGCAGCATCTGTGTGTAAAGATACTTATTAGGTAGCAGCATCCGTGTGTAAAGATACTTATTAGGTAGCAGCATATGTGTGCAAAGATACTTATTACGTAGCAGCATCCGTGTGTAAAGATACTTATTAGGTAGCAGCATCCGTGTGTAAAGATACTTATTAGGTAGCAGCATCCGTGTGTAAAGATACTTATTAGGTAGCAGCATCTGTGTGTAAAGATACTTATTAGGTAGCAGCATCCGTGTGTAAAGATACTTATTAGGTAGCAGCATATGTGTGCAAAGATACTTATTACGTAGCAGCATCCGTGTGTAAAGATACTTATTAGGTAGCAGCATCCGTGTGTAAAGATACTTATTAGGTAGCAGCATCCGTGTGTAAAGATACTTATTAGGTAGCAGCATCCGTGTGTAAAGATACTTATTAGGTAGCAGCATCCGCGGGTTAAGATAACTAACAGGCTAATGTTTTGATTCAACTTGAGAAAGGGAGTTAATATACTGTCTCTAGGAATGGGTACAGGCCTCGCCTGTGTTTACTTATTAGCATGGAACAGGTTATTTTTTTTTACTCGTTTATCTGGCACTGGTAGGCTGGGATTAAGATAGGGAACATCTTTCCTTATACTAACCCAGAAATTCCTGTGCAGCTTCCTAGGACAACCATGAAAATTAAATGTCAACACCAGCCGCTTTGACTTCTCCCAACTACACGCTGGGATCCCCCAAGACTCAGTTGTAGCCCCGATTCTATACATCCTCTATCACTAACAACATCCCTAAACATCACAATCAGCTTCGTACACAGACATGACACTATTAATCACCACAGAAAACGGAAACACACTCAAAAGAAATAACCGAGTTGACAGGATCACTATGAAAACATTAATTAAGCATCAAAACAAACACAGAAAAACAAAAATCACTGTGACGGGAGCAATTTACAGATAAACAGCACCTAGGTCAAGAACTTCGGTCAAGTCAGGAGTGACCGAAACGTCGTCTAACGTTTCCACTACTAAGTGTGGGTTATTTGTAAAAAAAAAAATCACTTTAATTACAGAAGTTATGACCATTGCTACCTGCTACTCTCAAGACCACAAACATTGGGTGCATATCACCAGGAGCACCAAGGTATTAGTCATCACCTAACCATACACACATCAGTTCCACTCGTGCGATAGCTGGTCAAGCTCTTAGCTGTCTACTAGCTACGTAGCGCTCAGATCCAGATTAAATTTCATGTTGACAAAGCACTCACCCGACGTCTCCTTACTTACACACCGCTTACACTCTCCCTCACAGCCAAGGCCAGTCTCTAGATGCTGCAAGAGTTTAGAACAAGACATTAGGCTATATACTTGCCAACAGATGGCAGGAATAGGCCGCCAGTGACAGACTGACAAAGTGAAGACTCGGCTCGACCCATGGACCGCCCACCTTCATGAAGTAATGCTCAAGCCGATAAATGCACACCATCTCTTCACTCTGTGCACCTTCACTTCTTCCGTTGTACCTTTCATATATTCTTGACGGATTTTGAGTGTTCCTACTCCTGCAGCCCGGCCCTGGGCCTGGCTTGTGCTTGCCTGGTCAACCTGGCAATATTATAAAACTACTAAGTCGTCTAGAGCTGTGTTAACAGACCTAGAGCTGTGTTAACAGACCTAGAGCTGTATTAACAGACCTAGAGCTGTGTTAACAGACCTAGAGCTGTATTAACAGACCTAGAGCTGTGCTAACAGACCTAGAGCTGTGCTAACAGACCTAGAGCTGTGTTAACACACCTAGAGCTGTATTAACAGACCTAGAGCTGTGCTAACAGACCTAGAGCTGCGTTAACAGACCTAGAGCTGTATTAACAGACCTAGAGCTGTGCTAACAGACCTAGAGCTGTGCTAACAGACCTAGAGCTGTGTTAACAGACCTAGAGCTGTGTTAACAGACCTAGAGCTGTATTAACAGACCTAGAGCTGTGTTAACAGACCTAGAGCTGTATTAACAGACCTAGAGCTGTGTTAACAGACCTAGAGCTGTATTAACAGACCTAGAGCTGTGCTAACAGACCTAGAACTGTGCTAACAGACCTAGAGCTGTGTTAACAGACCTAGAGCTGTATTAACAGACCTAGAGCTGTGCTAACAGACCTAGAGCTGCGTTAACAGACCTAGAGCTGTATTAACAGACCTAGAGCTGTGCTAACAGACATAGAGCTGTGCTAACAGACCTAGAGCTGTGTTAACAGACCTAGAGCTGTGTTAACAGACCTAGAGCTGTGTTAACAGACCTAGAGCTGTGCTAACAGACCTAGAGCTGTGTTAACAGACCTAGAGCTGTGTTAACAGACCTAGAGCTGTGTTAACAGACCTAGAGCTGTATTAACAGACCTAGAGCTGTGCTAACAGACCTACAACTGTGTTAATGGACCTAGAGCTGTGTTAACAGACCTAGAGCTGTGTTAACAGACCTAGAGCTGTGTTAACAGACCTAGAGCTGTGCTAACAGACCTAGAGCTGTGTTAACAGACCTTGAGCTGTGTTAACAGACCTAGAGCTGTGTTAACAGACCTAGAGCTGTGTTAACAGACCTAGAGCTGTGTTAACAGACCTAGAGCTGTGTTAACAGATCTACAACTGTGTTAATGGACCTAGAGCTGTGTTAACAGACCTAGAGCTGTGTTAACAGACCTAGAGCTGTGTTAACGGACCTAGAACTGCGTTAACATACCTACAGCTGTGTTAACGGACCTATATATAGCGGTGTTGACAGACCTACACCTTTGTTAATAGGCACTACTTTTAGCGCGTTTCTCGCCCTTGTTATTGACCCTACGTAGACCTGAGCTGCCTGCCGAGACAGTCATGTTACTGCCCAACCACAACTTCGCCTTAAGGTTCTCTCACGTCACTCTGTACCTTGTTCTTACTGTTCCTCTAGAACTCGAAACAATTCCTCTCACCAAACCTATTCTTTTTTTCCAGCCCCATCTGTCCTCGCTCACCCCTTTCTTCTCTTTTATATATACCACTGTATGTGCATGCATTATCTCTCAGGATTCGAACTTGCACACGCTGCATGAAAGTACGCAGTATTTTATCCACACATCCAGAGTCTAGAGTCTGGCTGTGGATAAAAATGATTTGAGACGGGTTTTACTGCACCAGCTGCAGGGTCGAGGTGGCTCACAGCGGGGTCTGACCTAATTTTTATTATTGTCACGTGACTTTCGTTTAGCCTACTATTATAATATCAATGCTTGTGGGATTTTTCTAATGCTATAATATTCAGTCTTTGGCTATGGGTACTGGTATGCCTGGGGGCACTTCCTGTTCCTCTCTCTCTCTCTCACTCCTTTGGGATCGTATTTGCTCGGACATCCTCCTCTTTCCTGCAACTTTGCAAGCTACTGATGTGTTGATTGCAACACCAAAGGCCTAGAACTATCATTCTAATCCCCGTGTTTTTTATTATATATATATATATATATATATATATATATATATATATATATATATATATATATATATATATATATATATATATATATATATATATATATCCTGCCTCTCCACTCAGATCCGTCTTTGACTTGACAAAAGTTCACTGTGTGAGCGAAACGTTTCCAATAAAGGATCGTATGACATTGCACTAATGTCTCTCACTTGCCACGCTCTTGAAAGACACAGAATGGGGAGGAATATACCAAGACGTGCAAGAGGAATATTCCAAGACGTACAAGAGGAATATACCAAGACGTGCAAGAGGAATATACCAAGACGTACAAGACGAATATACCAAGACGTACAAGAGGAATATGAGTAAAGAGTAAAGAGGATGGATATAAACAAGGTACCAGTATCCCACTCAGAGAACTAAACATCGGATTTAAATGAAACAGATTCAGAGTGAGGCGAAATAAAGCATTAGTAGGTCACCTGAGAGACTTAGAGCTTCTTACGGAATATAATAATAATAATAATAATAATAATAATAATAATAAATAAAAATCGTATTAAAAATAAAAATATAAAAAATATAGATAAAATATAAAATAATCTTGAAAATAAAAAATAAATATAAATGATAATAGTAATAATAACAGGTAATTACTTAATCCAAGGGTAACTCCAATTCCACGGATCAAGAGTCCTTCACCGGATTAAAGGCACCACGCTCGAAAGAGGAAAGGGAAGGGAGGGAGGCGAAAGTGAGAGGCAAAGGGAAGAAAGTAGTGAAGGAGAGAAGAGGAAGGAGAGGAAAGTGGGAAGAGGAATAAAAAGGGAATGAGAAGGAGAAAAGAGGGGAGAAGGGTGAAAGAGTAGAATAAACCCCTCCCCTTCCTCCTCTCTCTCAGCCACCCTCCCCCTACTTCCATTTATCCGAGGCTCCCCTACCTCTCTGCCCTCCCCCAGCCTCCCCCCTCCCCAAGCCTCCCCCCTCCCCCCAACCACCACCACATTGTCGATCGCTTCTCAGAACTGATGCTCGCTTTTTATTTTTGTGCTCCCGTATTACTGCTGAGGAGGTGATTGTAATATCACAATCACTCCTACCATTGTTGTGCACATGTCTCGGTACACACACACGGGGCCAGGAGCTGTGAACCGACCCCTGGAACCACAAATAGGTGAGTACACACATTATTTACCGAAGGCTGTTTACAATTTCGAGGATTATGGTATTACTATATGTATTAGGGAGAGAGAGAGAGAGAGAGAGAGAGAGAGAGAGAGAATTTAACAAGATAACTAAACCAACTTGCTAAATCGAAAAATAATCATTATAATTCATTTAAGTTCTAAAGAGCTGGAGTGGATGGCTCATGAGGCCTACACGGAAAACAAGTGATAACTATCACAATATTACGACAAATTGTTTTTATGCAGCAGTGAGGAAGCAGCTTAGAGAGGGAAACACATCAGCAACACATGTTGTGTTTAACTAGAGGGAAGTATCAGTGCACGTAACACGTCAATAACACACCCCAGTGTTTACTACAGTAAGAGATGACAACACGTCAATAACACACCCCAGTGTTTACTACAATAAGAGATGACAACACGTCAATAATACACCCTAGTGTTTACTACAATAAGAGATGACAACACGTCAATAAACACCCAGTGTTTACTACAGTAAGAGATGACAACACGTCAGTAATACACCCCAGTGTTTACTACAGTAAGAGATGACAACACGTCAATAACACACCCCAGTGTTTACTACAGTAAGAGATGACAACACGTCAATAACACACCCCAGTGTTTACTACAGTAAGAGATGACAACACGTCAATAATACACCCCAGTGTTTACTACAGTAAGAGATGACAACACGTCAATAACACACCCCAGTGTTTACTACAATAAGAGATGACAACACGTCAATAATACACCCTAGTGTTTACTACAATAAGAGATGACAACACGTCAATAATACACCCCAGTGTTTACTACAGTAAGAGATGACAACACGTCAATAATACACCCCAGTGTTTACTACAGTAAGAGATGACAACACGTCAATAACACACCCCAGTGTTTACTACAGTAAGAGATGACAACACGTCAATAACACACCCCAGTGTTTACTACAGTAAGAGATGACAACACGTCAATAATACACCCCAGTGTTTACTACAGTAAGAGATGACAACACGTCAATAACACACCCCAGTGTTTACTACAGTAAGAGATGACAACACGTCAATAATACACCCCAGTGTTTACTACAGTAAGAGATGACAACACGTCAATAACACACCCCAGTGTTTACTGCAGTAAGAGATGACAACACGTCAATAATACACCCTAGTGTTTACTACAGTAAGAGATGACAACACGTCAATAACACACCCCAGTGTTTACTACAGTTAGAGATGACAACACGTCAATAATACACCCTAGTGTTTACTACAGTAAGAGATGACAACACGTCAGTAACACACCCCAGTGTTTACTACAGTAAGAGATGACAACACGTCAATAATACACCCTAGTGTTTACTACAGTAAGAGATGACAACACGTCAATAACACACCCCAGTGTTTACTACAGTAAGAGATGACAACACGTCAATAACACATCCCAATGTTTACTACAGTAACAGATAGCAACACATCAGTAACACACTCCAATGTTTACTACAGTAAGAGACAGCAACACATCAGTAACACACCCTAGTGTTGACTACAGTAAGGGATATCAACACATCAATAACACACCCCAGTGTTTACTGCAGTAAGAGATGGCAACACACACACCAATGTTTACTACAGTAAGAGATGGAAATACAACAACACTAAACCTAAGCAATTACCAGTAAAGGAAAATATTTTAAGATACAATTTACCTGAACCTGAACTAACTAGGCCAGCAGCTACCAGGTGTCAAGGTGTAACTTGGAGGAGGAAGAAAAAATGATACTCAAAGAGGATCGAATAAATTCCCTTGAAATGGGAAATAATTTTAAAGATGCCATTTCAAAGAAATATATATATGTCGTGCCAAATAGGTAAAAACTTGCTATTTTGGCTTAAGTAGCAGCGCTCTTCTTGCAGAATAAGGCAAGCGAAAATTTGTGTATGCAATAATTTCACAAATATCATTCTGATCCTAACGAAAGCATGTATTTCATTGTGTTTATGATTAAATTACTGTAAACTTATCTAAAATATATTTAGTTGGATTAGGCTAAATTAAATTTCGCTCGTTATAATAAGGTTAGGTAATTTTCTAAGGTTCTTTTGGTACTGTCATATTTAGCGGCCCTGGGCGGGTTTCACTGTCATAGAGAAAATTTTAGAAAGGACTTAATTTTAAATGAGTTCTGGCTATCTGACCAATTTTACCTATTTGGCACGACATTATATATATATATATATATATATATATATATATATATATATATATATATATATATAATAATATTATAATTATATATATATATCATATATATATATATATATATATATGTGTATATATTATATATATATATATATATATATTTTATATATATATATATATATATATATATATATAATATATTGAATATGAAAAGTTCGGCAGCATAAAAAAATATGCATTTCACTCGAAATGTGATAAAAATGTTAGGCAATGGAAAATGGTTTCAACAGGTGTGGGAAGATAATGGAACAGGAATATATAATCTGAAACAATTCCGGTAGCAGTGCTAGTTATAAACGAACCAGAGTTTCACACAAGCAAAAATGTTTATAACAAGTGTTAGAAGTCAGAAATGGTTATAACAGTTTTAGACGGAGCCAATTTTTTGTAAGTATTAGAAGCCAGAAATGTTTCTAACAGTGCTAGAAGAAGCCAGAAATGTTCATAACAGTGTTAGGAGAGAAGAGAGAAGCGACCACAAATAAGGAGAGAGAACATTAGATCCATATTTATTCCAGTTTGTTAAATACAAATTGTACGTGAAAGTCAAAACATTAAGATTCAACGAGAATAATAAAAACATCGGCATCAGAGATGGAAACACGTCAGATATTAAACATGAACTGCCAGAAGCAGCTTGAAACTAGATACGATTGCCTCCTAGCATCTGCTTAAGATAGATTATTGAAGTCGTAGCACCTTGACCTTAGGAAATGGATGGTAGCTCTCTTGATTCTTGAAATCAAGAATTATTCGCTAGCATCAAGGCGCTGTTTTTTTCTTCTCTCTCCCTCCTTACTTCCAATTCTTCCTCCAAGGGTGACTCTTGCCCACACCAGAGACATAGCACTATCCTCCTCAGCGGTGGTATAGTATTTTATGCACCCATATCACCCACCAACCCACCCACTCGCTCGCTCGCTCGCTCGCTCGCTCGCTCGCTCACTCACTCACTCACTCACTCACTCACTCACTCGCTCGCTCGCTCGCTCGCTCATCGACCTGAAGCCTCACGTCAGCCGTCGGAGGATCGACCTGACAGAGGAGAAAAGTAATTTTTTTTAACCACCCGCACCTCAAAACTTTTCCTGAAGATTAATGACTACGAACTACACCTGTGTTTGGAAAACATGTAATTTAAATCGTCTGGTTCCCTGGTAGCAGGCTGCTAGGTCCCTGGTAGAACTCTGCTAGGTCGCTGCTAGTAGCCTGCTAGTTCTCTTCTAATGGTCTTATAGTTAACTACTAGATACCTTTTAGTTCCCTGCTAATCCCTCCTGACTCCCTACTAGTCCCACCTATCTCCTTACTAGACCCTCCTAGGTCTCTACTAGTCTCTCCTAGATCCATACTAATCCCTCCTAGTTCCTTACTAGACCCTCCTAGCTCCCTGCTAGTCACTCCTAGCTCCCTACTAGTTTCACCTAGCTGCCTACTAGATCCATATTAATCCCTCCTAGCGTCCTACTAGACCCTCCTAGCTCCCTACTAGTCCCTCCCAGCTCCCTACTACTCCCTCCTAGCTCCCTACGAATCTCTCCTAGCCCCCTACTAGCCCCTCCCAGCTCCCTACGAATCCCTCCTAGCCCCCTACTAGTTCCTCCTAATCGCTGGGCACATTACCTCAAGTTCCATCTCGTGTGACACTTTCTTGTCGGAAATCGTTAGTGTTCCTAAGTTCATTGATTAGGTAAAGTGACTTTATTTCTCTCTCTCTCTCACACACACACGAAGTCGACAACAAGTCTTGTCTTCCCCTTCTGATCGCCTGACCACCACCTCAGACGTCAAACTCCACCATTGATTGAGTGTCAACTTTTTAGCGGTTGCAAGGGTGATCTACCCTTAAGTTTGGTCTTTATTGATGGATGAAGCGAGCTGGTTGCCAGGAGCTATTGATGACGTATGTGTACTCACCTAATCGTGGTTGCAGTGGTCGAATCATAACTCCTGGCCCCGCCTCTTCACTGGTCGCTACTAGGTCACTCTCCTTGCTCCGTGAGTTATATTATACCTCTTCTTAATCGTACGTGTGTGTGTGTGTGTGTGTGTGTGTGTGTGTGTGTGTGTGTGTGTGTCTGTGTGTGTGTCTGTGTGTGTGTCTGTGTGTGTGTCTGTGTGTGTGTCTGTGTGTGTGTCTGTGTGTGTGTCTGTGTGTGTGTCTGTGTGTGTGTCTGTGTGTGTGTCTGTGTGTGTGTCTGTGTGTGTCTGTGTGTGTCTGTGTGTGTCTGTGTGTGTCTGTGTGTGTGTGTGTGTGTGTTGTGTGTGTGTGTGTGTGTGTGTGTGTGTGTGTCTGTGTGTGTGTGTGTGTGTGTGTGTGTGTGTATGTGTGTGTGAACTCACCTATTTGTGGTTACAGGGGTCGAATCACAGCTCCTGGCCCCTGCGTGTAAGTGGAATTGTGTGTACACGAGTACAGCTACTCTACGCTCCTGTGTAATCAGTTGCAGTAGTTGGTGCCGGCTCCTTTCGAGTAGTATCGACCGATTTTACAGATTCCCATTCTCCTGGGGCAACTCGTACCCATACTTGACGCTATGTAAGGTGTCTTCATCGACCACTTAAAGTCACGGCTTTGCGCTAGAACACTCTTGAGGCTGGAGAAGTATTTTCTCCTCACGTTTCTAACATACGCGAGTCTTAAAATGGGCTTCCAAGTCGTTAATGGAGAGTGGAAGACACCCTGATACTAAGGCGGGGCTTTTTATCCAAGGAATTGGAGTTACCCACTCCTATATCAAAGTTGATGCCAGAGTGACACCTACTGGTTTAGCGTTCCCTCGTGAATATTAGCACAATGGTAAGAATATTGCGTCTGTTCACCACATCTATCATGGAAGGGTAATGCAATATGTGCAGGTTACTGCATCAAACAGGTTACTGCATCAAACATCACAGCACATTTTGGCTGCCTGTTTGAACCTGTGATCACTTGTTTCCACACATTTACAGAGATGTATGGTGATGTTATCTTATTGCACACTGGCACTGTATACCTCAAAGCACTGACACTGCTTGTGCACTCACCTAGGTGCAGAAGAGAAAGAAAGACTTCAACTATTTTTTTCAAGATTACAAAATCAAACTAAAAATACTTAGATAAATTAATAACTGCAACAACGAGAACTATAAACAAAAATATCTGCATTATTATATTGTGTTAAGTTTATTGTAATAAAATTACTTTCATATTATAAGCGTACTTATAGTTTAACCATAAATAACCATGATACGCCATGCAGCTGGGCCAGTGCATGAGCTTTGCATGGAAGAAATGTACTCAGTCTACCTTGAGTACATCACACAAACACACACACACACACACACACACACACACACACACACATACACACACACACACACATACACACACACACACACGGGGCCAGGAGCCGAGTCTTCGGGGCCAGAAGCCGAGTCTCGACCCCTGCAACCACAATTAGGTGAGTACAAGCGTAAATTAATAGTACGTCTATGTAAGTCAAGTCTTAAATTTGTTCACGTTGTAAATAGAGGCTTAATTTGTTCATTACTGTAAACGTAGCTGACGGTGCCCCTCAACTGAACATTTCAGAAAAGCAGTTCCAAAAAACTAGTTACGAGCCAGAGATGAATATTGAACAGACTTCCGAGATTTTCAATCCCATGTATACACACGTGTTGATACATTATAATGATCCTAAGCTATGTGTTGTATATATATATGTATTGGCATATTCTAATATGATACCACGTGTTGTATACACATGTGTGTTGATACACTAATAGTCCCACGTCACGTGTTGGATACACATGTGTGTTGATACACTAATAGTCCCACGTCACGTGTTGGATACACATGTGTGTTGATACACTAATAGTCCCACGTCACGTGTTGGATACACAGGTTAGAAACATTGTAATTTATATTCTCCTAGATTATACACGCAACAGTACAATGAATAGTTACGACAGGTGTATGTGTGTGGGAGTGTGTATTTAAGTGAGAGAGAGAGAGAGACACACAGACAGAGAGAGGGGCGAGAATATGTAAATAGTAGATAGCTGATGACTGCTGGCCACACACGGACTATCAGCCGAGATAAAAATATATATGTATAAAAAAAAAACAAGCCGTATTCGAGAAAAACAACGAGGCAAGACTATCTGAAAGGAAAGATACGAAGTGAAAGGGTAAGTAATGAGCAACAACTACCTCCACCGATGAGGCATGAAGGCCTCTCAAGACGCACATGCAGTATAACGCAATCCTCTTTTTGACTACCTTTCTCCCTCGCAGTCAATAAAGGATCACATTATATTGCATCTGTGTACTTTTCCATCGTGTCGGTATTTTATATCATATATCTTCAAGGCCTCTCATAGTGTTCCTTCACCTCCCATACACCACAAGTTTGTTCACTTTACTGTACAAACATTATTTTTCTTCCTAGTGGACGATCTGAGCGAATTTAAGCTACGCACCTCTGTTGTGTAGTGTTCATTGTTATTGGTGAGTCTACCAGGGGCGGCAGTGCCGTTTGCTGCATCCTTTAGCTGTGAATTCGGTGCCAGCGCGGTGCCAGCGGCTTACTGACCCCCTCCCTCGGTGTCGAGGGGCCCCGTCCTCAGTGCCCAGGGCCCCCACCCTCAGTGTCCAGGCATGCTAAATTACCACAAGACGGAGAGCACCGAATACATCACCTGTTATCCGGCAGTCCTCATGTTGCTGGTGTTGGTGTTGGTGCTGGTGTTGGTGCTGGTGTTGGTGCTGGTGTTGTTGCTGGTGTTGTTGCTGGTGTTGGTGCTGGTGCTGGTGCTGGTGCTGGTGCTGGTGCTGGTGCTGGGGAAGCAGAGAGAAGAGGAATGTGAGGAGAGGGGGGGAGAGGAAAGGGTCAGAGAGCGGGAGGAAAACAAATGGGTAAATAAGAGTAAAGGGGTGAACGTCCTTGTCCGTGACAGGCTCTTTGACTAAGGAATTAGAGCTTACTTTCTTTTGTGATCTTGAAACAAGGCTGATTATCTCCCATTCCCAGAGTGCGGTATGACCCCCTGCGGGTTCAGCGCTTCTTCGAAAAAAAATACAAGAGTTAAGGAGGATCAGAAATGGCTTTAGAGACAAGA
The DNA here is from genome assembly GCF_026875155.1 of Cherax quadricarinatus. Lineage (NCBI taxonomy): Eukaryota > Metazoa > Arthropoda > Malacostraca > Decapoda > Parastacidae > Cherax > Cherax quadricarinatus. The sequence goes on along the minus strand of NC_069412.1, from coordinate 23,703,214 downwards.
AAGAATTGTTGCTCCACAGTTTGAGGAGACGGCGCAGAGAATACCTAGAGAAGGGCTGAGAGATCCTGAGAATACCTAGAGAAGGGCTGAGAGATCCTGAGAATACCTAGAGAAGGGCTGAGAGAGCCTGAGAATACCTAGAGAAGGGCTGAGAGATCCTGAGAATACCTAGAGAAGGGCTGAGAGATCCTGAGAATACCTAGAGAAAGGCTGAGAGATCCTGAGAATACCTAGAGAAGGGCTGAGAGATCCTGAGAATACCTAGAGAAGGGCTGAGAGATCCTGAGAATACCTAGAGAAGGGCTTGAGAGATCCTGAGAATACCTAGAGAAGGGCTGAGAGATCCTGAGAATACCTAGAGAAGGGCTGAGAGATCCTGAGAATACCTAGAGGAGGGCTGAGAGATCCTGAGAATACCTAGAGGAGGGCTGAGAGGTCCTGAGAATACCTAGAGAAGGGCTGAGAGATCCTGAGAATATCTAGAGAAGGGCTGAGAGATCCTGAGAATACCTAGAGAAGGGCTGAGAGATCCCGAGAATACCTAGAGAAGGGCTGAGAGTTCCTGAGAATACCTAAAGAAAGGCTGAGAGATGCTGAGAATACTTAGAGAAGGGCTGAGAGATCCTGAGAATACCTAGAAAGGGCTGAGAGTTTCCTGGAAATAGAAGGGCGAAAGGTCCTGAGAAACCTAAAAAGGGCTGAGAGATCCTGAGAATAAAAGAGAAGGGCGGGAAAGGTCCTGAGAATACCTAAAAAAGGGGGGCGAGAGACCCTGCGAATCCCAAAAGGGAAGGGCTGAGAGGCCCTTTGGGGAAAACCTAGAGGAGAGTTTGAAGATTTTGAATTTTATTTTTTAAAATATATTTAAAGCTTTTAAACCCCATTTGATCTTTCCAGCTAAAGCGAAGTAAAGGTCGTCCTCCTTTCTGTCATTGGAGTCTCTTTTCCCATATGAATGTTAGAAAAGGGGGGGGGGGCTTAGAAATCCCCAAAGAGAAAGTTGGGGAAATCCCCTGAAGAGTCGTGAAGACCCGGGGAGGTGTGGTTTTTAAAACTGATTGGAAATTAAAATGCCTCGGGAGACGGGACGAAGCCCGGGAAAAAGGCTCATTCCTCAGGCGCTGTATGACCCCTTTCGGGGGGGCCAGAAAGGTGAGGATAACTAAGGATTTTCGGGGGGTGGGTTTACACCCCTTTTAATTCCCCTTCTTTTGGGGGGGCTGGGCATTTTTGCATAAACGGGGGCTATTCTTTATCGAACAAAATTTCCCATATTTTGGGGGGGTGAAAGCACCCGGAATTTCTAGAGTGACACGGGCCTGTTCTTGGGGGAAATTTGGGCCCTGTCTTTGAAAGGGGGATGGGGGGGGTTTTGGTGTGGGTTCTGGTGGGGGTTTTGGTGGGTTCTGGGGGGGTTTTTTCTGGTGGGGGGGGGTGGTGGTGGGGGTTTTAATTTTTGAAAGGTTTCACTTTTTATTTTCCAGTCAGCCCAACAAAAACCCGGCTTGCGTAGTGCCACTGTTTTAGTTATCCCTCTCAGCAAAATATCTTTCCGCCACCTCTTGTGACCTGTCAGGAGAGAGTGGGGAAGTGGGGTAAAGGTGGGGTGAGGGGAGTGAGTGATTAGGGGAAGGTTGGGTGGTGTTTTTTGTTTTGTGTGTGTGTTTTTGGTTGTGTGTGTGTTTTGTGTGTGTGTGTGTGTGTGTTTTTACGCAAGCAAATTTTTGTCACCCAAAGGGCTTCCTATAAATTTTTGTTCTATGTTTTTTTGTTTTTAAACGTATTTTTTAAGTGCCCACTTTTTGTATAGTGTGTTGTTAAGTATGTGCCCTTTGTATAGGTTTTGTTAAATTATGTGCCCCTTTTTGTAATTTTAATTTGTGTTTGTTAATTTTTATTTGCACCTTTGTAAGTGTTTGTTCATTTATGTCACCTTTTTTATAGCGTGTTGTTCGGGATGTGCCCCTTTTGATAGTGTGTTGAAGATTGGAACTTATAAAACATAGGGGGAATCTTTATTGGGAAACGTTTTCCCCCACACAGGGGGTTTTCTTCAGTCCAGTACAAAGCAAAAAGGTGTAAGGAGAGGGAATTTGAGGTAATCAGCCCCTCACCCCCTGGATCTATGTTTTCTCCAAAAATCGTGTAGAATGTACAGCATGGGGGTCGAAAGAATTTGGCTTTTTATACTGAGTCGGTGAGGCGAAGGCAGGGGAAAGGGGGGGTTCATAGTGGTACATCCACTAGTCAGGTAAAATTTTTCTTTCCAAAAGGGTTTTGGACAAGTTTTGTAAGGGTGCATGGGGTTTTAATTTTTTACTTTTTGTATCTGTTTTATCTTTTTTGGCCCTTACTTTGTATCTGTACGTGGCCTTCCTTTGTATCTGGGGCATGTATTTATTTTTGTATCTGTACGAGTGCTTACTTTGTATTTTTTGTGTGTTTACTGTATATTTTAAGTGTTCTTACAGTGTTTTGTTCTATTTACGTTCCTTACTGGGGAATTTTTCTAATTTTTGCATTTTCTTTTTCAGTGACTTTACTGTGTACTGTTCCCTTTTGTAAGTTAATTCATTGTACATTGTTCTGTTAGCACGTGCCCTTTTGTATTTCTGTTTGTACGTGTCCTTTTAAAAAAGAAAGGGCGTTTTGTACATGTCTTTTTTTTTTGTGTTTTTTTATTTGTACGTTCCTTACTGTGTAATGTTAAATTCTAGGGGTCTTTTAGTTTTTTTATAGAAAACCCCCCGTAAGGAAAATGGGGGAATTGGTTTGATCCAAAAGG
>NC_069412.1:23542929-23695429 GCF_026875155.1 Cherax quadricarinatus | reverse complement strand
CACCCAGTAAAGAAGTTACATTAGAAGCGAAAAGGCGTGAATTTGTCCGGTTAACGAGGGAAAAAAATAATTTTCAAGCCTCGCTCGCTAGGCTATCGAAATCTATCGCTACGAATCACTTAACGGATAAGAGAGATCAATCAACCCGTGACGAAACTATTAGCTGGAGTGAAGATAGAGGTGTCGTCTTGTCAAATAACCGATAAACAATGCAAATGTTCGGTCAGGTTTGAAGAGTCAGGCGGCCTATGGTAATGTTTACCGGCAGGAGCCGCGGCGGCTCTGGTTACGCGATAGATCGTCAGTAGACCAACAACGGTACGGCGGGGAGATGTGCGTGGCCTGTCTCTTTCTCTCCGTTTTTACTATTGACAACAGGGATGGTCAGGGGGAATGGGTTTTTTTTTCATATGTTAACGGGATTAATATGTTGATGTTTGCTTTTGGGTGTGTGAATTGGTCGACTATATTGTTTATTAGTTCACCAAACTGTATCATCACAACGAAATCGTGTACATCCACCCAACTATGTCCCACTACCACACCGTGTCTCACTATCACACCGTGTCCCACTACCACACCGTGTCCCACTATCACACCGTGTCCCACTATCACACCGTGTCCCACTATCACACCGTGTCCCACTATCACACCATGTCTCACCACCACATCGTGTCCCACCACCACACTGTGTTCCACAAAAACATTGTGAACCACCATAACCTATAAAGTGTTCTACCACACCGTCTCCTAACACCAGTCTCCCACCATACCGTGTCCTACCACCACAGTTTCCCACCACACCGTGTCCTACCACCCGTCTCCCACCACACCATGTGCTACCACTACAGTCTCCCGCCACACCGTGTCCTACCACTACAGTCCCCCACCACACCATGTGCTACCACCACAGTCTCCCACCACACCGTGTCCTACCACCACAGTCACCCACCACACCGTGCCCTACCACCACAGCCTCCCACCACACCGTGTCCTACCACCAGTCTCCCACCACACCGTGTCCTACCACCACAGTCTCCCACCACACCGTGTCCTACCACCACAGTCTCCCACCACACCGTGTCCTACCACCACAGCTCCCACCACACCGTGTCCTTCCCCCACAGTCTCCCACCACACCGTGTCCTACCACCATAGTCTCCCACCACACCGTGTCCTACCACCACAGTCTCCCACCACACCGTGTCCTCACCAGCCCACCACACCGTGCCTCACCACCACAGCTCCCACCACACCGTGTCCTACTACCACAGTCTCCCACCACACCGTATCCTACCACCCCAGTCTCCCACCACACCATGTGCTACCACCACAGTCTCCCACCACACCGTGTCCTACCACCACAGTCCCACCACACCGTGTCCTACCACCCCAGTCTCCCACCACACCATGTGCTACCACCACAGTCTCCCACCACACCGTGTCCTACCACCACAGTCTCCCACCACACCGTCTCCTACCACCACACCGTGCCCTACCACCACAGCCTCCTACCACACCGTGTCCTACCACCACAGTCTCCCACCACACCGTGTCCTACCACCACAGTTCTCCCACCACACCGCCTCCTACCACCACACCGTGCCCTACCATCACAGCCTCCCACCACACCGTGTCCTACCACCACAGTCTCCCACCACACCGTGTCCTACCACCACAGTCTCCCACCACACCGTGCCCTACCACCACATCCTCCCACCACACCGTGTCCTACCACCACAATCTCCCACCACACCGTGTCCTACCACCACAGTCTCCCACCACACCGTGTCCTACCACCACAGTCTCCCACAACACCGTGTCCTACCACCACAGTCTCCCACAACACCGTGTCCTACCACCACAGTCTCCCACCACACCGTGTCCTACCACACAGTCTCCCACCACACCGTGTCCTACCACCACAGTCTTCCACCACACCGTGTCCTACCACCACAGTCTCCCACCACAACCGTTCCTACACCACAGTCTCACCACACTCACACCATGTGCTACCACCACGTCTCCACCACACCGCTCCTACCCACCACCGTGTCCCTACCACACACAGTCCTCCCACCACACCGTGTCCTTCCTCACCACAGTCTCCCACCACACCATGTGCTACCACCACAGTCTCCCACCACACCGTGTCCTACCACCACAGTCACCCACCACACCACAGTCTCACCACCACACCGTACCCCTACCACCACAGCCTCCCACCACACCGTGTCCTACCACCACAGTCTCCCACCACACCGTGTCCTACCACAGTCTCCCACCACACCGCTCCTACCACCACACCGTGCCCTAACATCACAGCCTCCCACCACACCGTGTCCTACCCCCACAGTCTCCCACCACACCATGTGCTACCACCACAGTCTCCCACCACACCGTGTCCTACCACCACAGTCACCCACCACACCGTCTCCTACCACCACACCGTGCCCTACCACCACAGCCTCCCACCACACCGTGTCCTACCACCACAGTCTCCCACCACACCGTGTCCTACCACCACAGTCTCCCACCACACCGTGTCCTACCACCACAGTCTCCCACCACACCGTCTACCACCACACCGTGCCCTACTACCACAGCCTCCCACCACACCGTATCCTACTACCCCAGTCTCCCACCACACCATGTGCTACCACCACAGTCTCCCACCACACCGTGTCCTACCACCACAGTCCCACCACACTGTGTCCTACCACCACAGTCTCCCACCACACCTGTCCTACCACCACCAGTCTCCACCACACCAGTGCTACCACCACAGTCTCCCACCACACCATGTCCTACCACCCATTCTCCCACCACACCGCCTCCTACCACCACACCGTGCCCTACCATCACAGCCTCCCACCACACCGTGTCCCTACCACCACAGTCTCCCACCACACCGTGTCCTACCACCACAGTCTCCCACCACACCGTGCCCTACCACCACATCTCCCACCAACCGTGTCCCTACCACCACAATCTCCCACCACACCGTGTCCTACCACCACAGTCTCCCACACACCGTGTCCTACCACCACAGTCTCCACCACACACCGTGTCCTACCACCCAGCTCCCACCAACGTGTCCTACCACCACAGTCTCCCACCACACCGTTCCTACCACCACAGTCTCCCACCACACCGTGTCTACCACCACAGTCTCCACCACACCGTGTCTATCCACCACAGTCTCCCACCACACCGTGTCCTACCACCACAGTCTCCCACCACACCGTCTCCTACCAACCACAGTCTCCCACCACACCATGTCTACCACCACAGTCTCCCACCACACCGGTCTACCACCAGTCTCCCACTACTACCAGTCTCCTACCACCACACCGTGCCTACCACCACAGCCTCCACACCACACCGTTCTACCACCACAGTCTCCCACCACGCCGTGTCCTACCACCACAGCTCCCACCACACCGTCTCACCACTACCACCACACCGTGCCCTACCACCACAGCCTCACACCACACCGTGTCCTACCACCACAGTCTCCCACCAAACCGTGTCCTACCACCACAGTCTCCCACCACACCGTGTCCTACCACCACAGTCTCTCACCACACCGTCTCCTACCACCACACCGTGCCCTACCACCACAGCCTCCCACCACACCGTGTCCTACCACCACAGTCTCCCATCACACCATGTCCTACCACCACAGTCTCCCACCACACCTTGTCTTACAACACAGCTCCCACCACACCGTGTCCTGCCACAGTCTCCTACCACCAAGTCTCCCACCACACCGTATCCTACCACCACAGTCTCCCACCACACCATGTCCTACCACCACAGTCTCCCACCATACAATCTCCTACTACTACAGTCTCCCACCAAAACCGTGTCCTACCACCACAGTCTCCCACCAACACCGTCTCCTACCACCACACCGTCCCTACCACCACAGCCATCCCACCACACCCTGTCCTACCACCACAGTCTCACCACACACCATCCCGCTTCCACATCTCCACACCACACCTTTCCCTACCACCACAGCTCCCACCACACCGTTCCTGCCACATCTCCTACCACCAGTCTCCCACCACACACCTGTCCCTACCACCACAGTCTCCACCACACCATCCTACAACCCACTCCCACCACACCGTGTCCCTACCACCACAGTCTCCCACCATACATCTCCTAACTACACAGTCTCCCCATCACAGCCTCCACACAGTCCTCCACCACACCGTCTCAACACATCCCACCACCACAGCTCCCCACACCGTGCCCTACCACCACAGCCTCCACACCCAACCACACCCACACACCTGTCCTACCACCACAGCCCCCCACCACACCGCTACACAGTTCCACCACCACACCCGTCCCCACCACACCGTGTCCTACCACCACAGTCTCCCCACCACACCAGTCTCCTACCACCCCAGTCCTCCCACCACACCGTTCCTACCACCACAGTCTCCCACCACACCTTGTCCTTACCACCACAGTCTCCCACCACACTCCTGCCACAGCCTCTCCACCAATTCCACCACACCGGCCTACCAACCACACGTCTCCCAACACCTACACACAGTCTCCCAACACCTGTCCTACCACCACAGCTCTCCCACCCACCGTGTCCTACCACAGTCTCCCACCACACGTCTCACCACCACAAACGTGTCCTCCCACAACGTCCTCCCACCACCAGTCTCTCCACCACAGTCTCACCACCACAGCCTTCCCTCCATCCACACACCTCCCACCACCACAGCCTCCCACACCACTACAGCCTCCACCACTACACAGCTCCACCCCCACCACACAGCCTCCCACCACCACACCCCAACACCATCACCAAACAGCTCCAACCCTACGAACAGCCTCTCACACCATCACCAAAACACAGCCTCCAACACCATCCACCACACAGCCTCACCCACCACCACACAGCCTTTAACCCTACACACAGCCTCCCCCCACCACCACAGCCTCCCCACCACACCACACACAGCCTCCCACCACCACAGCAACACAGCCTCCCACCCCACCACAACACAGCCTCCCACACAACCACCCTACACAGCCCTTCCACTACCACACATCACCACAACACAGCCTCCACCACCACTCCAGCCCCACCTCCCCTACACAGCCTCCAAACCCCCACCACACAGCCTCCCAAACTCCAACCACACCCCTCACACCACTGCCATCCTCCTCACCACCACCACTGCACAGCCTCTCCACCACCACGCACAGCCTCCCACCACCACACTGCACAGCCCACACCACCACACACGGCCTCCCCCACCATCACGCTTCCTCCAACACTACACAGTCTCCCAACACCACTACTATCACACAGCCTTCCTCCTCCACCACCACCACTACACAGCCTCCCGCCACCACCAAACAGCCTCCCACCACCACCACCACGCAGCCTCCCACCACCACCACCACACAGCTTTCTACCTCCACCACCACCACCACCACAGCCTCCAACACCACTACACAGCTTCCCACCACTACACAGCCTCCCACCACCACCAGTACGCAGCCTCCCACCACCACCCCCACCACCACGCAGACTCCCACCACCACTGCGCAGCCTACCACCATCACCACACAGCTTTCCACCACCACTACACAGCCTCCCACTTCACCACTACACCAGCCTCCCCCCCCCACCACCACGCAGACTCCCACCACCACTACACAGCCTCCCACTCACCACTCACAACACCCCCCCCACACCACGCAGACCCACCCCACTACACAGCCTTCTACCACCATCACTACACAGCCTCCCACCACCACTACCACTCAGCCTCCCACCACCACCACACAGCCTCCCACCACCACCACACAGCCTCCCACCACCACCACAGTCTCCCTCCACCACGACAGTCTCCCACCACCACAGTATCCCACATTTTAAACATTGTCTCTCAGTATTCCCATCATTCCCCCCCCTCTTGTACCTACAATCCCCATATACACGAGAGTACTTTTTGCATGGGTGTGATTCTCCCACGTCAATGACCATACCAACACCAATTAAAGAGTATATCCTTTCACAGTGACTCCCCCCATTCCCCGTAAATCCATCCTCCCCATTATCGTGACCTCCCCATTTAATCTCCCATTATCACATGTCCTACCATCAACATGGTTTTCCATGTCTGTCTCCGTACTACGTGAACGCATAGGCGTGCGCGCGGACGGATGTGAAGGGGTGTCATGCGCGTGCACGCACGCGCTTTTCGTGTACACGAGTGGGTGGGCGGGTGTGCGCGCGCGAATGTGAGTGCACGAATGGGCAGGCGGGCAATCGGGTGCATACGTATACCCGAGCGAGTGGATCCATGCGTATACACGAGCCAGTGGATCCATGCGTATACAAGAGTGAGTGAGTTCGTGCATATACACAAGAGAGTGGGTTCGTGCATATACGCGAGCGGGCGGATGGGTTCGTGAGTGAGCACGCTCGTGGCTGTGGAACAAATTCGCGACGTCCTGTCCTCGTGGGAATGTAAATGGGGAATGGCAAAGCATTTGTGGGCGGGGACAGGCGCGTCCGCGGCGATAGGTGCGTAGCCGACAGACGCATAGAAAACAATACGCGCATGGGCGGGGATAGTCCATCCTTACTCTAAATGAGCAACAAAAGGCGCATAGACATTAATAATTAAGGCTTACAGGTAGACATAGGTACATTCAGCACATGTATGGGCGGGAATACTGTACTTGGCAATGGGAATATATGCGTTGATAGGCACATAGGAATGCGTCGATAGGCACATAGGGATGCGTCGATAGGCAAATAGGAATGTGTGGATAGACACAGGAATGCGTCGATAGGCACATAGGAATACCTCAACAGACACAGGAATCTGTCGCTAGGCACACAGGAACGCGTCGATGGGCGCACAAGCAGGGATGCGTCGATAGGCCTATGAACAGGAATGATTCTATAGGCCTATGAGCAGGAATGCAGCAGTAGGAGCTAATAGGGATCGTGGGTGGCAATAAATGCATGACATACAAAATTTGGGTGGGCGGGCGGCGATGGGGCGGGCGTGTGGGCGGCGATGGGCGGGCGGCGGGAGCAACACCGTCACCACAGCTGACCAAAGGCTAGCCAGATCGATAACCTGAGGAGAAGCGAGAGCACTGCTCCTCCACCTCCTCCTTTATCCCCTCCTCCTCCACCTCCTCCTTTATCCCCTCCTCCTCCTTCACCTCCTCCTTTATCCTCTCCTCCTCCACCTCCTTTATCCCCTCCTCCTTCACATCCTCTTTTATCCCCCTCCTCCATCTCCTCCTTTGTCCCCTCCTCCATCTACTCCTTTATTTCCTATATCATCTCCTTCATCTCCTTATTCCTCCTTCGTCTCCTCATCCCCTTCTCTACCTCCTCCTCCTCCGTCTCCCCCTTTATCCCCTCCTCCTTAGGTTTCCTTTACCTCTCCTCCATCCCCTCCTCCACCTCGTCCCTTATCACCTCCTCATCCTTCTACTGTGTCCTTCCTTCTCTTTTCTCTCTCCTTCCCAGCATTCTCTTTTTTTTTAATTTATGCCGTTTATTATATATTCTTCATCTTCCACTTATTTCTCTTCTTCCTCTAAAATTTTCTCTTCTTTATCTTTCACTATTCTCTTATTCTTCTTTCATTCTCTTCTGTCAAATAGCTTATCTTCCACCTTCATTCATTTCCTCCCTTAATTTCCAGCTTCATTCTAATTTTCATTCTTGTCTCTCCTGAATTATCGCTGTTCTTCGTCGTCTCCTTATTTTCATATTCTCATGTATTTCAACTCTTAATCCGTATGCCTGTCTTTGTCCATCTCTGTCTGTTGGTCTCTTGTTTATCTCTCCGTGTCTGTCTTTCTCTTTTCACGATATTACTCTCACCTGTCTTTTTTACTTTTTTTTTTTTTTTGCATTCCTTCTCCCCCTCCCCATCTCTCTCTCTCTCTCTCTCTCTCTCTCTCACACACACACACACACACCACGTGTCATGAAGTGATGGTATTTTTGGTGAAGGGGGAGACCGACGTGTGTGTGTGTGTGTGTGTGTGTGTGTGTGTGTGTGTGTGTGTGTGTCGCGCACGAGAACGCGCGCATGTGTGCAAGCACGTGTACATACCTGCGTCTATTGTACCTTTATCAAAGTAGTTATTGAAATAAATTGTGCATAATATATATGCATAATGTATATATATATATATATATTATTATTATATATATATTATATATATATATATATATATATATATATATATATATATATATATATATATATATATATAATGTTTTGTTTCTCCGCACGACCCCACATCCAACCCTTCTCTCTCTCTCTTTCCCTCTTTTTTCACACTTGTTCAGTGTCTCCCTTCCCTCTCCTCTCTCTCTCTCTCTCTCTCTCTTGCTATCTCCCCCTCACTACCAGCACTTGGCCACTTCGCTAAGACACTGCACTTTCCCTCCCTCCTCCACTAGTACCCCGTACACATCTTCTAATTAACATCTAAGTACTTTTCCCACTGCAGACCAAGGGTGCTTCCCATTAAACTTCCAGCTCCTCTCTCGTAATTTCTTCGTTGCTGCCGCTGCTGCCTGTCGTAGCATCGTTATAAAACACAGTGTGATTCAGTGTAGCGATTCTCAGGCGTCAGTCGCAGCCTGGGCGACGCACTCTTGTTGTTCTTATTGTCGAATTGTGGGGAAGGTGGAGGCTGGGAGTCCCCTCCTTGGTCTGTATATTCATGTTACACTCTCTCTTTACCCCTCCATTCCCCCCCTTTGTCATGCTGTCATACCTATCTCTCCCGTCCATATTTGATTACGTACACATGCACACGTACATATTTTTATATGTATTTATTTTTTCATCGTTGATGCACTAGCGTAGTGAAGGTTTTCATTCAAATTGGAGCGTTGATTAAACGTTACGAGTGATTCTGTTAGCGTCGGCGTGTGAACATAATGATCTGTGAAGCCGTCTCCAGTAAGTAATGTATGTTATACGAGAGATAGTTTTATTTTCATATAATTGGATAAGTTAGCTGGAGCTGTTTTCTCATGAGCCTCATTGGTGATTCTGGAGAGGGCTACAGGGAGGGTCCTTATGTGACGGGGGTGCGATTGTAACGCGGAAAATATGCCAGCGGCCGCTATTTAGATGATTCCATGTCCGGAGTCTGTGCCTTTTCCTGTGTCATTTGGACCGCCTGATTATTTCCTTCATTTTCATATTCTTTCCTATTACATTTTGTATTATCATATAATTAACATATTTAATATAATTATATATTATAATATATTATAAACCGCGAAGAAGTCGCCATTGCGCATCCTCAGCATACTCACGTACGTCTTTCTTACCCTTACAGGCGCACCGGATGAGCCAAGCAGCCTGGTTGGTGGCTTAAGAATCGGGCCTCGTGACGTAGCGCCACCCTATTGGCCGCCGCTACCTCTCGCTCCACCCACCATGCATCCTCCGCCAATCGGCGCGCTCCCTACCGCAATGGCTCACGACGAAGAAAGCGATTGCTTCATGCTAGGAGAAAAGCTGTCGAAGAAACCGAAACGGATCAGAACAAGAGTAGACGCCGGAGAGCCAAGGAACTCTTACTCGGCCTTCAGTAGTTTACCCAACCTGTGTGGTGTTAGTGTTAATGCAGTCAGGCCGGGAAGTGCTCCTAACCTCTTCAGTGCAAGTCAACCCTTTTGTGGACTACCGTTTGTGAACTATTTCAACCCCCCACCCACGGTGGGTTCGCGCGGTATGCTGAGTGAGTTGTTTGGCGCCCACACCAAGCCTGTGGCGCCCTGCCCGCCTGAAGACACCGTGTCAACCATGGGTGTATTGGACAAAGTGACAAGCTCTAGCGTGCATAGTGCTGATGCAGTGAACTCGGTTATACGGGGACCAGAGCCAGATAACGTGCTCTTACGGGAAATCCTTCAGGGACGTAAACGGGACCTTCTTACTATGGAGGAGATTGAGGCCGCCCGTTCCTTACACAACAATAACAATAGTTACAAGGGGGCGACAGACTTGGTGGAGGCCAAGAGCGAGGAGACCAACGCGGGCAGGGATGAAAACAGTGTGTCAGCCGAGGACGCGCGGTGTGAGTCTGAGGTAGAGGAGACTATGAGTCAGAACAGTCCGCGCACTGACTCTCCAGAACCCAGGAAACGTCTGGAGAATATTGTTAGTGTGATCCGCTCCTCGCCCACCCCTAACACCACCGTCAACGGGTGCAAAAAGCGGAAGTTGTACCTGCCACAGCAGCACGAGACACGACCCAACTACGACTCGCAAAACGAGGAAGGTGAGGCTGCGGCTGAGCCAGATAATAAAACAAGACGTCTTGAAGACGACGAGCAGGGGGAGTCAAGAGTGGCGGAGTCTGGGGAGGAAGGGGGACTGCAGATAGACCTAAGTGTGAGACGACGATCTCCGGAGCCAACTCGGCCGCCCTCCCCCAAACCTCCCACCTCCACCTCCTCGAACGACTCCAACGATGCCTCTTCCTACCTCCTGGATTATGCCCAACGACTGATCCGCAATCAAGAGGCGCGATTACAAAGAGAAAACGACATGAAAAACACCGACTTGAATGAGAAGTTGCAGCTGTTGCGAAACTTGAGTTTGGGGTCCCAAGTGACAGACCTGGAGGGTCTTGCTGACGTGCTCAAGACCGAGATCACAGCCTCCCTGGCCGTCATCATCGACACCATAGTCAATAAGTATGTCCAGCAGAGAAAACTGCTCACCAAGCAGGCGGAAGTGGCGGCTGAACAGCTCAACCGAGACATTGCCTCGCAGTTGATGGAACGATCACGTTCCCCACGTTCTCACAAGCTGCTAGATCCCAGAGGGCCCCCCAACATGCCCAGACTTAATGGCATGCCCGCCCCTCACGGACCTCTCAATCTCTCGCCCTACCCAGGTTCCGAAAACAACCTCAATAACCTCAATCTACCACATCTACGACCACCTCTCTACAAGCCTCCTCACGGTTTCTTCCACAGCAACTTGCCCCCTATGGGCGGCATGATCCCCAGCGGGCAGTCCTCGCCCTACGGCGGGATGGAGCCCGAGCAAGATGAGGCTCTTCCTCTAGTGGTCACACCCAAGAAGAAGCGTCATAAGGTGACGGACTCACGCCTCACACCTCGCACGGTGGGCCGACTCCTGGAGGATTTCCCCCGCTACGGACCCCTACCAGGGATGGGTGGTCAAATGTCCCCTCGCAACTCCCCTCCCCCACCACCAGTCAACCACCACCCGCACCACCGCCCCACCACCTTCCCCCAGCCTCCACCACTGCTACCAGTTTCACTGCCTACCTCCGTGGCCATCCCCAACCCATCGTTGCACGACACCAGTCTACTCTACCCCAATTACTACGGCGGGCATCGGGCGTCCTCCCCGATGGACGGGCGGCGGGACGAATCTCCGGCAGGTCCCCCGCCCCCACACCCCCACCCGCTCCTTCATCCTGCGCTCCTGGCAGCCTCCTCACCGGACTCCTTCTCACGCTTCCTACACGGCGCTGACCACGACCGTGCCTCAGACTGTTCGCCAGCAGATCCCAACTACGACGGTGTCCAGCCTACTATATCCTTTTATTCACCTGAACGTAAATATCAACTCCAAGGTTTCGTTTTACATGTTTTGTAGCCTCACACGTATGTAGCACACGTGCCTCCTCTCACTTATGTAGCACACGTGCGTCCACATTTATGTAGCACACGTGCGTCCACATTTATGTAGCACACGTGTATCCAAATACACAGTCTCTTGGGAGTAGGGCTCATTATTATGTGATGTTTGACGCCACATAAACACGCACAACATGAGTTTATACCAGCCAAGGTATCAAAATCTTGATGGGAAGGTCTTTCACACACCATCATCACCCCTGCTTGTACAGTTACCTCCCCTTGTTTGTACTACTTCTATCCTTGCATGCACAACTACCACTTGTTTGTACTACCATATTTCCATGTATAACTACCATCCCTTTTTGTACTACCATCTTTGTTTGTACCACTACCATTCCTACTTGCATCACTACCACCCTTGTTTGTACTACTACCTTATACCAATACCATCCCTGTTTGTTCTACCAATCTTACTGGTACCATTAACATCTCTGCTTCCACAACTACCACCACCCGTTTGTACTACCACCCTTGCTTGTACCACTACTATATCTGTACCAGTACCACCTCCTGTTTGTACCACTACCACCCCTGTTTGTACCACTGCCATACCTGCTTATATCATTACCATCCCTGCTTGTAAATCCCTGTTTGTAATAACATCTATGTTTCTGCTACCATCCTTGCTTATAGTGTTACCATCCCTACTTGTACCACTACTATTCCTGCTTGTGCCACTACCACCCCTGTTTGTACTACTACCACCCCTGTTGGTTCTACTACCACCCCTGTTGGCTCTAGTACCATCCCTGCTTGTGTTACTAACTACCATTACTCCTTGTACCACTGCCATCTCTTCTTGTTCCACTACCATCCCTGCTTGTGTTGCTACCATCCTTGTTTGTACCACAACCCCCCCCCTTCCTATTGGTACTACTACTACCATTCCTGTTTTTGTTACTACCAACCATGCTTATATCACTACCGCCCCTGTTTATACTACCATCCTTGCTTGTACCACTATCACCTGTTTGTGCTGCTACCATCTTTGCTTGCAGCACCACCACCTTGACTATAACACTACCACCCATGCTTGTAGCACCACCACCCTGAATATAACACTACCATCCATGCTTGTACCACTATCATTCCTACTTGTATAGCCACCACCCTTGGTTGTACCAGTCTTCACCTTTTCTCTCCTGGAACTTCACTTATGTGCTCCCTTACATTTACTTCGCCCCCGCTGAAAACCCACACCTCTAACACCCACCATGCTGGTCATGCATGTGTTGTTTTTTCCCCTGACATTCTCACTTGCATGATATCTCCCATTCCACATGATCCTGTGCACTCTCCCTCCAAGATACCTCCCACGCAACTCCCACTCACCATACTTCCCTCTCTAATCACATGCACATGTTACATCCTATACACTCCAGTCGGGGTCAACTCTTCCATGCATCAATCCCTCCCTCCCTCATGCTGAGCCAAGTCAATCCTCTTTACTTCTTCGATAATCCTTCTCTGCTCTCCTCTCCTCTCTCTCTCTCTCTCTCCCTCTCTCTCTCTTCTTTCTCTCTCCCTCTCTCTCTCTCTCTCTCTCTCTCTCTTCTCTCTCTCTCTGATATCCTACCTCTATTCTTCTTTATTCCTTCAAATTGATACATCTTTACTGTCCATATCTGACCCCCACTCCTTCCTTTTCCAAGCTGCTCATCTACAAATTCTGCTTCTGCCATTTTTCTCCCCAGTCATCCTGAAACTCCTCCCCAATCTAGTCTACCCCCAAGCACATCTGCCCATTATATTCTAAACCAGTCTCCCCCAGTCTGTTTACACCCCAGTTCCCATTCTATCTCTTGCTCTTACATCAGTTCTACCATCTCATTCCAATTCCTACCAAATCTTGCCTGTTTACCTATGTTCATTCCCTATGGTCCTATTTACCTATGTCCATTCCCTACACCTAAAACCATTTTCCTACTGTTCAGCTCATTTTACTGTTTATCTGAACTCCCCATTCTGTTACATGATCCCTTTCCCGATTCATTTACTCCAATGTGTAATCATCCCATTTCTTTTCTCTTTACTCCTTATTTGACTACAATTCTCATCTCTCAATTTCTTCCCATTCCTCCTGTTCCAGACTCTCCTTTCTTACCTAAAAGATATATACCCTGGCTGTCAGTGTTTACCCTAACTCACATTTGCCTAAATGTTGACCTTAGTGTGAATTAGGTTCATGTCTTCCCTGCATCTCTCGGTGTTCTTTACCTTAATGTTGCCTCAGAATTTACCATGTGGTGACCCATCATTCACCCCAACGCTCGAACCTCCCCATCATTCACCCCCGTGTTCAAACCTCCCCATCATTCACCCCAGTGTTCAAACCTCCCCATCATTCACCCCAGTGTTCAAACCTCCCCATCATTCACCCCAGTGTTCAAACCTCCCCATCATTCACCCCAGTGTTCAAACCTCCCCATCATTCACCCCAGTGTTCAAACCTCCCCATCATTCACCCCAGTGTCAAAACCTCCCCATCATTCACCCATGTTTAAAACTCCCCCTCATTCACCCCAGTGTTCAAACCTCCCCCCTCATTCACCCATTTTTCAACCTCCCATCATTCACCCCAGTTTCAAACCTCCCCATCAAATTTACCCCCTGCTTTAAAACTCCCCCTAAATTTATCCCCGTGTCAAACCTCCCCCCAGTGCTCAAACCTCCCATCATCCCAGTGCTCAAACCTCCCCATCACCCCAGTGCTCAAACCTCCCATCATCCCAGTGCTCAAACCTCCCCATCATCCCCAGTGCTCAAACCTCCCATCATCCCAGTGCTCAAACCTCCCCTTTTCATCCCAGTGCTCAAACCTCCCATCACCCCAGTGTCAACCTCCCCATCGTTCACCCCAGTGCTCAAACTCCCATCACCCCAGTGCTCAAACCTCCCTCATCCAGTGCTCAAACTCCCATCACCCAGTGCTCAAACCTCCCCTCATCCTGAAATCCCACCCCAGTGCTCAAACCTCCCCATCACCCCAGTGCTCAAACCTCCCCATCGTTCACCCCAGTGCTCAAACCTTCCCATCACCCCAGTGCTCAAACCTCCCCATCGTTCACCCTAGTGCTCAAACCTCCCCATCACCCCAGTGCTCAAACCTCCCCATCATCCCAGTGCTCAAACCTCCCCATCACCCCAGTGCTCAAACCTTCCCATCCACCCCAGTGCTCAAACCTCCCCATCACCCCAGTGCTCAAACCTCCCCAACACCCCAGTGCTCAAACCTCCCCATCGTTCACCCAGTGCTCAAACCTCCCATCCCCAGTGCTCAAACCTCCCATCGTTCAACCCCAGTGCTCAAACTCCCCATCGTTCACCCAGTGCTCAAACCTCCCCATCGTTCACCCCAGTGCTCAAACCTCCCCATCGTTCACCCAGTGCTCAAACCTCCCCATCGTTCACCCCAGTGCTCAAACCTCCCCATCGTTCACCCCAGTGCTCAAACCTCCCCATCGTTCACCCCAGTGCTCAAACCTCCCCATCGTTCACCCCAGTGCTCAAACCTCCCCATCGTTCACCCAGTGCTCAAACCTCCCCATCGTTCACCCCAGTGCTCAAACCTCCCCATCGTTCACCCCAGTGCTCAAACCTCCCCATCGTTCACCCCAGTGCTCAAACCTCCCCATCGTTCACCCCAGTGCTCAATGAAGGCAATTACCACTTTTACCTTAGTGCTCGTGTCTTCTAGTTAATACCCTTGATAATGACCCTTATAGGGTTTAATTATATTAATCTTAATTTCTTTTGTTACATTTAGGCTAATGTTGCTCCTTAGTGATACTTAAACCCTTCCCTATGTTAGGTACATAGTGACTGCGTGTGCGTGCGTGCGTTGCGTGCGTCTTCTGAATAACATGTTCGTTGTCCTCTCCCTCCCTCTCTCTCTCTCTCTCTCTCTCTCTCTCTCTCTCTCTCTCTCTCTCTCTCTCTCTCTCTCTCTCTCTCTCTCTCTCTCTCTCTCCGTCCGTGGTCAAGGTGTCAATATCAAACTCTTCCTCCCCAGGAAGCTGGTACCCGCATGCTCCCCCTCTCCCTCCGTCTCATTCTCTCCCTCTCCCTGCTTCCCCATCTCTCCCTCCTCATGTCTTTTCTCATTTCTCTTTATTGTATATTCACTTCATACTCTACCGTCTCTCACTTCTTTCTCGCCTGTTGTACGTGAATCTCTCTCTCTCTCCATTTCAGGTTACCGTTTTCTTTCCCTCCCTCTTTCTCCTTACCCCCCACTTCCCCCCTTCCTCTCTACCTACCTCCTATATCCTTCCATTCCACCCCTCCCACCCTCCCCTTTCCAGGTTACCGTTTTCTCTACCATATCCTACCTCCCCAAATCCTACCTACCTCTAACTCCCCTCCCCATCTTCATGCCATATTCCCACTACCCCTTCACCCCCATTTTCACCTCCCCATAATTTTCCCCCTTTCCTTCCTCTCTTTCTCTCCCTGAGCCCCTCCTCGTCTCCCCTCACCCTCTCCCCCCGTGGGGGGATACCGCGTAGCTCATTGGAGAGAGCATCTGACTCGCAATAGCAGGATCAGGAATTCGATTCCCAGGCAGGGTAAACATACGGGTGAATATCTTCACAGTCCTGCTGCCCCTGCTCACCTAGCAGTACAGATAGGCACCTGTGTGTTAACCCACTGTTGTAGGTTGCATCTAGGGGGGAAAAGGTGTTAGCTGCAGTACCTCCCTCCCTACCTACCTGCTGGATGTTATACACTGTGTAAGACACTCCAGTACCTACTGGATGTTATACCCTGTGTAAGAAACTCCAGTACCTACTGGATGTTATACAATGTATAAAACACTCCAGCACCCACTGGATATTATACCCTGTATAAGATACTCCAGTACCCACTGGATATTATACCCTATATAAGACTTTTCAGTACCTACTGGATGTTATACAATGTATAAGACACTCCAGTACCTACTGAAAGTAATTTAAGTGTAGCATAAGGTACCAGTGTACCTAATGGGGTTAATTAACACCCCCTTCCCTCCTCTTCCTCTATTTCTTCCCCTCCCCGTCTCCCTCGTTGCATGATGCCACCCACTCCACCAGCCACCAAGCTTACCACCCTATTTGCTGTGACTGAAGGAGATTCCTTAGAGAGAGAGAGAGAGAGAGAGAGAGAGAGAGAGAAATTTTCGGTTTATCACTGACGAGTGTTATTCCTAAGGTTTATTCCACTTTATTCATCGTCAGTGTATTCCATTTATTCACCGTCTCTGCATCCTAATTTATTTTAATTGTCTTTCAACTTTCCTTTGCAACGCTGTATATTTATCTTCATTCTCATTCTCTCTCTCTCTCTCTCTCTCTCTCTCTCTCTCTCTCTCTCTCTCTCTCTCTCTCTCTCTCTTCTCTCTCCACATTCTCATCATCATTCTTCTCTCTCTCTTCTCTCTCTCACCACTTCTCATCATCATCTCTCTCTCTCTCTCTCCTACGGTTTACGAGATTATTGATTTTTGTGCTGAGTTGATGAAAAGCGTGGGCGTGGGTAGTGGGTGCACACTTTCTTAAATGGGCGTGGGTAGTGGGTGCACACTTACTTAAATGGACGGAGGGGTGGTGGAGTGCTGGAGTGTCAGCATGGGTGGGCGTGCGAAACACACCATGGTACTGTGTTTTGTGAGGTGCTAAACTCATTGTGGGGGTTCGATCCTCCATGCGCTCGTCTCCACCCTGGTCTGTGACAAGCCAGACTGTTGTTGACCTCGGTGAAGGTGCCTAGTACGGACCTGAATGGTCATCAGACCTTTGGAATAATGAATGCATTGATAGCCTAGTGGGGAGATAATAGAGGAGGTGTCTGTTTGTGGGGAGATAATGAAGCTCTTAGTGGGAAGACATTGGAGGAGCTGTCTTAGTGGGGAGAGAGTGGAGGAGCTGTCTCTTACTGGGGAGACGGTGGTGGGGGCTATCTTTAGTGGGGAGACAGTGGAGGAGTTATCTCTTAGTTGGGACACAGTGGTGGGGCTGTCTCTTAATGGGGAGACAGTGGAGCTGGCTCGTAGTGGGGAGACAGTGGAGCTGGCTCGTAGTGGGGAAACAGTGGAACTGGCTCGTAGTGGGGAGACAGTGGAACTGGCTCGTAGTGGGGAGACAGTGGAACTGGCTCGTAGTGGGGAGACAGTGGAACTGGCTCGTAGTGGGGAGACAGTGGAACTGGCTCGTAGTGGGGAGACAGTGGAACTGGCTCGTAGTGGGGAGACAGTGGAGCTTGCTCGTAGTGGGGAGACAGTGGAGCTGGCTCGTAGTGGGGAGACAGTGGAGCTGGCTCGTAGTGGGGAGACAGTGGAGCTGGCTTGTAGTGGGGAGGCAATGGAGCTGGCTCGTAGTGGGGAGACAGTGGAACTAGCTCGTAGTGGGGAGACAGTGGAACTGGCTCGTAGTGGGGAGACAGTGGAACTGACTCGTAGTGGGGAGACAGTGGAGCTGGCTTGTAGTGGGGAGACAATGGAGCTGGCTCGTAGTGGGGAGACAGTGGAGCTGGCTTGTAGTGGGGAGACAATGGAGCTGGCTCGTAGTGGGGAGACAGTGGAACTGGCTCGTAGTGGGGAGACAGTGGAACTGGCTCGTAGTGGGGAGACAGTGGAACTGACTCGTAGTGGGGAGACAGTGGAACTGACTCGTAGTGGGGAGACAGTGGAGCTGGCTTGTAGTGGAGAGAAACAATACAGCGATGTTTAACGTTAAGTAGCGATGTTTAATGTAACTTAACGATGTTTAACGTTATATAACCATGACGTAGCGATTGTTTAACGTAATACAACGATCTTTACCGGGCTGTAGCAGTGGTTACCGAGATGTAGCAATGGTTAGCGGGTTGCAGCGATGTTTAGCGAGATGTAGCGATGTTTAGCGGTATATGGATTTTTTTTTTTTTGTAAAATATGACTATGTTTAGAGTTGTGTAGCGATGTTTGTTTATCGGGTCGTAACGCGATACAGTTAGGGTTCACGGGAATTCATGGATGTTTAGGGAAACATAATAGTGAGTCGTAGCATGACTTAGTTATGTCTATAGTCTGATTGCATCATTTCTAGCAATGTTTAGGGCAATATAACCTATGTTTAGGACAATATAGCCTATGTTTAGGGCAATATAACCTATGTTTAGGACAATATAGCCTATGTTTAGGGCAATATAACCTATGTTTAGGACAATATAGCCTATGTTTAGGGCAATATAACATGTTTAGGACATATGCCTATGTTTAGGCAATATAACCTATTTTGGACAATATAGCCTATGGTTTAGGGCAATATAACCTATGTTTAGGACAATATAGCCTATGTTTAGGGCAATATAACTTATGTTTAGGACAATATAGCCTATGTTTAGGGCAATATAACCTGTTTAGGACAATATAGCCTATGTTTAGGGCAATATAACCTATGTTTAGGACAATATAGCCTATGTTTAGGGCAATATAACCTATGTTTAGGACAATGTAGCCTATGTTTAGGGCAATATAACCTATGTTTAGGACAATATAGCCTATGTTTAGGGCAATATAACCTATGTTTAGGACAATATAGCCTATGTTTAGGGCACTATAATCTATGTTTAAAGCAATGTAAGCCATGTTTAGGGCAATTATCTATGTTTACTGTAATCTATGTATAGGGCAGTATAAATTATATTTAGGTTAATATATATGTTTAGGTTAATATAATGTATGTTTAAATTTAATATGATCGATATTTATGGCCGATATAAGCGATGTTAAGTATAAACAATATTTATGGGCAATAGAAGGAATCAGCGCAACATAAACGATGTTTAGAATAAATGTTTAATAGTATAAATTATGTTTAAAATAATGCAAGATACGCTCTGTGCAACAGAGCAGTGTTTAGCGCAATACAAGCGATGTTGAAGGTTACTATAGCCGATGCTTAAGGTCGGTCTAACCAATGTTTAAGGTCATCATTATAAGCGATGCTTAGGGACATCATTATAACCGACGTTTAAGGCCATTATAGCCAATGTTTAAGGTCATTACAAGCAGTGTTTAAGGTTAACGTCATCAGAGTTTTAGGTGGCTTACATAAGCTCTGTTACCCAGCGAGATATTTAACAGCAGTTAACATATGTATTGCATGAGAGAGCTTCTCGTAGCGCTGGGTGAGCTCCCAGCGCGTTGAGCTTGGGTAAGCTTTGTATAGCCTGAGGAAGGATGGCGTATAAAGAAACGTAGTTAAGCCCATTTAGCCTAAAACAGCTTAAGCGTACGTGCGCTTTATTTGTGCGTAATAAACGTAGTTTCTAAACCTATACTCGCTTTTTCAAGCTTAAAACTGTTTTTAACGCAAAAAAGCTTTGTTTAGCTTAGAAAGTTCAATGTAGCATTGCATAGCTAAGTTTTCTAAGTGGGGTGACGTGGGCGTATGGAAGTGGATAGGAAGCTAGGCTGAGTAGTGGAGATGCTACTCCTGTAGCAGTTGGCGATTCTTAGGATTGCTGACTATAGCAGTTGGCGATTTATAGGATCGCTGACTGTAGCAGTTGGCGATTCATAGGATCGCTGACTATAGCAGTTGGCGATTAATAGAACTGCTGACTGGAGCAGTTGGCAGTTCATAAGATCGCTGACAATAGCAGTTGGCGATTTATAGAATTGCTGACTATAGTGAGTGGCGATTCATAGAATCGCTAACTATAGCGGATGGCGATTTTCTTGTAATGCATTTTGTGATTACCTTTAGCTGTGTAACTCTAGCGGTCGCTCCATTTTCCCCATCCTTCCCCATATATAGGTCCCCATCACCCCTCCTACCCCACACAAAAAAATACGCATTACCCCCCCCCCACACACACACACTACAACTAAATCTCTCATAATATATACACCCCAGAACACGTACAGGCTCATATGTACATTCTCCCCATTACACGTACGTACAGATCTCTCAATACCCGCAGTTACAACATCGCTCAAACGTACACAACCAACTAAATATTGTACACTCGGACCCTTAATGCGTACACACAGATTCTTGAAGCACATGCACACATTCCTTTAAAACGTACATATACATACACTTAAAATACGTGCACACAATCCCCTAGAAGAGATTTATACGTGTACAGACCTAATTTACGTACACAGAGCCCCCGAAAACATACAAAGCCCTTAATTACACGCCCATACTATACTTCAAATCACGTACATACAGTCCTCAAAATAAAAACAGCCCCCCCCTTAAAATTACTTACACATAGCCCCTAAAATATATTCAAACCTCAAAAATCACGTACACAGAACCCTAAAAACACACACACACACACACACACACACACACACAACACACACACTTAAATACGTTCGTGCCTTCCTTAACATGTAAACAAAGTCCAAAACACGTGCATCAACCCCTTCCCCTTCCCTCTCTCCTATTCTTCCCCACCTCCCTCCCCCTTCCCTCACGGCCGCTGTACACCTGCGCGCGCCCATTCCATATTTTAAGACTTTGGTGAATTCTAGATCGTGCGGCGTTCGAGAGGAACATGCGTGCGGGTGGGCCTGTCATCTTCCCTAATGAAAGGTCAGCCGGCTTGGTCACTCACCCCTGCCACACCTGTGAGTATACACACCTGTAGCACACACACACACACACACACACACACACACACACACACACACACACACACACACACAAAGGGCCCCTCCATCCACCTGTGAGTATAGATATACATACACCTGTAGATTACAGGAATACACACAAACACACACATACAGGTCCATCCATCCACACCAGCCATTTTGGTCCCTGTTCTAAGGATCCTTAGAGGTTAAAATCGTGTCGTCTTGGAGTGGTTTCGGTAGAAGGCGAGTTGGGGGGGGGTGGAAAGGGAGGTGAGGGGGGGTGTTCGAAGGGATGGCAGCCGAGAGTTTAACCCTTGGAACGGTGTGACACAAGGACGGGCTCTGTTAGGCAGCGTACAGGCGTCCTTGAAGCGTGTGTGGGGGGGGGGGAGTATTGTGGAGTGGGTGATGGGTTTTGCACGGGAGGGGAGCTGGCAGAGGGGAAGCTAAGATGACGGAGAGGGGAAGAGAGGTGGGGTGTCGGTACTGGGTCGAGAGAGGGCAGTCTGTATTGGGTCGGGCGGGGCGGGAGTAAGGGAGATGGATTGAGGTTTGGGAGAATAGTGGGTGGTAGGGAGAAAGGTGGCGGATTGGGAAGGGAACGGAGTATAGAGGGAGAATGCTGGTGTAGTGATGGAAGGGGAGAGGAGGTAGTGAGGGAAGGGAGGGCGGAGAGGGCACGGAGAGTGTTAGAGAGCTAATTAGGTGATTCATGTCTTAAGGACCAATGTGAAGGTTGAAACCAAACACTTGAGACTGGACCGGTCACTCGCTCTTAATGATCACTGTGTGTGTGTGTGTGTGTGTGTGTGTGTGTGTGTGTGTGTGTGTGTGTGTGTGTGTGTGTGTGTGTGTGTGTGTGTGTGTAAGAAAGAGAGAGAGAGATCTACTAGCTTGCTACCCACTAACTTCATCCTTAGTTTCAAATCCATGAACAACTCGAGGGTCAAGAATACTTTAGGCTACTAAGACACTGATAACATTACACACTGTGTATATGCACAGAGATAAATACTTCTTGGTGTAAATACCTCCTCCACCCTTGATGTCTCTTCCTCCACCTGTTCGCCGTTCTACATCTGGTTACGATACACCTGCCAATCACTCGTACATCTGCCTACTGTATACTTGTAGTAATTTCCCCCTCCGCCTGTCGCCTGTCGCCTGTCACCTGTCACATTTGCATCACATACATCTGCAAACTAGCAGTACTTTACCCCCTGTGTCCCATTAGCATATATTTCTACCCGACAATATCTTCCATATCTGATAGTGTCCACCAAACATTATCATCCATATTCACGCTTCCATTCGACAATATCTTTCATATCTACGTTTTCCCCTGACAGCATCCTTTGCGACAAGTTTACCTCGGCTGGCTTCCCTCCCTGCGACTCTTTCCATGTCTTGCATCTCTGACCTCCGGCTTAGTCAAACGCCAATAGCTAGGACGGGAACCTCAGTGTTTTGTGTCTGTAATCTTCAAGGCTCCCGCAGCGACTCGTGGCTAATCTGTGGATCAGCTTTGGTAATCTGGGCCCGGACGGAAGTCTGGATTGGCTAAAAGGGAGGGCTTAGTGTAGGTTCAGGTTCCACACCTCGATTTTAGGGCCTTCCTCACACGCTGTCTCCTTAACAGAATCGTAGCTTAAAAGTCGAAACTAAGGGAGAATCTTTGTCACTCAAAGTTGCAGAATACATCAGACTTTAGGCAATCGTCTTGTTTTGCCGTTACAGTCGTAAAAGATTGTCAAGCAGTGGGGAGTAGGGTTGGATTGCATTACAAAGCAAACACAAAGAGGGTTGGTTTCCTGATTCAAGGTTCGCTCTGTACCTGTGGGGCTTCAGTCACACTCGATCCTACTCTTATTTCGCACGATCCTACTTGCGGTTCGCCGACGTCTACAGGGTGCGGCTACACCCAGACTTCCTAATGGGATTTTGGGTAGACTCAGATCTTATTTGGGGTTAGAAACCTTGGAAGAGACGTTGCGATGCGTCGGAGTCCAACCAATCAGACAGAGAATATTTTCATGGTTCCTTCTAACGTATGATGAGGCGAAGAGCCATTTTGTTAACGAGTGACCTGCATCAGTTGAAGAGCCTCTCGTGTATAGTGTAGCTCAGGATACTTTGACGAAGATAAAGATAGGAAAAATATCATTTTTTTTTTTTTGAGATTTGTGAACAAATCCTCCGAGACTCGTCGCTATAAGAAGCCCCACAGCGAAGCTTCCTCTTATTTGTCCACAAGCTGAGGTTTCCAAGAGCTGATGATCCCCCGTCACGGCTACACCTCCCTTGTAAGTCCCACGTAATAGTATCACAGAAACCTTGATAGCTTCCTTCCTCCCTCTGACCTTGCCTTCCTCCCTCTGACCTTGCCTTCCTCCCTCTGACCTTGCCTTCCTCCCTCTGACCTTGCCTTCCTCCCTCTGACCTTCCCTTTCTCCGTCAGTCCCTCTCTCCTTCCCTCAGACATTCCCTCCCTCCCTCCTACCCACCTCTCTTAGGTAACAATAATATCTTCATTCCTCTTAACTGTGCCAGCAGACACTAGTGCAGCATCTTGCTGTGAGTGTTATACTCACCGTCTTCAAGACCCGTGTCTCGCATTTCTCAGGGGTTGGCCACTGACCATCTCAGAGAACCTTGGTTTCTCATAAGCTGGTTAATTTCTCAATTATTCAGAAGTAATCGGCCAATTACCTCATTATCTCATGGAGATTGGCATACACGGTCGGATCTAGTGGGCTCGGGTTACTACAAGACAGTGATTGTGCCAC
Organism: Cherax quadricarinatus; assembly: GCF_026875155.1. Lineage (NCBI taxonomy): Eukaryota > Metazoa > Arthropoda > Malacostraca > Decapoda > Parastacidae > Cherax > Cherax quadricarinatus. Next base: position 23,671,305 of record NC_069412.1, on the reverse strand, counting down.
TCACCCAGGGTTTACTGTTCCCCCTATCCTCCCCCGTCCAGTGTATTGTTCCCTCTCGCGTTCTCTCTCTCTTTCTCGTCCTGTTCACTTCGAATTATTTCCCTTCGTCCTGACCTCCTCTTCATGTTCACTTGGCTTTGTTCCTTTTTTCCCACAGCAACGTCATCATCACCTTCACGGTGTTGCTCTCTCCTTGGTCTTCGCTTATCAAAGTTCTCCTGCAGCAACGTATTTTAGCTTCTGTGTCATGAGGAGAACAGTCCTTTCATAATTCTCAATTCAGAACCCCTTCTAGGGTGACACAAATACACTTGTGGAAGTCACTAATGAACCTCTCACTCTAAGTTTATCTTTATTTCCAACTTCAGAAAGGTCACCTTTGACCGAAACGTTGGCTAAGTTTTGCTCTACTTTTCGCCATTTTGGCCCTTCAACGAGGAACCCATTTTTCTCCACGATTTTACCCTTCGTCTCCCATTAAAACTGCATAACGTTCCATTATTGTGTCTAGGTTCCCTACATGAACATTGTGTGTGTGTGTGTGTGTGTGTGTGTGTGTATCACACGCTTGGCTCAGCATATAAAGCACACTGTACTGTAGTGTTATAATAGGTCGTGTTAGTGTCTATATCCACCAGGGAATATTCAAGGCCCCCCCCACACCAGGGAACATTAAGAGGGGGATCCACCAGGGAACATTCAGAGGGGGATCCACCAGGGAACATTCAGAGGGCACCCCCCTACCCCAGGGGACATTCAGGGAGGCTTCCAAGGTTACTGTTGTTTGAATTCATGAATCATTCAAGACTCACTCGTCATACACACCAATATCAAACTATTTTATTTAAATTCATGTCGAAAATGAAAAAAAAATCATGATATATAAATATCTATAACATGGCTACTTAGTGTTACAAATCATTCAGTTTATATATAAATATATCTAAAAAAAAAAAAAAACTTGCATCCCATGCGCTAATTTGTTGAAAATTTCAATGTCTCCGTTTACAAACGCGGGAAATATAATCCTTTAATTTTATTTTATGTCTGGTAACTAACTATATTTGACTTCGTTACCCCTTGACAATTGTAACTATGGTTCCCGTTTTCTGCCTACGGAAAGTAACTTTCTCGTTCTCTTGCATTCTCGTTTTCTCACTTATAGAGTAATTTGTATTCTTATTTTCTTTCGTAGCGAAAGACGTTGCAGTAGTTTTTTTTTTTTTTACCGGATAACGTTTCGACATAATAAAGCCTTCCCATCCTCCCCAACACACCACAGATCGAAACGTTGTCCCGATGAAGGCTGGTCCTACCATCGAAACGTTGTCCCGATGAAGGCTGGTCCTACCATCGCGTCTCCCTTTCCCTCGTTTCACGATCTCTCGAAGCCTTGTACAGTCTCTCATTTTTCTTTTAGTTAGTGCGTGGGATGCTAGTCTTTTTTTTTTTCAATGCCTGGATCACTTACTGATTCAGTGTTGTTTCTATGACTGTGTGTGTTTGCGTGCGTAAAGAAAACATTTACATGGAAGATTTTCCCCCTTAACTCCAGCGCACTCCAGCACTCTGACGCCGATGCACCTACGTAAGGCGAAGCTCATGTTCTTCTTCGTCCGGTACCCATCTTCGTCTGTCCTCAAGACTTACTTTCCCGACATTAAGTTCAATAAGAACAACACTGCCCAGCTCGTCAAATGGTTCTCAAACTTCCGGTGAGTGTCATTTATAATTCCTGGTTGTTTTTTAGTGATCTGTGTTTTAACTGGGACAACGTTTCGCCCCGTATAGTGGTTTAAAAGCTCTACACAGAGCAAAACGTTGTCATTATATATATATAATGTATATATTAGTCTTGCCGAATAGGTAAAACTTGCGATTTTGGTTTAAATAACAACGCTCTTCTTGCCGAATAAGGCAAGCGAAATTTTGTGTATGCAATAATTTAGCAAAAATCATTCTGAACCTAACGAAACAAATATATTTCATTGTGTTTGTTTATTATTAAATTATTGTAAACTTATCTAAAATATATTTAGTTGGATTAGGCTAAATTAAATTGCGCTTGTTATAATAAGGTTAGACAAGTTTTCTAAGGATGTTTTGGTACAAAATTATTAATTTTTACAATAACATAAATGAAAAAATATATCTTTAAACGTATAAGAGGAAAATTTTAGAAAGACCTTAATTTTAAATGACTTTTTGCTAATTGACCAGTCTTACCTATTCGGCACGACATACACACACACACACCACACACACACAATCACACACACACACACAACAACTAAAATATATATATATATATATATATATATATATATATATATATATATATATATATATATATTATTTATTTACTGGATAGGTGTGATTTTTTTTATATTCCGCTCTTCCACTGGCCGTACTTCACAAATGATCAATAATGTGCCTTAAAGCTAGTGTAACTTCACCATAGCCAACTTGAACATAATTTAAAGAAATATCAGAGATAAAGTTATGTAAATGTGTGACTTAGGCCTCTATGTTATTATTGTGACTTACATGTACACGTGTATTGCAAGTCTATTTAGGTGAATGAATAACAGTGTTAAATGGCTAACAAAGAAGCTAAATTATTCTTCTCTTTTTTTTTTTTTTTTTTTTTTTTTTGTTAGATTAAGTTTTCTTAGACTAACTTCAACTTTCACATATTGTTCTCTCCTGGTTCAAGATAGGATTCTTTGTTCTTTGTTCTTCAGGATAAGGGATCAGTTGCTGGTAGGCTTAATGTGATCCATGGAAACACATTACTCCAATCTGTTTTAGAGGATACATTAACTTGCTGTTGCGTGATGATAAGAGATGACATTTCAAGACTGTGTTCAGCTTCGTTGCCAGGATACTGGATGTATCCTAGTGGTAGCTTTCTGTCTTCCACTGGTAGTGGTTTGTGGAATATAGGTGGATGCATCCAGTAACCCAGTGGATACTTCATGTATCCCAGTGGATGCATCCTGTATCCCAGTGGATGCTCCCTGTATCCCAGTGGATGCTCCTGTATCCCAGTGGATGCATCTTGTATCCAGTGATGCCCTGTATCCCAGTGGATGCATCCTGTATCCCAGTGGATGCATCTTGTATCCCAGTGGGTGCATCCTGTATCCCAGTGGGTGCATCCTGTATCCCAGTGGGTGCATCCTGTATCCAGTGGGTGCTCTGTATCCCAGTGGGTGCTCTGTATCCCGTGGTGCATCCGTATCCAGTGGGTGCATCCTGTATCCCAGTGGGTGCATCCTGTATCCCAGTGGGTGCATCCTGTATCCCAGTGGGTGCATCCTGTATCCCAGTGGGTGCATCCTGTATCCCAGTGGGTGCTTCCTGTATCCCAGTGGGTGCATCCTGTATCCCAGTGGGTGCATCCTATATCCCAGTTGGCAGTGTCATCCTGTATCCCAGTGGGTGCTATCCTGTAAGTCTCGACAGTGGGTGCTATCCTGTATATCCAGGGTGATTAGATAGTGAGTGCATCCGACACGAGAGTGATGTAAAGGGTGCATACAGTGAAGAGAGTGAGTGAGCGAGAGAGAGAGGAGAGAGAATAGAGAGTGGGTGATAGTGTGAGGAGGAAGGGAGAATAATGATGTGTGAGTGAGAGAGGGGAGAGAGGATGGAGATATGAATTAGGTGTGAAAGAGAGAAAGCAGGAGAGGGGAAATGAGGGGAGACGGCAGGGAAGGAACCTGATGGATTATGGAATTACTAACTTTATTGAAAATGCACACGCGCAACCCGCGCGCGGGCGCGGGCACACGCACACGTGTACGCGCACTCAAAGCTACGATAGTGAAAGTGAGAAGACTTTCCAGTTCTTATCTCAATGCTTTCTAACCCTTAATTCTTTTCCTGTTCATTCTACTCTCCCACGTCCTCCTACACTCCCCACGTCTCTCCTATCACACCCTCCCCACGTCTCTCCTATCACCCCCACGTCTCTCCTATCACACCCTCCCCACGTCTCTCCTATCACACCCTCCCCACGTCTCTCCTATACACCTCCCACGTCTCTCCTATCACACCCTCCCCACGTCTCTCCTATCACACCCTCCCCACGTCTCTCCTATCACACCCTCCCCACGTCTCTCCTATCACACCCTCCCACGTCTCTCCATCACACCCTCCAGTCTCTCCTACCACACCCTCCCCACGTCTCTCCTATCACACCCTCCCACGTCTCTCCTACCACACCCTCCCAACGTCTCCTACCACACCCTCCCACCGTCTCTCCTACCACACCCTCCCACCGTCTCTTCTACCACACCCTCCCCACGTCTCTTCTACCACACCTTCCCAACGTCTCTCCTACCACACCCTCCCAACGTCTCTCCTACTACACCCTCCCCACGTCTCTCCTACCACACCCTCCCAACGTCTCCCACTCTCTAGCCTCCACCTTCACCGGCCTCCTTAAGGCTCTTGTTGTAGTGGTTGTGGAGCTCATTTTTCCCCTCAAGCAGGTGTGGAGGGGAGAGGAGACGGACTATGATTAATGTGAATTAGTGATGAGCTGTGTTGAACTGAGTGCTCCGTGATACTGAGCTCTCTGTTGCGCTTCATGTGCTGGATGTGTTGCGGCGGTGTGTGGACGGAGGTAACAACACTGGTGTATGCTAGGATTGTCAGGGTGTAGGTTACAACACTGGTGTATGCTAGGTTTGTCAGGGTGTAGGTTACAACATTGGTGTATGCTAGGTTTGTCAGGGTGTAGGTTACAACACTGGTGTATGCTAGGTTTGTCAGGGTGTAGGTTACAACATTGGTGTATGCTAGGTTTGTCAGGGTGTAGGTTACAACACTGGAGTATGCTAGGTTTGTCATGGTGTTGGTTACAACACGAGTATGCTAGGTTTGTCATGGTGTAGGTCACAACACTGGAGTATGCTAGGTTTGTCATGGTGTAGGTTACAACACTGGTGTATGCTAGGTTTGTCAGGGTGTAGGTTACAACATTGGTGTATGCTAGGTTTGTCAGGGTGTAGGTTACAACACTGGTGTATGCTAGGTTTGTCAGGGTGTAGGTTACAACATTGGTGTATGCTAGGTTTGTCAGGATGTAGGTCACAACACTGGTGTATGCTAGGTTTGTCATAGTGTAGGTCACAACACTGGAGTATGCTAGGTTTGTCATGGTGTAGGTTACAACACTGGTGTATGCTAGGTTTGTCATGGTGTAGGTTACAACACTGGTGTATGCTAGGTTTGTCAGGGTGTAGGTTACAACACTGGTGTATGCTAGGTTTGTCATGGTGTAGGTCACAACACTGGTGTATGCCAGGTTTGTCATGGTGTAGGTCACAACACTGGAGTATGCTAGGTTTGTCAGGGTGTAGGTTACAACACTGGAGTATGCTAGGTTTGTCAGGGTGTAGGTTACAACACTGGGTATGCTAGGTTTGATCAGGGTGTAGGTTACAACATGGTGTATGCTAGGTTTGTCAGGTGTAGGTTACAACACTGGAGTATGCTAGGTTTGTCAGGGTGTAGGTTACAACACTGGTGTATGCTAGGTTTGTCAGGGTGTAGGTTACAACACTGGTGTATGCTAGGTTTGTCAGGGTGTAGGTTACAACACTGATGTATGCTAGGTTTGTCAGGGTGTAGGTTACAACACTGGTGTATGCTAGGTTTGTCAAGGGTGTAGGTTACAACACTGATGTATGCTAGGTTTGTCAGGGTGTAGGTTACAACACGGGTCTATACCAGCTCTGCAAGTGTGTTTGAAGAGTGTTAGGGAGAGGGGGTTGTGTTTCGTGGTGCGAGTGTGTTGTAGGGGAAGAGGGGGGGGGAGCGATATGTTGTAGGATTGTAGTGAAATGTTGTGAAATATTGTATTGGTGAGTGACATTACGAACTAGTTAATAAATTACCATGTACAGCGGTTGAACGACACACCAACAATTCCCATCTACGAGGAGAAAGTGAAAAAGAAAAACTAGAACAAAACAAAATCACCCAAAAATTAAATACAACAAAAGTGAGCTAGAAAACACGGAAAGAAAAAGTGCAAGACGTGTAATTAAGAGAGCGAGGAAGAGGAAAGACTAATAAAGACGGCGACTAAGAAAACATCGGCAAGTATTAAGCAAGCTAGAACAAGGTAGAACTATAGGAGCAGTAATTAATGCAAGGAGGCGGACCAGTGACGCTATCAATGTTGAATTAAGAAGAAGGGGAGGAACCTGCAGTCTCGGGCCTACTGCTGCCAGGCATTCCTCTTCCTGCACTTTTTTTCTTTCTACCTACTTGTCCTACTGTTTGCTTGTGGACAGAAGATTGTTATTGTAGGTGTGGCGGGGAAGCGTGTTGAGAGAAGGTAGGGATGTGTGGTGTGTGTGTGTATGTACTCAATTAATTGTGGTTGCAGGCGTCGATTCATAGCTCCTGGTCCCGATCCCGATGTGTGTGTGTGTGTAACAAGTGTACATAGCTGTAAGAATAACGTTGTCATTATTTCTCGGAAATTTTATGCAGTATACCAAATGAAATTTGATTATAATAATCATTATTATTATCCATAGAGATAATGTTCCTGGGTTGAGTGATGATCTTGCAATATTAAACATATTTTGGGTTAAGTGAACCTCTCAGTTTCGTTTGGCTTTATGTAATAAACTCAGATCAAGTTTGATACCTCGTTAGTGGCAGTTTACCATCGTATACTTAACTCCCATCATCGTATACATAACTCCCCATCATCGTATACATAACTCCTCATCATCGTATACATAACTCCTCATCATCGTATACATAACTCCTCATCATCTGTAATACATTAAGTAAAATTAAATTAGAAAAAAATAGATCAACAGTATGTTGCTCTTCCATGTGATAGTTATATTGTGTGACTCAAACATAACTGTTGCCCTGTTATATTGTGTGACTCAAACATAACTGTTGCCCTGTTATATTGTGTGACTCAAACATAACTGTTGCCCTGTTATATTGTGTGACTCAAACATAACTGTTGCCCTGTTATATTGTGTGACTCAAACATAACTGTTGCCATGTTATATTGTGTGACTCAAACATAACTGTTGCCATGTTATATTGTGTGACTCAAACATAACTGTTGCCATGTTATATTGTGTGACTCAAACATAACTGTTGCCCTGTTATATTGTGTGACTCAAACATAACTGTTGCCCTGTTATATTGTGTGACTCAAACATAACTGTTGCCCTGTTATATTGTGTGACTCAAACATAACTGTTGCCCTGTTATATTGTGTGACTCAAACATAACTGTTGCCCTGTTATATTGTGTGACTCAAACATAACTGTTGCCATGTTATATTGTGTGACTCAAACATAACTGTTGCCATGTTATATTGTGTGACTCAAACATAACTGTTGCCCTGTTATATTGTGTGACTCAAACATAACTGTTGCCCTGTTATATTGTGTGACTCAAACATAACTGTTGCCATGTTATATTGTGTGACTCAAACATAACTGTTGCCATGTTATATTGTGTGACTCAAACATAACTGTTGCCCTGTTATATTGTGTGACTCAAACATAACTGTTGCCATGTTATATTGTGTGACTCAAACATAACTGTTGCCCTGTTATATTGTGTGACTCAAACATAACTGTTGCCATGTTATATTGTGTGACTCAAACATAACTGTTGCCCTGTTATATTGTGTGACTCAAACATAACTGTTGCCATGTTATATTGTGTGACTCAAACATAACTGTTGCCATGTTATATTGTGTGACTCAAACATAACTGTTGCCATGTTATATTGTGTGACTCAAACATAACTGTTGCCCTGTTATATTGTGTGACTCAAACATAACTGTTGCCATGTATATTGTGTGACTCAAACATAAGTTGCCATGTTATATGTGGTGACTCAACATAACTGTTGCCATGTTAATTGTGTGACTCAAACATACGTTGCCATGTTATATTGTGACTCAAACATAACTGTTGCCATGTTAATTGTGTGACTTCAAACATAACTGTTGCCCTGTTATATGTGTGACTCAAACATAACTGTTGCCCTGTTATATTGTGTGACTCAAACATAACTGTTGCCATGTTATATTGTGTGACTCAAACATAACTGTTGCCATGTTATATTGTGTGACTCAAACATAACTGTTGCCATGTTATATTGTGTGACTCAAACATAACTGTGGCCATGTTATATTGTGTGACTCAAACATAACTGTTGCCCTGTTATATTGTGTGACTCAAACATAACTGTTGCCCTGCTATATTGCACCACACAGTGTGTAGTGTGTCAGTAGTATCAGCCTGAGCTGGTAGACTTCAGTAGTGTCAGCCTGAGCTGGTAGACTTCAGTAGTGTCAACCTGAGCTGGTAGACTTCAGTAGTGTCAGCCTGAGCTGGGAGGCTTCAGTAGTGTCAGCCTGAGCTGGTAGACTTCAGTAGTGTCAGCCTGAGCTGGTAGACTTCAGTAGTGTCAGCCTGAGCTGGTAGACTTCAGTAGTGTCAGCCTGAGCTGGGAGGCTTCAGTAGTGTCAGCCTGAGCTGGGAGGCTTCAGTAGGTCCAGCCTGAGCTGGAGACTTCAGTAGGTCAGCCTGAGCTGGTAGACTTCAGTAGTGTCAGCCTGAGCTGGTAGACTTCAGTAGTGCCAGCCTGAGCTGGGACACTTCAGTAGTGCCAGCCTGAGCTGGGAACTTCAGTATGCCAGCCTGAGCTGGAACTTCAGTAGTGCCAGCCTGAGCTGGCGAACTTCAGTAGTGCCAGCCTGAGCTGGGACACTTCAGTAGTGCCAGCCTGAGCTGGGACACTTCAGTAGTGCCAGCCTGAGCTGGGAGACTTCAGTAGTGCCAGCCTGAGCTGGGAGACTTCAGTAGCGCCAGCCTGAGCTGGGAGACTTCAGTAGTGTCCAGCCTGAGCTGGGAGACTTCATAGGCCAGCTATGAACTAGTATGCCAGCCTGAGCTGGGAGACTTCAGTAGCGCCAGCCTGAGCTGGGAGACTTCAGTAGTGTCAGCCTGAGCTGGGAGACTTCAGTAGCGCCAGCCTGAGCTGCGAGACTTCAGTAGTGCCAGCCTGAGCTGGGAGACTTCAGTAGTGCTAGCCTGAGCTGGACTTCTAGCGTCAGCCTGGCGCGAGACTTCAGTAGTGCCAGCCTGAGCTGGGAGACTTCAGTAGTGCCAGCCTGAGCTGGTAGACTTCAGTAGTGTCAGCCTGAGCCGGAAGGCTTCAGTAGTGTCAGCCTAAGCTGGGAAACTTCAGCGGTATCAGCTTGAGCTGGGAGACTTCAGTAGCGTCAAACTGAGCTGGGGGACATCAATAGTGCCAGCCTCAGCTGGGAGACTTCAGTAGTGCTAGCCTGAGCTGAGAGACTTTAGTGCTAGCCTGAGCTGGGAGACTTCAGTAGTGCTAGCCTGAGCTGAGAGACTTCAGTAATACCAGCCTGAGCTGGGAGACTTCAGTAGTGCTAGCCTGGCTGAAGACTCTAATACCAGCCTGAGCTGGGAGACTTCAGTAGTGCTAGCCTGAGCTGGGAGATTTCAGCAGTGCCAGCTTGAGCTGGGAGGCTTTAGTAGCGTCAGACTGAGCTGGGAGACTTCAGTAGTGCCATTCTGAGCTGGGAAACTTCAGTAGTGCCAGCCTGAGCTGGGAGACTTCAGTAGGACAATGAGAATATCAAGTATTCCAGTAAGGTTTCCTTAACTGTGGCGCTCCGATTCTTTGAATCAAGAGCCCCTTCATTGTCATCAGCTCCCATGACGATAGCGACTTCTAGTGACTTTCCAGGATCTACTTATAACATTATTAAGGTCTAGCAGCAGCAGCCTGACTGATCACAGAGCGAAATTGAGCGGATGGAAGGCCGAGGATCCACAAGTCCCTGGCGCTAAATGGCCCATACGGTGTCAGCGTTTCGGGAAATGCAGCGAGAGATTCAGCTTTATGTTTTATTGTAAATCGGGTTAATTATGTACCGCATTAGGGAGCCTATCCCGTATAAAGTTACATTCTAGAAACAAAAGCTATCATAAATAATTAATGGCACAGTAGAGCGCTCAGCTCTCTTTCATATCTCCTGTAAGGATTCAGCGCTTCCCATCAATGCTGTATGTAACGTGGAATTTTTAGCAGTGTTTCGTGTTTAAAGCGACGTATTTAGCAAACTCTCCCGCTGGTCACTGTAACCACTGAGAGGTCTTCTGACCGCCGGCCCCTCCGCTGCCTCGTACAGTGAATGCTGTGGAAACCAACGCGAGTGTCTCAGCATGCGATCCTTCAAGCCAAGTGACTACCGTCTTACCCGGGAGGTTCTGCAGTCTAGAGCATTGGTTCTCAACTCGTGGGCCGCGGACCCCTGACGGGGTCTCTGAGTTATTAAAATAGGGTAGCGGGTTTATTTCAAGGAGTCCGCGAATCATGGCTAACAAGCGTTGCTCCTCTAGCCAGCGCTGATTTTATTCAATTAGCGTGGAATGTAATTACAACTATTGAGGTGTGGGGACTCTGCAAATAAAAATTAAGGCTAAAAAGCCTCCTCGAACTCGAAAATGTTGGAAACTCGTGGACTAAACACACACTCGAGGAAACCTAAAGACATTTCCTACCTACTACCATCTCTTGCCCGTAAAACCCACCCATCTACCAGCCTTCCTATTCCCGAGGCGACACACAGGAGGGAAGCGGCCCCTTTCCCTCCCTACAGCCCCGTAGCACCTTTGAGCAGTGGAGGCCACAACATGGAAGTATTGGCCCTCGTGCAGTCTTATATTGAAGCACACGCTTGTGCTCACAGTATGGCTGGCCAGACCAGCGGCGCCCGCTGGCTCCAGACCCAATATTGACACTCCAGGTCAGCCAGAGGCAGACGCAACCTGCATATCTACTGCTCTACTGCCTCATCTTCATAATCCTTCTCTCCTTCTCCTCTTCTTTTCTCCTTCTACCCCTATTCTTGCCTTCTACCTCTCTGTTTTCCTCTGCTGCTGCTCTGCTGCTGCTCTCTCTTCCTCCTGTTCTCCTTCTCCTTCTCGCTTCTCCTTCTCTCCTTCTCTCCTTCCATCCTGCATTCTCCTTCTCCTTCTCCTTCTTCTCCTTCTTCTCCTTCTTCTCTTCTTCTTCTCCTTCTTCTCCTCTCCTTCTCTCCTCCTTCCTCTCCTTCTCCTCCTCTTCTCCTCCTCCTCCTCTCTCCTCACTCCTTCTCTTCTTCTCCTCCTTCTCCTCCTCCTTCTCCTCCTCCTCCTTCTCCTTCTCCTTCTCCTTCTCCTTCTCCTCCTCCTCCTCCTCCTTCTCCTTCTCCTTCTTCTCCTCCTCCTCCTGTACTCTTTCTGCTCTTCTCTATCCGGCATGCGCGGAAATATTCATTCTCCTCACGAGTACGTTAAGTTCCATTTAATTGTGACATCTCTAGCGTGTGCTGGGGATGTTGGATGAGTGTTAGTACCACATCCCCAGTAACTTACACCAGCAGGACATTACTGCCACGACCCCAGCAGCTTACACCTGCAGGGCATCGTTACTACCACGACTCCAGCAACTCACACCGGTAGGACACTACTACCACGACCCCAGCAACTCACACCTGCAGGACATTACTGCCACGACCCCAGCAGGTTACACCAGCAGGACATTATTGCCATGACTCCAGCAGCTTACACCAGCGGAGACAAACTCCGCTCGTGGGAGGTTAAGCCACACCCGTCGCCTCACCGGTAAAGTACAACATATTCCTTCATCTGCCTTGATGTCGTTGAAGGGCTCTTGATCCCATAAATAGGATTTACCCATCACACACTTTGGATCCAAGATCCTTCACCAGCGAAGGAAACGATGAGTGGTGAGGGGCTAGGAGCCATATTACCCTTGAGGACCACTAGTCACAGAAAGGAGCCACATTACTCCCGGAAAGGGGCCACCCTAGCCCCGGAAAGGGGCCACCCTAGCCCCGTGCTCCGTGCAAGGGGTTTGTAGCCTTCCCGGTCCTCCCTCCTCTCCACGCTCCGCGGGAAGAATTCACTTGAGTAAACTTTGCTTGCTTCCTCCTCCCTACTTTCCCGTCACCCCCCTTCCCCCGTCTCTCTCACACTTACACACACACACACACACACACACACACACACACACACACACACACACACACACACACACACACACACACACACACATTGTATTACTCTGTGACTTCACCATTATCGTCAAAGTGCCATCAACAGTTGCCTTCCCACACAGTGCCACCAGCAGTTGTCTAACCACACAGTGCCACCAGGAGTCGTCTTCCCACACAGTCTCACCAGCTTATGTATCATTGTCACCCCACAGCTTCCCACCTTCACACATACAGTGGTGATCTCAGAAATGAGGTCATCCAGTCAGTATGGACACACAAGGTGGACTGAGACTCAAACGGGGAGACCTGAGGCATTACCCACACATTAGATGAGGGATGAGGCTAGTGGTGGGATGCCCATCTTGTTCCTACCGATGTTAAGACATCTTGACATATAACCTCGGCGCCGTGTGATAATTATTGCAACTATCCTCGCATCCATGTGCTGGAATGAGCTTTTACCTTCCGTATATGCTCTTTGGGAGACTATTTGTTGTCGATTTTCCCCAAGTTGATGTTTAATTTCGAATTCATCCAGTATCATAGCACTGGAGTTCATGTTTGTATTGTTGTGTGTTTATGATGTACTGGTGTCAGCTTTACTGTTTTCTTGTCTAACAAATAATTTTTAAAGACACAGTAAAAGGAGACCTTTATTAATACGACGTTTCGCCTACACAAGGCTTTATCGAGTAATTGATAAAGCCTTATGGAGGTGTAACGTCGTATTGATAAAAATATTTTTAGCGGCGTATGTCATTATTTTGCCATTTGTCAGCTACACAATACTTAAACTACATAAACCTTCCTTTTCACTGAGTTATGTGCAACTTCATCAAGTTTAATTCCGCCGACACACGCACGGATGTGTGGCTCTTCGGCATTGTACTCCTTCGTTGTCACAGACCTTAACGATGCTGTCCAGGAAGCTGTCGTCTTTTGAGTCTCTGGTCTTAGTGTTCTCGGGCGTGTTTGTAGGACGTGGCCAGACACACACACTCGCCACATCCTACACAGTGTGTCTTTTGACCATCCTTTGATCTGTTTTTAGTTGGCATGACATCTTTTAAAATTTAAAGGCAGCGGTGTAGTTCTTGCCGGTCGCCATCAGAGATGTGCCGTCCCTTAATATATTGATATTTTACAGCCGTAACACAGCGCTGTATGACCCTTATGGGTTTAGCTCCTAGTTATGATTATAATAACGACAGACGTGACAGTGACCGAACACAACGTAACTTTGTTTTCGTAAATGAAGGATTTTTTTTGTGTGTGAATTGTGGTACATTGTGATGTTTAAGTATGCGGGTTCCATCAAGACATCATCAGTGCCATATGCCAGCTCTTAACACAACCGACACCACTCCACATTTTGCTAGTGGTACGCCTGGTAACACTGTTGTAATGTCCTGAACCTCGACCACTCTGAATTATTCTGCGTACAAGTCTGCTGAAGCCTACCTTCTCTCCCTCCTTTGTTCCATTCCTCCTTTGTTGCATCCTGGTCCTCCTTAATTCTTCCCTTTTTTTTTTTTAGCCCTAACTCGCCTTTTTTCACATCCTTTTCCTGCTTGTCCTGCTCTTACTCTTTCTTTTGCTTCTTTTCTCCCATCTCACCTTTGCTGCCACACTAATTACTATATTCTTGTCTTATTTTTGCTTTTGCTCCTCCCCTTCCTCCCTCCCCCATTTCTTCACATTTCCCGCTACTATCTCATTTTCCTCCTTGTCCTCTCCTACTCTTCTGTCCCCCCCCCCACCTTCCTCTTTCTCACCTCTGCCACACTAGTTACCTGGAGTAGGCTCCTCCCTCCTCCCCCACCAACCAGCAGGTGTGCTGAGGACACCTGGGGAATAATTAGCGCTGGGAAGATCATCTCTTGGTGTTCACGTGGCTGTGTTTGTCATATCGATCACCTCACCTCGCCTGCTGTGACCTGCTATTTAAAAAGCCCACTCTGTTGACACCACCGTTTAGAGTGACCTCTAGAACCTGCAAGAGATCTCTCTAGTGCTCTAACCGGTCGAATAACCAGTAACGCTTGCAATAATATTCTAAACTGATGGGAAAGGTCCTATTATTATTATATAGTAGTAGTAGTAGTAGTAGTAGTAACAGTAATAGTAATATCAGCAGAAGTAAATTCATGTGAAAACGGTAAACTGTAGGAACCATACAACGTTTGGGAATGGAAGGTAATCAGCCTTGCGGCTAGGAAGGATACAAAATCCTTTCCAATTCCTGTAATCAAGAATCCTTCGGCATCAAATCACCTCCAGTAAGGAGAGAATGACGTGTTAATGACAGAGTTGTCATACCGTCGACGAGGGTCACTGCTCGGCACAAATGAGGTTACCACAACAACAACAACACGTCCAAGATAGATCAGTGGCGTGCTGTGCTTCATAAATGAACACTTGCGTGGGTACACGTTTCATTCTTTCCGATCATGATTTGGCACAATCAACAGGTTGCTGCTCGAACCTCGAATTGTATAGTGAGATGAGGGACCTCAGGGTGTTGTATTAGGAGGGAAGGACCTCATGTCGATATGTATAATAAGGGAGGGACCTCAGGTCGATGTATATAGTGAGGGAGGGATCCTAGGTTGCATCTTGAGGGACCTCAGGCCGACGATGTATATGGTGAGTAATAGATCTAAAGTATGTGTATCCTGAGGGAGGAAGCTCGTGTAGTTCCTAAGGACGTTGACAGGCATCAGCGACCAACATGAGCGACCTTTAATTAAGAAGTGTGGGTGATACGTGGGCGGCAAACCTCTCAGCGGGGCACATTATGTCAACAAAGTCTAGAGTCCCGTAAGGCAAGTGGAGTGGCCCCTCGCCCCGTATCTCGTCAACCCTTATCACCAATGATTAAGGCAGGAAACGCCTACTCGTTCGTTCTTTATATAGATTTGCAAAGCGGTCAAGGTGGTACGGCGGTGGCTAGGGGCTCTCTCACTTGAAGGACTGTGGATGGAGCCTCCAACACTTCTCCCCCTCTATAAAAAACACGAATGTTTCGTGAAATGCAAACTACAACAATCTCACTTTAGGCTTTCGTTGGGAAAGGATTTTCGAATGGGAGTGTGTGAACTGTGTTGACCCAGCAGGAGATATTTGGATGTCTGGTGGGCGGGATTGTGGGCGCGATAACATGGGCGTCTAGAGTAGGAAGTGGACAAGGATATAGAGTTCTTTGCCCTCCTTCATCCTCTTCCTCCACCAGCTTCCTGCCCTCCACGTCTAGCCTCCTGCTTTTTCTTTGGCACAGTAGCAGTCACGTCAGATTCTATAGGTCGCATACCAAATCTTTCCTCCTCCTTCCCTACCCTTCCCACACCCCAACCCATCTCGGTACCCCCTCCATTCTTTTACCCCTTACGCTTACCTTTCCGATCGTCTACCCTTCCTCTGTCACCCACCTCCTCGCTGTACCACGCACTCTTGCGGCTGCTGAACTCATAGTGGAATGCTGGGCATCCTCATCGCCTTCCTGATGAGAAATTTCATCACCTCGTGTAGGAAGTGCATCCTGTGTGATGGAGTGTATAGGGAAATATAGCTAACTATTCTTTCCCAAATGTAACTCCCCAGACGACCATTTCACTGTTCAGACGCTCAGCTTACTATCCAGACCTTTATTTCAATATCCAGACGTTCAAATCACTACCCAGAAATTCACTTCACCGAGTAGGAGTACCAATACATTGCTGATGTACCCGGCTTTGTTTACTATAAATAAGGGGTACCACCAGATAGGAATGGGTGCCACTGCACTAGTTAGCTGATGACTGTATCAGTAGAGTACAAAAATAATTAGTTCGTTATAGAAGGTTGTGATGCCTTGTAGGGGGGTGAAGTGCTTTATAGGGGGTTGAGGTGTCTTGTAGGTTATGGTGCCGTGTAGAGGGGATTTGGTGCCTTGTAGAGAGGTTATGGTACCTAGTAGGTGGTTATGGTGCCTTGTAGGGAGGTTATAATGCCTTTTAGGGCGTTGTGGTGCCTTGTTTGGGCTTGTAGTGCCTTGTAGGAAGTTGAGTCGTGATGCAGCGGGTGGAAGTCAGACACTAGGGGCGCGTGTCTACCCTCCTCCCTCCCATCCCTCACACCCACACACCTACACCCACAGCAAAGTTCTTCATGGCTGTTCTGCCCCACAGCCTATACATAGTGCCGTTTAATGCGTGTCTTGGCTTGTGCTAATTACTGTTAATCGTATCTGCACGTACGAGGGAGGGGAGGGGAAGGCACTCACCGCCCGTTCGCATAGAAAATCAATGAGGAAATTTTGAACCACACTCGCTATGAGGAACGCGGCCTGGATCGCCAGCGCATTCTTAGTGTCTAGGATTTGCGATGTTGTGTTGTATACTCGGAAGAGAAAGTATTTTTTCAGCGAGCCAGATTATCATTTTCATTGCAATGAGCCTATCTTATGGATAGCTTTGATGATGATGGGGGGCGGGGGGTGAGATGCAGGAGTTGGGATATAGGGAGAGTAGGAGGGAGGAGATTGATGGAGGCTTAGCGTGATTAGGGAGTGTGGGTGGGAGAGATAAAGGGAGAGGGAGGAGATGAACGAGGGGACAGGAAGAAAGATTCTCAGTATTTAAAAAAAATGGTCTGGTAAAGACAGTGTTGACGTGTGTTTTTGTGATGTCAACACTGTCATTCCTCAAGACGGTTTGCTTTTATTTTATATTGTTCACATAACACTGGAACCTTATTGTTTCCCAGCATTTTAAATAAATTCCGTTTATAACAAACTTACACTGTCATTATCAACTTGCTACTTTCGTCACCATTTCACTATTACATAAATCATAATCTCAGAACAAAACTGAAGCAGTTTTCACGTTCCGCAGTCCACATCCGTAATTCTCTCCGCGTCCTTGCCTTCCAGGTTCACCAAATTTCCACGAAAGGGGAAATGTCCCCACTATTTAGACCGAGAGAGAGAGAGAAAAGACTGGGTTCTTAGTGAGGCAGGCCCTCTTTGGGAAGAGTGGCACCTCTGCCAGTGAAGGGTCACCTGTCCCTAGGTACAAATCACTGAAATTTGTCTTATCTTCGTGTTAAGGTTACCTGGTGTCGGGAGAAACACGGAGTGTTCCTACACGAACATACATTCATGCATATATACATCTCTCTCTCTCTCTCTCTCTCTCTCTCTCTCTCTCTCTCTCTCTCTCTCTCTCTCTCTCTCTCACCTCACACACACACACACACACACACACACACTGAAAACTTATAAAACATACATAATAGACTGAAGTCGGGTCAGCGTCTGCTCCTATAGCTACAAATACGTAATCGCGCACTCGTACCATGATTTACAAACTACTGTTATATTCAGAGGCATTTTTTTTAGAGAGGAAGGAAGAAGGGAGGGTGGAGAGGAGAGAAGAGAAGAGGGAGAGGAGAAGAGAGGGAGAGGAGAGAGATCTTCAAGTCGGTAGACAGCGTCTTAGGCAAACACTTGAGGCACTCACTCCTCCGTCCTCCTACAGGACGTTGCTTTGCACAAAAGACTCAGGAAAGAAGTGCTGCTCTGGATGGATAGACGGATGAATGGATTGATTTCTCTCTCTCTCTCTCTCTCTCTCTCTCTCTCTCTCTCTCTCATCAGTAACTAACCCAAAACTCACTGAAAATCATGATGCATGATTTTCAGTTTCTTTTCCAGCTCCTTTAATCCGCTTTTAGTTTCCTCGGTTTGTTTTTTATATTCCCTGTGGTTTTCTCGCTTCGTTCTCTCCCCACTGCACCCACCTACCATGTACATCTCTCCCCACTGCACCCACTTACCATGTACATCTCTCCCCTCTACACCCACCTACCATGTACATCTCTCCCCACTGCACCCACTTACCATGTACATCTCTCCCCTCTGCACCCACCTACCATGTACATCTCTCTCTACCCACCTACCATGTACATCTCTCTCCACCCATCTACCATGTACATCTGTCTGCACCCACCTACTGCGTGCACTCATTAACTCAAGATATTACTTTGTCTTCATCAATTTCTTTCCCTCCTTCCTCTTCCTCATTATCCCTACTTGCCTTGTTCCTTCCCCCACCCCCTTCTACCTCTCCTCCTCCTCCCTTCTCTCCCGCCTCTCTCTCTCACTCTCCCTCCCCCGAGAGATGCTTTTAAAGGAGGTTCATTCTCGAAGTTGCCGGATGGGATTTTTTTTGCTAGTCTGCAGATCACCTAAAGTCCGTCGACCGCTGTGTGCATCCCAGCTCTCAACTTTGGAAATAATACAGCAAGAAACAGAGTAATCAGTGCTCTTTGGAAGGAAGGGAGTATAAAGAGTGAAAAAGGACGATAACGTGGAACTGTGTGTGTGTGTGTGTGTGTGTGTGTGTGTGTGTGTGTGTGTGTGTGTGTGTGCTTGGTAAAACATTATGCAGAGAAAGGGAGTAATTGCGTGTTTGGGAGTATAAGTGCGTGGGTGGGTGTGTGGGCTTGTGTGTGCGTGTTTATAACCGATTATGCATACAACGTAGAAATTGTGTGTGTGTGCGCGCGCGCGCGCATGTATGTGTATGAAGTAAGCGCGCCTGGTGATCATCGTGCGCCTGGCAACTATGCACCAGCTCCTCACCACTTACTCTCCAGTTTGTCAAGTCGTACGGTACACTTCGATTTTTTTTCGTCAATTTTTCTTGCCAAGGATGTTCTCATCAACTTCCCGCTGATAGAGTACTCAATCCGCCATTTGATATGTAAAATGGTCATCAATTAGACTCTCTTAAGGCTGATACATTGAAAGCAAGAATATATGACGGGGAGAGTACTGGAGAACTGAGCCAACGCAGCTAAGCTCACGGGAGAATTTTCCACATTCTAATCAACAGTGTTATTTTATCACGCAGAAACGCTTCCAACGTCCTGCTTTCCCCAGCAATTATGCAAGAAATCTGTAGGTTGATTATGAGGTGAACAATTTCCGTTGTAAATTTGCATTCGCTTAATAATGTTGTAGTGAAACGTGGCGATTGAAACCCAGAGAGTGGATAATATCTGGGAGGTGATGGCGTCTTAAATGTAGTTCACAAACTCTTGAAGGGAAAGACTCGGCCGCTTCTCCTTCCATTACACTACAAAGTCCTGTTCTCCTCATCTTAAATATTCATTAAGACAAGCACACATTAGCCAGAGGAAGGCTTGTTAGCGCTTCTCTCCAGGACCAAATCCAGAGCCGCGCTTATCAGACCTCAGAGATTTCTTACTCCTCATTAACGCTGACTTCCCACATTTCACATTCAAGTTAACATTAGATTTATATGGGCCAAATTGCTCTCCGAGGAGTCGTTTACGGTTAAGTCCCGGCATCTCCAGGCTTATCTGTGGCCTCGTTAGCCTAATTAACACAGATTTTTGACGGTGCCGAGGAGATGCCGCGGTGTTTACAAACTCACAGATGTTCCGCTCAATGTCATTTGTTCCCAAAGCTTTTTAGTCATATAATTAACCTTTGTGTGAGTGCATCCTTTAGTGGCTGGGGGAGAATTTTACTCGTTTCTTTGAAGATAACATTTCAGTGGGTTTGAGAGAGTTGCTCAGATATTTTCAGGCTACTAGTCTAATTTTCTCAGAGAGGGGGGGTGTATGATTGCGGTCGAGCTTGGAGTCATCTATCAGCATAGTTTTATCTCCTGACGAGCCTTGAGCAACCACGCCAACAAATGGAGACTGCTAGTGGGCAATAAATTTAAGCAATTAAGCTAACTCACTGCCTTGCGAGATGCGGCTAAACGGCCAGCCAACAACCCTGTAAGGAACCCACAGAGGTTAAGTACTCGCCAGGGAGGTATTGTAAGTGGCCAGGCTGCAGGTCCTCATGGCTGGTTGCAGGTCCTCATGGCTGGCTGCAGTTCCTCATGGCTAACTGAAGATCCTCATGGCTAACTGCAGGTCCTCCTAGCTGGTTGCAGGTCCTCATAACTGGCTGACGATCCTCATGGCTGGACCAAACGTCTTCTCAGTGCCATAAACCACATTTTTTTTCGTCATCATCAGACGACTGTGTTTACATTGGAAAACATTGCTCGTCCGCGACGTCGTAATTCAGTGTTTGTGTGGGTTGACACTCATTGTTCCGGGTTGTGTTGAAGGCTTCACCCACACGGCTGGTGAGGCTTCCTTCATTTTATAATTGAAATTTTTAGCACAGTGGCCTGGATTTCCGGCTATCTTATCGTAATCTGTAGATCAATGACCCGGTTGCTCATGCCCCTTCCCACATGCAGGCTTCCCCTCTACCCCTCCCTCCCTCCACCAATCCTCTCTCCTCTCCCCCGCCTCTCACTTCATCCCTCTTTTCCCCTCACCTCCCCTGCACGGCCTTCACCACACCTCTTTTCGTCTCTTCCCTTCAGCCTTTCCTTCCCTCTCCACCTCCCCTTACACGCTTTCACCGCCCCCTCCTCACTCTTTTCCCCACTTCTCCCCTGCCCCTACACCCCCTCCCCACCGACCTCGCTCCACTTCTCTTGTTCTTCGTGAATTAGATTTTTAGTTTCTTTTTTCTTCTCTTATGTAACATCCTCCAGTCACACTCTTCTTCTCCTTACATTTATAGGGAAGCGCTAAACCCACATAGGGAAGGGTCAGGTTTGAACCGAAGGCTAGCTCCAGTTACCGGGATCAAGAGCTCTTGTAGGACTTTTTTTCCGGAATTTTGTGTTTTTGGGAAACATTGCTCAGTTAATGCATTCCTCCCTCATTATTCCTTTTTTAGGTCACTTTCTGCTGCCTGGTTTCTGAAATTTTGTTTTGAGAGATCAATTGTTCCCCACTGTGACCATTTGTTTTAAAAGTTTTTTTTTCGTGTCTTTTACCATACTATCTCCCTCCCTCTCTCCGTCTCTTACTACTGTTACTACTCTCCCTCTCTTACTACTGTTACTACTCTCCCTCTCTTACCACTGTTGCTACTCTCCCTCTCTTACTACTGTTACTACTCTCCCTCTCTTACTACTGTTACTTCTCTCCCTCTGTTACTACTCTCCCTCTCTTACTACTACCACCACCACTCTACTATCACTACCACTGCCGCTTCTGTCACTCCTTTCCTATCACTACTGCTGCTCCCCTCTCTTCTTTACTATTACTGCTGCTTCTCTCCCTCCCTCCGTTGCTACTGCTACTATCATTACTACTACTTTCTCTCCTTCCCTTATTATTACTACTACTACAACTGTTGCTGCTGCTCTCCCTCGTACTACGAGCCCCACTCCCTCCTTTCCTCTACTCCTCTCTTTCCCCTCCCCATCTACCGTTATCTCCCTCTTTCCACCACCTTGTGTCAGCCCCATTCTGCATGATGGAATATGGCAGGAAAACATGCTAGTTTTTGTTCCCACTGTGTAGCTGTCATATAGCATAGTGTATTAGCACACTACTGGTGTATCCAATTTTTTTTTTGAATGCAAAAAAAAAACTCTCTCCTTACCTACATTCAGTCGTTCTACTTCTCGTTAAAAGTTCGAAGGAATATAAGGAGGAGAGGTAAACATTAAGGACGGAAGGAAATTACATTGAGATTTTACTGCCGAAGGTGCTAGTTTTTGCACCCTATATACATCCTGTGAACGATATAGGTTTGTTTATTGTGCACCCTTATCTATCCTGTCGACAATGGTGGCTAGTTTATTGTGCACTTCATATCCATCCTGTGGAGCGTAGCGCAAGAGCATATGGATACACAAGACCTAGGAACTACGCCTTAAATTTAGAGAAGTACTCTGGTTATGTTTTATTGCAGTAATATGTCTTATATCTTATTTTTCTCAGTGTTGAAGAGAGTCACACCACATTACATTTACTGTGATCATCGTCTGTGCATGTGTTAAATTGTCAGAAACACTTGCAAACAAGCCTAAGCTTGTATACTACAACATCAGTCAGTATGTTGACATTGCAGGTTGCTCCGTAAATGTGCTTAGCAATCTTCGTGTTATAGCGGGTTATAAATCTTCCAAGACTTTTGAATTCATTCCAGTGACAATCCAGTCCACTATTTACCTCTCTCCTGTTGCTATTTCTAATGTTTGGCAAGAGCGTGAAGTGAATGACACAAGGTCTGAGGCTTGAGTTCATAAAACAGACTATATTGCAGTCATGGAATTAGGTTAGGTAAGGTTTGTCAGGCAACAGGACAAGTGTTCCCTGACGCGGGTCTTAGTCATATGATGATCCGCAACTGGAGCTTTTGGGTCTTTTGATCGAGGCCTTCCGCTGGCTTACCGGTCCACCACTTTAAAAATTAAGGATATAATTATAACCATTTCTGTACAGTCATGGGGGATAGCGCTAAACCCATAGGGCCATCCGGCACTTGGAGGTTATGGGAGGTAATGAGGGGGTTGATCCAAAGATTTTAAAGGGTAGCTGTGATTCCTTGGATCAGAATCCCTTTACCACCATGCCTCTTCCTCACACTGAACACTTTGGGGCATAAAAATGAGTCATGAACATGACTCATCAGGTGTGATGTGACCCCCTAAGGGTTTAGCGCTTTCCCGTGGCTGTAACAGCGCGCATCATACACAAATGAACACGTTCGTTGAATAACACCAAATGCTTGATAAACTTTGAAACAGTAACACGCGAAGGAGTAACAGAAGGAAGAAGAGGGGTGGCTGACAGCCACGACGTACGTGATCGTGGCTGACAGCCACGACGTACGTGATGGTGGCTGACAGCCACGACGTACGTGATGGTGGCTGACAGCCACGACGTACGTGATGGTGGCTGACAGCCACAACGTACGTGGTGGCGGCCACGACGTACGTGTGTGGCTAAGCCACAATGAAAAAAATGTGATTACAGGTGAGGTGTACAGGTGTTCCTGCACACACACACACCTGCCTTCAAGCCTCAACCAACACCTTCCAACACCCACCTACACTTTATCTCTTGACAACTTTAGAGGTGTCGTGAGGTGAGTGAGGAAGGAAAGTGAGTTAGAGTGTTGTGAGGGGTATTGTGAGAGGTGAGTGAGAGGGGGAGGGATGAACAAGATGTGTTGTGGTCATGTTGTGAGGTGAATGGAGGATTGGAGGGAGGGAGGGGACGTCAGTCTAGCCTAGAAGATCCAGGGCAGAGGTGCTTACTCCTAACTCCTGCCTCCCCCTCACACCGTGTGGTATTGTTTAGGAACGAGGCTACACCGGGTGAGGCCACGCCGTCACCTCTGCCCGCTTGAGGGGAAGAAAGAGGGAATTAAGAGGGGAGAGAGAATAATGTTTTGGGCCGGGTGCGCTTCTGCCTCTGTCTGCTTCCATGCACTCATATATAAACTCATTGTACCATTCTCTTAATTCGTTCTCTTGCTTTGGTCGTTATTCTTGTCTCCCCGTCTCTCTCCCTCCCTATTCTCCCGTTCTCTCCCCATCTCCTCGCCTCCCTCCTGCCTCTCTCCTTTTTAATTCATTTCAGTTTTCACACTCATGTTTTATTCTTTCATTCGCTCTCCTGCGCTCACCCCTGTCTTAATCCAGCCAGCCTCTCTCTCTCTCTCTCTCTCTCTCTCTCTCTCTCTCTCTCTCTCTCTCCTCTCTCATCTCTCTCTCTCCTCTCTCTCTCCTCTCTCTCTCCTCTCTCCCTCCCTCCCTCTCTCCCTCCCTCCCTCTCTCCCTCTCTCCCTCCCTCCTCTCCCTCCCTCCTCACTCTCTCTCTCCCTCCCTCTCTCTCCCTCCCTCTCTCTCTCCCTCCTCTCTCCCTCTCTCTCTCCTCCTCTCTCTCTCTCTCTCTCTCTCCTCTCTCTCTCTCTCTCTCTCTCTCCTCTCCTCTCTCTCTCTCTCTCCTCCCTCTCTCTCCCTCTCCTCTCTCCCTCCCTCTCTCTCCCTCCCTCTCTCTCCTCTCCTCTCCTCCTCTCTCTCTCTCTCTCTCTCCTCTCTCTCCTCTCTCTCTCTCCTCCTCTCTCTCTCCTCCCTCTCTCCCTCCCTCTCTCTCTCCCTCCTCTCTCCCTCTCCTCTCTCTCCTCTCTCTCCCTCCCTCCTCCTCCTCTCTCTCTCTCTCTCTCCTCTCTCTCTCTCCCTCCCTCTCCTCTCTCCCTCTCTCTCCCTCTCTCTCTGCCGTCGCGTCTACCCTTCATTGTCTCTAATCATCCGAGTATATTTTTTTGTCTGTCCTTCGTTTGCTTCGTTAGTCTTTGCTTTGTTGCCTCTCCCTCTTTATCCTCGGTGTCGCCTTGTGCTTGTTTCACGTACTCCACTCACCAGCCTAATTGTTCACACACACACACACACACACACACACACACATCCATCCATCCATGTACCTCAGAACACCTGTCTTTCAACGGCATACATTATATTTTGCTTTACACTGTAACTGTTTATCATGCTTGATCCTTTTCCGCTCTTCATCTTTCTTCCCTCCCAAGCCATCTGTCTTCCCTCCCAAGCTCTTTCTTCCTTCCCAAGCCTTCTTTCTTCCCTCCCAAGCCATCTTTCTTCCCTCCCAAGCCATCTTTCTTTCTTCCCTCCCAAGCCATCTTTCTTTCTTCCCTCCCAAGCCATCTTTCTTCCCTCCCAAGCCTTCCTTCTTCTTCCCTACTTCCCCTCCCTTTCACGCTAATACGCCCCTTACCATCTAGAAGTATTCTTTGTGAATATTCATGAGTGGTACGGGACCCGCATTACCTGCGGGTCGCAGCCGATCTTTGCCCTCGTTTCTGTACTGTAGCTGTCAGTTCTTGTTTGGCTTGTTTGACAGTGTTGCTGTAGCCACCCATTCTTGTTTGGCTTGTTTGGTAGTATTGCTATGGTTGGTTGAGTGTTGTGGCTACCAGTTGTTAGCGAGAATTTTTGTTACTTAACTTTGCTTTGGTCATTGTTTTGAGAGCAGTGTTTTGACCAGTAAATCACCTCTAGAATGAGGTAGCTGAACGTTGCCTAGACAATGCTTCTAGAAACTACGTTTTTTTCTTTCAATGGGTGTCCGAGTTGTAATTTATAGTTATGCTAGGATGATTACCTTATTTTCAACAGTCCTTCATATATGTTCCTCTATTTTGTTGATAAAGTCAACACAAAATATACATAGGTGTTGCACATGTGTCTGACATATCAACTTGTCGTTGTATACCCTTGATCTGCCGATACTAATAAGCGTGTGTTTATCTCAACAGGGAGTTCTACTACATTCAGATGGAGAAGTATGCGAGGCAGTACCTGAGCGAGGGTTTGAAGAGCATCGACGACATCACTGTCACCCTCGATGCTGAGATCATCCGCGCCCTCAACCTTCACTACAACCGCAACAACCACCTCGAGGTTTGTGGCTTTTGTCGTAGTTATCATGGCAGAGGGCAGAGGGGATGACGGGGGAGACGGAGGGGGATGGCAGGGAGAGATGATGGGGAGACGGGGAGGGGATGACAGGGAGAGACGGTGGGGGGTGACATGGGGAGACGGGTGGAGGAAATGACTGACAGACACGGATGGATGGAGGAACAGTGCTCTAAGTTTATTATTATTATTATTATCAGGGGAAGCTCTGAACCCTTGGAAATCATATGGCGCCTGGGAATGGGATGATAGCTCCAAACCCTTTGATTAAAACTCTTCACATTGTAGGGCGACAGGCACACCTTTTTTCTGTTTAAATCAAGTTAAGTATATCAGTTTACACCTGTCCCACTCTATATGATAGTTATATAGAGGGTACAAGTTAGCTAAGTTTCTTTGTTATTTTCTATCACACATTGTGAGATCCAGTTAACTATATTTCCTGGTCATATTCTCTCACGCAGGCCACATTTTGTACATAAACTTATAAAATCAGACAGCCTAAGCTGGGAGTGTTTAGTAAGGCGCTAAGGATAAGCTTGAGCGTTGCACATGACTACGGAAGCTTCAAAAGTTTTGTTCCGGCAGAGCTGGAGTTACTATTACCTCGGGATTATCATACCTGCGGATGGCCTATCCACACACACACACACACACACACAAGGGGAAGATTGAATTTATGCAGACAGACATGGGAGGGAGGGAGGGAACACAGTGTAGAGGGCGGCATGCAGACACGAAGGGAGGGCAACGAGAGGGAAGAAGAGAGAATCTTAGAAAATATCAAATCTAGGAGGCAAGAGCATTAGATAGAGCGACATGATTAACTTCAATTTTATTATGCCTGAGGTATATGTTATATGCCTTGAAAATAATCTCATTTCTATATGTGAAGGAAAAAAAAGTCCTTTAATTTCTTAAAAAATGAACCCTCGTCAATAAAGCACATTTCGTGCTGCTACGAGAACATTCTTCTTTTTTGATTCCTGTTTATATTATCTAAAACTAATTGTGCCACTGTTCTTGTTCCAGCAGATCCCTGAGCACTTCAGATACGTGGTTGAACAGACGTTGAAGGAGTTCTTCAAGGCTATCCAGGAACAGAAGGACCAGGAACAGTCTTGGAAGAAAGCCATCTACAAGGTGATTGCGCGTCTGGACGAGACTGTACCCGAGTACTTCAAGTCTCCGACGTTTCTGGAGCAGCTCGAGTAGCGGTGTTCTCCCGCCCCAGCCGGAGGACATCCGGCTCTGGCGGTCCCGGCGCCCCGCGCCCCACCACCCTCTGCAGCACCCTCAACTGCTGCACCATCTTCACATGCTGCAACCTCAGCTGCCACTTCAGCTGCAGCAACCTCATCTGCAGCTACCTCAGCTGCAGCATCACCAGCTGCAGCAACCTCAGCTGCAACACCTAGGAGATAGAGATTCTGTATATACCAGTGATTGAGCGGCCTAAGGCTGGACTTATTCAAAGGAAGACATGTTCAAAAGAAGGCTAAGATGGAGGACTGTTATATGGGCATTCTTTTATTATTATCATGATACAAATATTGAAGGTGCATGTCTCAAATTTTGTCCAAATGTTGTAGCCTTGATTTATTGTGAATATCTCTTGAGACAAAGCATTTGTGCCTTTCCATGCCTTCCAATAACAATGATGACATCTTTCTGACAGCCCAGTGTTACCCACTTTGTATATAGTTTACTTTTGTTTCCCTGTGTTTTGTTTCGTTCCTCGAGCGAGAGGATGACTTGTGAACTCGCGGCCATGTTGAGCCCACCTGGGCGAAGCTGCCATAGCCCCGACACCCGCTCCAGGCTCCCCATGTTACGGGCGCCTCCCAATCGGGGTTGGGGCCGCCCCTCACCCTCGCCAGCGGGGCGCCCCCTACGTCCTCACCTACCTGCACCACACCTCTCAAGTCATGCGCTGCGTCGCATGCAGGAGTCTCCTAGTCACATGCTAGCTACCCAGGTCCTAGTTTTAGTTTTATCAGTTTATTTTAACTTTTGCACAGATTCTCAATTAAGGCTCCTAGTTCTAAGTCATGCATGTAGGATAATTGTTGATGGTGGTTCCCAGTTACCAAGTTATAATAGCCAACCACACAGTCAAGCCCATACACTCCATAGTCTGGCCCCGGGGGCACACACACTGGCCGGGGCCCACAGCGGGCCGCGGGCAGCGGCGCCCCTGCTGCTGTAGGTGCTACTACAGTGCTCGAGGTTGTCGACGTCCGCCCGCGCCCGCCTCCCCTCCTCCTCCTGCTCCTCACCACAAGAAGGCAATACCCCAAGTCACAGACTCTTGCTCACAACCACCTGTGTTAGGCGAGTTACCTGCGAGCATAAGACAAACCAAAGTGGCCTTGCTTTGTGGTGGTCGTAAACTAAGATTGACTGCAAGAAGACATCGTATGTGAGATCTAGTCACACGAATGAATCTCCGGTCTGTTGTGATGCAGACTAAGGCATAATCAGTTACCTATGTTGAGAAACCTGACCCAAAGTATGAATATCAAAGTGATCTCCAGACTGCTCAGATCTGACTAACCTCTTCCTCTTCCGTAGTGCCCTCTGCTCTACTAACAAACTTACTAACCAGTATGGCGATAGGGTTTCTGTTTTTTGAAGCTTTGTAGATAGAGCTGTCAATCTGTCTCGAAGCTTTCCACCCATGCAAGTTGTTTATAATTACAAAACCAAAAAGACACATGGACAACTATTATCTTGTCAAACAAATGTATTAGCAGAAGTCACAAGTGGATTTTTGTTGGTGTAGTTCTTGTGGTTTAGCTTCCCTCCCACTGCGCTGTTGCACCACTGACTGCCAGTCAGTGCAGGGAGGGGCCTACACCACCCTCAGTACAGTTCAGTGTTCTTTGTCAGTAAAGTTGTGTGAACATGCAGAGCTAGTTGACAGTGTATTGTCTCTGGCAATCTATTATGCTCATGTCATATTTCTTCATTGATTTTTTTTGTATATGCTATTGTATGCTATTCAAAATGCCATAGACAGTACATTCTCAAGACATATGGTAATAATGCTTTTCAAACCAAAACTTTGGTGCTAAATGTACAACCGTGTTAATCGTCTGGTACTTCCATTTAGGCGTTTTTATTACATTCTATAACGTAGTTTGTGTGGGTCCAAAGCGCTAGCAGCAACCGTGAGAGCCCCTGGGCGGTGCACCATGGCCGGGGACACCACGCTACTGTCATCACTACTGGCTGCCATACACGACCCGTACCAGAAACGTTAACAAATTAGGCACCTTAGAAATGGGTAGTGATGTGATTGCTTTTGTATGAAGATTGTTTCCCTATTGATCGTGAACTTTAGTCTTTTTGATGCTATATTTTCTTAAAATCAAATTTAAAAAAAGTTTTTAAGGTGATTATATGCATTCCATACTCTTTGTGGACTCGAAAAGAAAACATCTATTTCTTTCTGACATTCTACATCTCTCTTTTATTATTTTCCACTAACCCCAGCTGACCGGCGTACGGGTTAGCAGCAACCAAACCAATGTTTTTTTCCAGTCTAGTCCATACTTTAGAGTGTAAAAGAACAGTTAAGTGTTTGCTTCCAGAAGCTAGTTTGTAACGAGGTCCGTTCTGGCGGGGCCGGCGCCAACATGCGTCGGCTAATCATTGAGTCAGTGGACCGTGGTTGAAGTATTCCATAGTTATTGAATCAGAGCTATTCCATGTTTAATTTGATGTTACATGTTCTCTCCCAGTTCAACTACAAGCTTGTTGTACCCGTTGATGATGCTATTGATGTCCATTCCTTCGACATGTGTGTGTCGAAGTGACTGAACTATCTAGCCCTGACCCGAGCACAGACAGCAGGCTCAGGGCTGGATTGGTTGATAACTTTCTGGTGTTTATTGAAGTACTGGTTCTGTGGGGACAAACTGCAACAGCAGGAACACAAGACCAAACCGAAGGCAAAATTATCAAGTATAAAGTTTGTGGACCCCTATCCCCTTCTCTCGGTGCTCTTCCCTCCCGCTGCCAGTTCCCGTGGCTCCTCCTCCAGCTGACATCACCAGTCGCCAACCCTTCTTGCCACTACTACACGCCATGGCCTGGCACCACTCCTGAAGCTGCTACTAGCACTGACCTGGCACCACCCACGCGGTTGCCACTACTACATACCATGCGGTGGTGTAAACCCTGTGGCTACCGGTTACACAATGTGCCATGGTCAGTGTCAACAATGTGGCTGCTGCTACAACACAGTGGCTGTCGCTACAACACAGTGGCTGTTGCTACAACACACTGGCTGTCGCTACAACACACTGGCTGCCTCAAGAAGAAAGTGGCTGCCGCTACAACACAGTGACTGCCGCTACAACACAGTGGTCTGGTGCCAACCAATGTGGCTGCAACTTCAACCCGCTACGGTCTGGCGCCACCCGGGCTGGGGGTCTTCACAAACTTTCCACACAAAATTTAACGCAGTTGTCAACAGCACTAACCGGAGGGGTCGCCTTGGTAAACGTCCAGTGTTTCAAGTGCCTTGGTCTTACATTTCGATAGAGGGCGACCCTGTTTTTTCACTATTACCTCCCCACGGAACCCGTCTTCCGCTCACCATTCCATGTCAAATGTTGATTTATGCCAATAGAAGCTTTTTCGGTTTCTGTTGGATTTATAACAAGACAAAACGATGGTTTAGTTTCTAAAAAAAAGATGAAAATTTAAAAGTTTAATTTATTGATTTATTTAATATGCGCACCTAGCATTATGTGTTTTGCATATATAACATATATTCAATTATTATAGAATGTACTAGTTTGTAGACATAAATACGATTCAAACCGAAATACAGTGTTTTATGAATCCTAGCCCAGCAGAATAATAGTGTTTGTGATCCTATCCCATCAGAATAAGTGTTTATTAACCCTAGCCCATCAGAACAATGTTTATGAATCTTAGCACAGTGTTTATGACTAGCTTTCAGAATAGTGTTCATGAATCCTAGCCCATCAGAATATTGTTAATGAATCCTATCATATCAAAATTAACAATGTTTATGAATCTTAGCACATTAGAATAGTGATTATGATCGTGGTTTTCGGAACTTAATGAATCCTGACCCATCAGAATAATAGTATATGAATCCTAGTCCATCAGAATAACAGTTTATTAATCCTAGCACATCAAAATAAAAGTGTTTATGATCCTAGCTTTTGGAAAAATGTTAACGAATCCTAACCCATCAGAATAATAGCGTATGAATCCTAGCCCATCAGAATAATAGCGTATGAATCCTAGCCCATCAGCATAAGTGTATGAGTCGTAGCCCATCAGAATAGTGCATGAATCCTAGCCCATCAGAATGACAGTGTATGAATCCTAGCCACATCAGAATAATAGTGTTTATTAACCGTATCCCATTAGAATAGCGTTTATTAACCCTATGCCATTAGAATAGCGTTTATTAACCCTATCCCATTAGAATAGCATTTATTAACCCTATCCCATTAGAATAGCGTTTATTAACCCTATCCCATTAGAATAGCGTTTATTAACCCTATCCCATTAGAACTGTTAATTAACCCTATCCCATTAGAACTGTTTATTAACCCTAGCCCATCAGAATAGTGTTTTATGAATGCTATCACATCAGAATAGTGTTTTATGAATGCTATCACATCAGAATAGTGTTTTATGAATGCTATCACATCAGAATAATAATGCTTATGAATCCAAGATTTTTGAAGTGTTAACGAATCCTAGCCTATTAAAATAATAGTGTTTATGATTCTTAGCCCATCAGAATAATAGTGTTTATTAACCCTAGGCCATCAGAATAATTGCTTAATAATCTTTGCACATTGTAATAGTGTTTATTAATTCTAGCACATCAGTATAAGTGTGTTTAAGAATCCTAGCAAAAACAGCTGTCAATCTGCATTTATTGGATAAGTCAAAGACAAAGTTTACAAAAGAAAATACTTTACCAATAACTTCAACGAATTAATCAAAAGTGTGAAACTGTAAGAGAAATCAACGAGAGGAAAAAAACAAAGCCGATCACGGGAAAATTGGAACCCACCCACCATCCACTCACTAAATAAATCAAGTGAAAGTCTGTTTGAATTTCTAGGTCTTCTGAGTAGGTTCAAAGGTCAGCATATACTTACGAAACCTTACCTTTGACCCTGAGCCTGATCCAGGCTTGTCAAGGCAACCCGTCCTCAATTTTAAGACGGGTTCTCAAGTAGGCTTTTAGCAAATTTCTCGATTTAGATTAGGTTAGATTGTCGTTTATTAACAAGGCTATATCAGGATTAATTAAAAAATTATCAATTATACCACAATGCCAACAAATGAAATATCAATTATAGCACAATGCCAATAAATGAAATTCTGAAACGGGTGCCAACCGACCGCGCGCTACAGTCATCACTAAGACTCGTTAGGTAAGACACACATGCAACAGTTAGGTATATTTATTTCGAAACGTTTCGCCTACACAGTAGGCTTCTTCAATCGAGTACAGAAAAGTTGATAGAAGCAGAAGAGACGTGAAGACGATGTAATCAGTCCACCCTGTCACTTCAGCTCCATATTGTTTCAGACTATGGAACAATACTCTTCTCCAGACTGAGGGACTGACCACCTCAAAACTTCAAGGGTGATGGACTGATTACATCGTCTTCACGTCTCTTCTATCAACTTTTCTGTATTCGACTGAAGAAGCCTACTGTGTAGGCGAAACGTTTCGAAATAAATATACCTAACTGTTGCATGTGTCTTACCTAACAACCTGTCGGCATTTTATACCATTTTAATATACACTAAGATTCGTGAACAGTCACCCATCACAATGTCTTAGTGAAATTCTTGCTCTGAATAGGAAGATGTGATGCGAGACGACTAACTTACACAGGAAACTTGTTCCTCTGATCCAGCTTTGAAGATGATCACCCTATTTGGGATCAAGAGTCCTTCAGTACCCCTTAGATTATTCACACAATGTTCGACTTAAGCTCTTGGGGACTACTGTATCTAATCAGACCCTCCCTCAAAGCTATTGAATAATACATATTCAGTTCTAGACTATGATAGGCTATAGTCAACTAGGCCTACAGTAACCCAGAGAATGCTAATAGTCAACACGCAAGAGACAATAAGATGCAAGGTACATGGAGATAGAAAAACACCTTAAATTAATAATACTAGTAATGAATGATAAAGAAAACAGATAATTTACAAGGAATCAGTATAAAAAGAGTATGATAAATATTCAGTGGTGTCTAATTGATGGTAAGGATGTGTAAACTTTTATTCAACGATTAACCTTCCTAACAAGGGAATAATAACTTTACACTGTTGCTAAAGACAAGGAATTAACTTTCTGCTGTAATAAGCATTCTCAAGAGGCTTCAAAACAATATATAACTATTACACAGGTTCTTTGAACTGGGAGAAGTTTTGTAACCGAACTCTGGGAGGGGTTGATGGGTTCAAGTTCACGAATTATGAACCTAACGATACTACTACATACAGATAAAGGCTTCCAGCCACATTCATTCAGAACCTGAATGGCTTTACAACGGTTACAAAGTCTCAGAAAGCCTATATATCTTGAATATGTCCACTGGGTTGTAACTCGCTGCGACGCTGCCTGTTAGGACAGTTCAACCATTCAATTATTGTACTCTTATACATCATCCTGTGGGTTTTATTGGATAATAATAAAGTATTAATGGTTATGGTCCTAGTCGGACCATAATCATTAATAAGTTTGTCTTAGTGCAGGTCTCTGTGTATTAATGGTTATTCGAATATGTTCTGTTTATTGGTTCAAATTTTTTTTAAGTTAGCTATGGAATCACGAGCTAAACACTGTTAATAATTCACTATTATCACTTTATATCTTACCAAGTTCGCTTCCTATTTATGGCATCTATCTTCAACAAAACGCAAGTTATCTGTGTGGATAAATGCAACATTAAAAAGCCTATTCAACTTACATTACGAAAGAACAGGTACATAAACTAAATTGACGTCAGCCTGTGATGAAAGTAAAACAATAATAATGACTTTCACAACTTCTCCGGAAATAAAAGAGAGTTAAACCTTAGTGAAATAAGAACTTAGTGGTTGTGTCAATGGTGTCAGTGTATCAGTGATGGTGTCAGTGTATCAGTGGTGGTGTCAGTGTATCAGTGGTGGTGTCAGTGTATCAGTGGTGGTGTCAGTGTATCAGTGGTGGTGTCAGTGTATCAGTGGTGGTGTCAGTGTACAGTGGTGGTGTCAGTGTATCAGTGGTGGTGTCAGTGTATCAGTGGTGGTGTCAGTGTATCAGTGGTGGTGTCACTGCATCACTGGTGTCACTATCACTGGTGGTGTCACTGTATCACTGGAGGTGTCAGTACATCACCGGTGGTGTCAGTACATCACCGGTGGTGTCAGTGCAACAGTGGTGCAGTGCTTCAGTGGTGGGGTCAGTGCTTCAGGGGTGGTGTCAGTGTATCAGTGGTGGTGTCAGTGCTTCAGTGGTGGTATCAGTACATCAATGGTGGTGTCAGTGCATTAATGGTGGTGTCAGTGCTTTAGTGGGGGTGTCATTTCATTGGTGGTTGTGTCAGTGCATCAGCGGTGGTGTCAGTGCTTCAGTGGTGGTGTCAGTGCTTC
Organism: Cherax quadricarinatus; assembly: GCF_026875155.1. NCBI lineage: Eukaryota > Metazoa > Arthropoda > Malacostraca > Decapoda > Parastacidae > Cherax > Cherax quadricarinatus. The sequence continues at coordinate 23,637,224 of NC_069412.1, read as the reverse complement.
AGTGGTGGTGTTAGTGCATCAATGGTGGTGTCAGTGCTTCAGTGATTATGTTAGTGCATCAATGGTGGTGTCAGTGCTTTAGTGGTGGTGTCAGTGCTTCAGTGCTGGGGTCAGTGCTTCAGTGGTGGTGTCAGTGTATCAGTGGTGGTGTCATTGCATCAGTGGTGGTGTCATTGCATCAGTGGTGGTGTCATTGCATCAGTGGTGGTGTCATTGCATCAGTGGTGGTGTCAGTGCATTAGTGGGAGTGTCATTTCATTGGTGGTTGTGTCAGTGCATCGACGGTGGTGTCAGTGCTTCCGTGGTGGTGTCAGTGTTTCAGTGGTGGTGTCAGTGCATCACTGGTGTCAGTGTATCAGTGGTGGTGTCAGTGCATCACTGGTGTCAGTGTATCAGTGGTGGTGTCAGTGTATCAGTGGTGGTGTCAGTGTATCTGTGGTGCTGTCAGTGCATCAGTGGTGGTGGTGTTAGTGCATCAGAGATGGTGTCATTGCATTAGTGGGGGTGTCAGTACATTAGGGGTGGTATCAGTACATCAGTGGCTGTGATGTCAATGCTTCATTGGTGGTGTCATTGCATCAGTGTCAGTGCTTCATTGGTGGTGTCAGTGCTTCAGTGGTGTCAGTGCTTCAGTGATGGTGTCATTGCTTCAGTGGTGTCAGTGCTTCAGTGGTGGTGTCAGTGCTTCAGTGGTGTCAGTGCTTCAGTAGTGGTGTCAGTGCATCAGCGGTGGTGTCAGTGCATTAGTGGTGTCAGTGCTTCAGTGGTGGTGTCAGTGCATTAGCGGTGGTGTCAATGAATCACTGGTGATGTCATTGCATTAGTGGTGGTGTCAGTGCTTCAGTGTTGTCATTGCATCAGTGATGGTTTCAGTGCATCATTGGTGTTGTCATTGCATCAGTGGTGGTTTCAGTGCATCACTGGTGGTGTCATTGCATCAGTGGTGTTATTTCATTAGCGCTGGTGTCAGTGCATCAGTAGTGGTGTCAGTGCTTTAGTGGGGGTGTCAGTGCTTTAGTGGGGGTGTCATTTCATTGGCGGTTGAGTCAGTGCATCAGCGGTAGTGTCAGTGCATCAGTAGTGGTGGTGTCAGTGCATCAGTGGTGGTGTCAGTGCTTTAGTGGGGGTATCATTTCATTGGCGGTTGTGTCAGTGCATCAGCGGTAGTGTCAGTGCATCGGTGGTGGTGGTGGTGTCAGAACATCAATGATGGTGTCAGTGCATTAGTGGTAGTGTCAGCGCATTACTGGTGGTGTCAGTGCTTTAGTGAGGGAGTCAGAGCATTAGTGGGGGTGTCAGTTCATTAGTGGGGTTACCAGTGCATTAGTGGTGGTGTTAGTACGCCAGTGGTGGTGTCAGTGCATCTATGGTGGTGTCAGTGTATCAGTGGTGGTGACAGTGAATCAGTAGTGGTGTCAGTGCATCACTGATTGTGTCAGTGCATCAGTTATGGTGTCATGCATCAGTGGTGTCAATGCATCATTGATGGTGTCAATGCATCAGTGATGGTGTCAGTGCATCATTGATGGTGTCAGTACATCAGTGATAGTGTCAGCGCATCAGTGATAGTGTCAGCGCATCAGTGATAGTGTCAGTGCATCTAGGGTGGTGTCAGGGCATCAGTGATGGTGTAAGTGCATCGGTGGTGGTGTCAGTGCAGTGGTGGTGGTGTCAGTGCATTAGTGGTTATATCAGTGCATCACTGTTGGTGTTAGTGGATCAGTGTTGATGTCAGTGCATCAGTGTTAATGTCAGTGCATAAGTGTTGATGTCAGTGCATCAGTGTTGATGTCAGTGCTTCAGTGGTGGTGTCAGTACATTAGTGGTGGTGTCAGTGCATCAGTGTTGGTGTCAGTACATTAGTTGTGGTGTCAGCGCATCAGTGTGGTGTCAACGCATCAGTGTGGTGTCAGCGCATCAGTGTGGTGTCAGTGCATCAGTGACGGTGTCACTGCAACAGTGGTTGTGCTAGTGCAACAATGGTGGTGTCAGTGCATCAGTGGTGACAGTATCAGTGGTGGTGTCAATACATTAGTAGTGGTGTCAGGGTATCAGTGTGATGTCGTTGCATTAGTGGTGTCAGCGCATCAGTGTGGCGTTGTGCATCAGTGAGATGTCAGCGCATCAGTGTGATGTCAGCGCATCAGTGTAGTGTCAGTGCATCAATGGTGGTGTCAGGGCACCAGTGGTGGTGTCAGCAATTCAATGCTGGTGTCAGTGCATCAGTGGTGGTGTCAGTGCATCAGTGGTGGTGTCAGTGCATCAGTGGTGGTGTCAGTGCATCAGTGTTGATGTCAGTGCATCAGTGGTGGTGTCAGTGCAGTAGCGGTGGTGTCAGTGCTTCAGTGGTGGTGTCAGTGCATTAGCGGTGGTGTCATTGAATCATTGGTGTTGTCATTGCATCAGTGGTGGTTTCAGTGCATCACTGGTGGTGTCATTGCATCAGTGGTGGTGTTATTTCATTAGCGCTGGTGTCAGTGCATCAGTGGTGGTGTCAGTGCTTTAGTGGGGGTGTCATTTCACTGGCGGTTGTGTCAGTGCATCAGCGGTAGTGTCAGTGCATCAGTAGTGGTGGTGTCAGAACATCAGTGATGGTGTCAGTGCATTAGTGGTGTCAGTGCATCAGTGGTGGTGTCATTGCATTAGTGGGAGTTTTAGTGCATCAGTGGTGGTGGTATTGCATTAGTGGGAGTTTTAGTGCATCAGTGGTGGTGGTATTGCATTAGTGGGAGTTTTAGTGCATCAGTGGTGGTGGTATTGCATTAGTGGGAGTTTTAGTGCGTCAGTGGTGGTGGTATTGCATTAGTGGGAGTTTTAGTGCGTCAGTGGTGGTGGTATTGCATTAGTGAGAGTTTTAGTGCGTCAGTGGTGGTGGTATTGCATTAGTGGGAGTTTTAGTGCGTCAGTGGTGGTGGTATTGCATTAGTGGGAGTTTTAGTGCGTCAGTGGTGGTGGTATTGCATTAGTGGGAGTTTTAGTGCGTCAGTGGTGGTGGTATTGCATTAGTGGGAGTTTTAGTGCGTCAGTGGTGTCAGTACATCAGTGGTGGTGTTAGTGCATCAGTGGTAGTGGTGTCAGTGCATTAGCGGTGGTGTCAGTGCTTCAGTGGTGATGTCAATGCTTTACTGGTGGTGTCATTGCATCAGTGGTGGTGTCAGTGCTTCAGTGGTGATGTCAGTGTTTCAGTGGTGTCAGTTCTTCATTGGTAGTGTCAGTGCATCAGTGATGGTGTCAGTGCATCGGTGGTGTCAGTGCATCAGTAATCGCATCTAAATCCCACAACTTATTAACTGGTTCATTCATTTCTTCCAGTAATGATAATTTTTGCTGTGGTACATGATCAGCGGTTATTCTCGTAACTAGTACATTTTCCACTGAATCAATATCAGCTTCTTTCCCACTTTGAGATGGAATGGGACCACATATCATGTGGCCTCCTGCTGTTTTCAGCAAGTGAACATCATGTTTACTTACTATATTTTGCACAAAACTGATAATAATCACTTCCAATGGTTAAATCAATTGGACTAATAGTGTCCGTCTGTATGTCAGGACAGACTAACTTGACCTTAGCTGCTTTCAGTGCTGCAACTGTTTCTTTTAATCCCTGGATCTGCACAGACTTAGGCAAATCATCTACTACCACAGCTTCTACTGTCTTTTTCCTGTTTCCTAGACCAACAGTGATTCTGGCTAGGTCATATGTCTGTTTACCAGAATTGTGGAAAAAAACAGCTATATCTAACTGTATTTTGGCATAGGGTTGTTTATTCAGTTTCTGTAACACTGTTCTTCTTATGAAGGACCTTTGTGAGCCTTGATCAAATAATGTTAGCACATTGGTTTTGTGTAATTTATTAGATAACTCAACTCGAGCTATCGGGAGAGCAGTTGCTTTAAACTTATCTCTCACATTTAATGCTGTTGCTTGTTGACTTCCTGGTTCTGTGGACGTCTTCTGTTGTTCAGCAAAAGTATTTGGGCATAATGCTGTATGATGCATACCCTTGCATTTAAAACACTTCTCCAGTGAGCATTTACCTCCCTTGTGTTCACCTAAACACTTGATGCACCTTTTCAGCTGATGAACACGTTGTTTACGTGCCTCCATTGATGTGTATTGAATACAATACTGTGCCCAATGTGTTCCATCACAAAGTACACATTTTGGAGTACGTTTATGTATGACAGTCTGTTTACTGTCTGTTGTATTCGCAGCTTGATAAATGCCTATATGGGATTTCCCATTCTGTGGTTTAGTGGGAGTAGGTATACTCCTTTTATACTGAGTTGAAGGTTTATTATCCACTGGATTTGTGGATTTTTCATCTTGTCTCGTTGCTTGCATGCATGAAACTATTGTTTGTAAACCATTGCTAATTTTTTGACAAGTGAAATAGCGTTTAATGAACATAATATTTAATCGTTCAATAGTTTGTGGTGACAACTTATCTTGTACAATACCACTGATAAACCAATCACATTGCCTTAGGTCATATTTAGCACCTAGAGATCTGAGACTATTGTCTAATGTGATTCTAAATGCCTGTAAGTCTGAAAAACAATGTTTGGGTGGCTTCAAGCTTTATATTAAGACTGCATGTCTAACTCTAGCCTTGTCAGCATCAAAGTAATTGTCTGCTAAGACACGTAAGGCTATCTTTAACCACCGGAAATGACAATCAGTTCATAGGGTTCTCCTTTCACAAGACATTTAAGATAATTGAACTTAGCAATCTCATCTATGTCAGTTCGTGAATTTACTATGGATTGAAAACCACTAATGAATTCTTCATAATTATGACCTTGGAAAATAGGTAATGACAATGTAGGTAAGCTTGGTAATGGGACACTTGTTGTTGTTACAGGTGTAACAGGTGTTTGACCACTAGTTACAGTAGGTCTCTGTGACAGAGTTTTACGGCAGATAGCCTGTACTCCTGTCCACCTTAATTGTTGATTACCAAAAGTATCCAAAACATTTTTAATTTCATCCTCAGATGGATCTGATTCAAGAAATTCCATTTCATAATGTGTATAGTCTGAATAAATGATTTTCAGACGTTGTGTAAGCAATTCAAATTTGACCTCAAGATCATCAAAATCTATGTTTGTATCTTGAGTTAATCCTATACAGACTGAAATTAGATTTTCTAATTGTGCAATCTTAGTCTGTAAAGACTGAAATTGAGTTTTCAAACAAGCCGTTTTGATGGTGTACTGAAAATTCTAGCACCACACTTAGAATGTTTAAGAAACACTGTACTGCTATAAACAGCTGAGTTTTGTTATGCTTAAGTCAGCAATAATCGAGTCAGACACTACTGACCTACTAAGCTTAACCTCAGGGTCAATGACCATGAAGGGTACACAATACATGTGGCTGGTGTTTATGGCTTGAGTTTGCTGTGTCAGCCTGACCACGATGATTAATCGTAAATAACGATGTTATACACTTCATTCACTATACACTATAAATGTCACTGTATAACTGTAAATCACACGTGAATATTACTTACACATATATAAATGTCACTGTTAATGTGTATTTGAAAGCTTACACTTTATATATAAGTTCCTTTAATATAACAGGTAGATCTATAAGAAACAAACTTTAACACAATCTTGTCTCTTAATTTCTGTCTATAAACATTATAAACACTATGTGTATATACACTCAGACAAACTGAACATCAGTTGGGTTGTTGTCTTAGTCAGCACTTCTTCGAGATTGGAGCAGTGGTTGCAGGGTGCCATCCCCTGTTTTCTTGTTGGGTGAGTCACCCAGCTCCCGTTTTCTTTGGGTGAACGCTGGGTGAGCGCCCGTTTTCTTTTGGCTGCCCATTCTCTGTGATTGAGTCTGGAGGGACTCATTTATACTGATTTAAATTGTAAAACACTAGTTTTACAGCATTTTTCGAAGGACCTTGGCTCGTAGGTTATTTGTACACTGTAGTACAACATATTTGGACCACAGTGTGGCCTTTATCCGGTTCGAGCACGACCAAAATGTTGAGAAATGGGTTATCAGCTAAGTTTAAACAGTTTGCACACCCACCCCTGCAGACTAGGTCTTGAGAAGCTGGCGAAGTCATCTCTCAACGGGCTGGAAATGAGTTATAATTTGTAAGATTATAAATTACCCCTAGGGGGTGTTATGTCAGCATATTTCATTCACTGATGGCTGACAAACTTACTTGTGTGGACTCAAAAGTCCACCCCTTACTGCCGACTATAGGTTGATTACAAACTCCTTGCGACTCAGGCACTGCGCAGTCCCCCGTACTACAAGAAATTCGTAACCTACCTTGCTCTTGTAGCGTGAGCTATGGTGTTCTTCACACCTTCGACAGATATCAGTGACTTGATAGAAGCTGAAGTGTCCTTGGATGTCCACGTCTTCCATAGTCTAGGAAACGCACACTGGTACACTATGTTCCACAAGATTTGTCTTTATTGTTCACAATCTTATCACTAAAGAAGCTGATCACACTTCTCTTAAGTGTTTATTGTGTTTTATGAGACACTTTGTTCACACTAACGCACAGATCGTTCTTTGTTGGTTATCCTGGCGTCAGTGTCACTCTCAGTAGAGTCAAAAGTAATCTGTAGACGCCACAGCACCCCACGCCGTTACTCCCCTAGCACAAAGGAAAAGCTGACCTAGTACTTTTGCTTCCTTGCCACTTCCTCGATGAAGCAAAGCAGAATGTTTGATTCTTGCTGTCTTAAGCATAGACAACAATGTCCACTATCTCTACTATGGTAATAAAGTGGGAGCAGGATTTTCCTTAATTGTCCTGCTAAGGTAAGAGATGAACTGTCTTTTATTAAGCTACACTTTGCAACACAGGACCGCATGGAGCGTCGAGCCACGTCACATACTGGTACTGCATCTGGGGTCAATTACTCGCTGTAGCAGTAAACAAGACGCTTGCCCCTTCTTAGAGGGCTGGGCCCCCTCAGGGCTGAAAGGGGCTGAAGGGGCTGATACCCCCCTCCTGGAGAAAATTTCTCCACAGTAGTGGTGTCAGTGCATTAGTGGTGGTGTCATTGATTAGTGGTGTCATTGCATTAGCGGTGGTGTCAGTGCTTCACTGTTGTGGTTGCATCAGTGGTGGTGTCATTGCATCAGTGGTGGTGTTATTGCATCAGTGGTGTCATTGCATCAGAGGTGGTGTCAGTGCATCAGTGGTGACATTGCATCAGTGGTGACATTGCATCAGTGCTGGTATCAGTGCTTCAGTGAAGGTGTCATTGCATTAGTGGTGTCAGTGCTATAGTGGTGTTGTCAATGCATTACTAATGGTGTCAGTGCATTAGTGGTAGTGTCAGCGCATTACTGGTGGTGTCAGTGCTTTAGTGGGGGAGTCAGAGCATTAGTGGGGGTGTCAGTTCATTAGTGGGGTTGCCAGTGCATTAGTGGTGGTGTTAGTACGTCAGTGGTGGTGTCAGTGCATAAGTGATGGTGTCAGTGCATAAGTGATGGTGACAGTGCAAGTACATCTATGGTGGTGTCAGTGCATCTATGGTGGTATCAGTGTATCAGTGGTGGTGACAGTGCATCAGTAATGGTGTCAGTGCATCAATGATGGTGTCAGTACATCAGTGATAGTGTCAGTGCATCAGCGATAGTGTCAGTGCATCTAGGGTGGTGTCAGGGCATCAGTGATGGTGTAAGTGCATCGGTGGTGGTGTCAGTGCAGTGGTGGTGGTGTCAGTGCAACACTGGTGGTGTCAGTGCATTAGTGGCTATATCAGTGCATCACTGTTGGTGTTAGTGGATCAGTGTTGATGTCAGTGCATCAGTGGTGGTGTCAGTACATTAGTGGTGATGCCAGTGCATTAGTGTTGGTGTCAGTGTATCAGTGGTGGTGTCAGTACATTAGTTGTGGTGTCAGCGCATCAGTGTGGTGTCAACGCATCAATGTGGTGTCACTGCAACAGTGATTGTGTTAGTGCAACAATGGTGGTGACAGTATCAGTGGTGGTGTCAGTACATTAGTTGTGTTGTCAGTACATCAGGATGGTGTCTACAATCTCTGCGACATGAATTTGTCCACAATCTCTTCAACACTAACTGCATCTGGTACGTTGCGAAATTAGCATATTCTACATTCACGTTGTTTTATACATTGCCTTAATGAATTAGTGCGGCGTCTTCACACTCTTTACGATGCAATATCCTCCCCTTCACACATCTTCATTAAATGCATTTATAACTCTGTCTGTCTTTTCTAATAGAGTTACAACGGATTCTCCGTAGCTCGATCACTATCGCACTTAGCTCACACACACTGAGGTCCGTGGATCGATTCCCTGGTACGGCTGGAAAACGTTAGGATGTGTTTTCCATAAAACACCTGCTGTTTCTGTTCACTCATCAGTAAAATGGGTATCTGGGTGTCAGTTGACTTGTGTGGGTCGCATCCTGGGACAAAATCGACCTAGTTTGCCCGAAATCCTCTGCATAACAAGTGGCTTTCTGTTTAATATGTCATTGATGTCAACTAGGAATGTATACTTTGTACATGTAGAAATGCTATTTTATTATTATTAATCTTTATTTTGTTCATGAGGCTGTGCGAGTGTAGCCTAGCATACAGGATGCAGCTCTGGCCCACGTTCTTTCAATGCTATTATTAATAACTTCTCAAAATCTTGATAACATGATAGCAAACCTATTCGTGCAAAGGACAGGATAACAACCCACAGAAAATCCTAAAATTAGCAGGCCAGAGCTCTAACCTACAGAAGACTCGCATGAGACTCGCCTAGCGAGACTCATGTTACTACATTTTCGCGAGTGATTAATTAACAAGTTTGAAGGGAATTAAACTAGATCTTGATGTGAGATTCATCTGTAAAACCTGTTTGTGATCACAGTGGGCCCCATGCTTACCCCTTCCTAATGTGTATAGTAATACATCTAATTGGATTAACCTTATTAGACCAGCATGGCACAGTAGTTAGAGCACTGGCCTCCTAGTTTTGCCATGGGTTCAGTTCTTGCCCTTTCCGTGAGTTACATAAGTTTATCTCAATGTATATGCACTAACAGGCGTGTGTACCTCAGTGTATACAAATTTAGAGATGTGCGTATCTCAGCATATATATATAAATATATAAACAGTTGAATCATTATTCAAAGGATGCAATCGACAAGATTTGTGCATTAAACCTAAGAGATTTAGTTTTTTTTTGTTTTTTTTTTGGAGCGGATGACCACGGTTCAGAGAAAACCAGAATAGGAATTCAATAAAACCACCTCAGAAATGAGGATAAGAATATTGTCAGTATCGTGAAGACCAACGACGAACCACGAGAAGGCGTATCGTAGTCAATTTCTTGCAGACGTAATGGAAGGGAAAATATTATTGGCTAAATAATATAATACGGAACTTGTGAGGGTTTAAGAAGGCAGCGAAAATAGTCACTTAGGAAAAAATCCAACAAAATGACCACCTTTATGTTGAGGGGAAGAAATGTTCAGCGCAATAGTGTAGGATATAACTATGTGAAATTTAAATACAAGTAACAGTAATAATAGTAAGATAGCAATTAAAAATTTTAATTATAAAATTAACACATCGACCGTTTCCAACTAAGGTTGTGAGATTTAAGAAAAAACACATTCACTAACACTAGATTCATAACTCGCTCACTCTCCCTCTACTGACCACAGCAACACTTATTTCTACCGAAATTAAAGCCCGGCTACGCTGTTTTCCTAAATTCCTCTATAGATACTACCACGCTCTCCCACACACACAAACCCGTTCACCATGACAAATCACTACTCGCCTTCACTAACCCCGGTGTAACAAACACACATCAACTTTGTACTGAACGCTCAACTACCTTCATCAGAGAACTTCCACACCTTTTAAGGAATGACAGGAGGGGGGGGGGGAGTGTGATGCTTATGAAAGACTCTTGACCCAGGGAATTTTAGCCACCTTCTTTCTCAAATTCATCCTGTCTCGCGTTCCCTAGAAAATATATGACCCTTACGGGTTTAGCATTTTCCACTTAACTGTAAAATATTATGATTAGTTTTCCCATATTTCATCCATTTCAAAACTCCTTTTTATTCGCCAGAGGAAGAAATACTCGAGCCAGGTATTTACTACAATGACCTGTTCAGCAGTCTGCCGACCTTATATTTGATTTCACCATTCTTTTACTTTACATTTGATTTGGCAAAGGTCCAGGACGGCCCGAAAGGTCATCTACTTATATAATTTATAGGCTTGTGAATAAATGATGTGCTCGTATTTAATCTGAAAAAAAAAAATGAACAGGTTTGTTGTGAGTTCTGTCCAGAGAATAGAGCTTCGCTGTACAATAAAAAGAATGGAGGCTGAGAAAAGCAGGGAAGCCACGGTATAATACGATAATACTAACAACATCCTTGGGTCTAGATATCAGCAAGAGAAAACCAGATCACTTCCTCCGCGGTGTACCAGATCAACCAGGCCTAGTCAGTCAGGCAATCAAAAGGGAGGCCGGGCCGCGGGATGTGGAAAACTTCCGAAAGAAGTTACATATAAGTGACAGGTAAAAGACCAGTGTCACGATGCACTGTGCCGTTTCCTAAGGAATAAACCAGCACCAGCAGCACCACCCACCACCACCACCCACCACCACCAGCAACACCCACCACTCATCAGCACCACCACTCATCAGCACCACCACTCATCAGCACCACCACTCACCAGCACCACCCACCAGTACCACCCACCATCACCGCCACTCATCAGCACCACCACCCACCAGCACCAACCACCAGCACCACCCACCAGCACCACCCACCAGCACCACCCACCAGCACCACCACCCACCAGCACCGCCCACTAGTACCACCCACGAGCACCATCCACGAGCACCACCCACCAGCACCACTCGCCAGCACCACCCACCAGCACCCCTACCAGTGCCACCCACCAGCACCACCAACCAGCACCACCCATCAATACCACCCACCAGCACCACCCCCATCACCACCTTCATCAGCACCACCACCCACGAGCACCACCACCCACGAGCACCCCCCAACAGTACCACCCACCAGCACTACCCACCTGTACCACCAACCAGCACCCCCCACCAGCACCGCTCACCATTTATCACCGACCAACATCACCACGACTCATCAGCACCACCTCCACCAGCACCACCACCCACCGGCGCCACCCACCAGCACCACCCACCAGTACCACCCACCAGTACCACCCAACGGCACCACCCACCAGCACCACCCACCAGCACCACCCACCAGCCCCAAACCACCAGCACCAACCACCAGCACCACCCACCAGCACCACCCACCAGCACCACCCACCAGCACCACCACCCACCAGCACCGCCCACTAGTACCACCCACGAGCACCATCCACGAGCACCACCCACCAGCACCACTCGCCAGCACCACCCACCAGCACCCCCTACCAGTGCCACCCACCAGCACCACCAACCAGCACCACCCATCAATACCCCCCACCAGCACCACCCCCATCACCACCATTCATCAGCACCACCACCCACGAGCACCACCACCCACGAGCACCACCCAACAGTACCACCCACCAGCACTACCCACCTGTACACCCCAGCACCACCCACCAGCACCGCTCACCAGTATCACCGACCAACATCACCACCACTCATCAGCACCACTCCCACCAGCACCACCACCACCGGCGCCACCCACCAGCACCACCCACCAGTACCACCCACCAGTACCACCCAACGGCACCACCCACCAGCACCACCCACCAGCACCACCCACCAGCACCACCCACAAGCACCACCCACCAGCACCACCCACCAGTACCACCCACAGTACCACCCACCAGCACAACCCACTAGCACCATCCACAAGCCCCACCCACCAGTACCACCCACCAACACCATCCACAAGCACCACCCACCTGTACCACCCACCAGTACCACCCACCAGCACAACCCACTAGCACCATCCACAAGCTCCACCCACGAGTACCACCCACCAACACCATCCACAAACACCACCCACCTGTACCACCCACCAGCACCTCCCACCAGTACCACCAGCACCTCCCACCAGTACCACCAGCACCACCCACCAGCACAACCCACCAGCCCCACCCACCAGCACCACCCACCAGCACCACCCACAAGCACCACCCACAAGCACAATCCACAAGCACCACCCACAAGCACCACCCACCCGCATCACCCACCAGCACCATCCACCAGCACCATCCACAAGCACCACCCACAAGCACAATCCACAAGCACCACCCACAAGCACCACCCACCCGTATCACCCACCAGCACCACCCACCAGCACAACCCACTAGTACCACCCACCAGCACCACCCACCGCACCATCCACAAGCCCCACCCACCAGTACACACCACGAGCACCACCCACGAGCACCACCCACCAGCACCACCCACCAGCACCATCCACAAGCCCCACCCACCAGTACCACCCACAAGCACCACCCACCAGCACCATCCACAAGCACCACCCACCAGCACCATCCACAAGCACCACCCACCAGCACCACCCACCAGCACCATCCACAAGCCCCACCCACCAGTACCACCCACCAGCACCACCCACCAGCACCATCACAAGCCCCACCCACCAGTACCACCCACCAGTATCACCCACCAGCCCCATCCACAAGCCCCACCCACCAGTACCACCCACCAGTATCAACCCACCAGCACCATCCACAAGCACCACCCACCAGCACCACCCACTAGCGCCTCCCACCAGTACCACCCACCAGCACAACCCACCAGTACTACCCACCAGCACCACCCACCAGCACCACCCACCAGCATCACCCACCAGCACCACCCACCAGCACCACCCACCAGCACCACCCACCAGCACAACCCACCAGCACCACCCACCAGCACCACCCACCAGCACCACCCCACCACACCATCCACAAGCACCACCCACCAGCACCATCCACAAGCACCACCCACCAGCATCACCCACCAGCACATCCACAAGCACCACCCACCAGCACCACCCACCAGCACCACCCACCAGCACCACCCACCAGCACAACCCACCAGTACCACCCACCAGTACCACCCACCAGCACCACCCACCAGCACCACCCACCAGCACCATCCACAAGCACCACCCACCAGCACCATCCACAAGCACCACCCACCAGCATCACCCACCAGCACCATCCACAAGCACCACCCACCAGCACCACCCACCAGCACAACCCACCAGTACCACCCACCAGCACCACCCACCAGCACCACCACCAGCACCATCCACAAGCATCACCCACCAGCACCATCCACAAGCACCACCCACCAGCACCACCCACCAGCACCACCCACCAGCACCATCCACAAGCACCACCCCCAGCACCATCCACAAGCACCACCACCAGCACCACCCACCAGCACCACCCACCAGCACACCCACAGCACACCACAGTACCACCCACCACCACCACCCCCCAGCACCACCCACCAGCACCATCCACAAGCACCACCACCAGCACCATCCACAAGCACCACCCACCAGCATCACCCACCAGCACCATCCACCAGCACCACCCACCAGCACCACCCACCAGCACCACCCACCAGCACAACCACCAGTACCACTCACCATCACCACCCACCAGCACCACCCACCAGCACCACCCACCAGCACCATCCACAATCATCACCCACCAGCACCATCCACAAGCATCACCTACCAGCACATCCACAAACACCACCCACCAGCATCACCCACCTGCACCATCCACAAGCACCACCCACCAGCACCACCCACCAGCACAACCCACCAGTACCACCCACGAGCACCACCCACGAGCACCACCCACCAGCACAACCACCAGCACCATCCACCCAAGCACCAGCCCACCACAGCACCACCCACAAGCACCACCCACCAGCACCACCCACCAGCACCACCCACCAGTACCACCCACCAGCACCACCCACCAGCACCACCCACCAGTACCACCCACCAGCATCACCCACCAGCACCATCCACAAGCACCACCCACCAGCATCACCCACCAGCATCACCACGCACCCCACAGTACCACCCACCAGCACCACCCACCAGTACCACCACCAGCATCACCCACCAGCACCACCCACAAGCACCACCCCCCAGCACCATCCACAAGCACCACCCACCAGCACCATCCACAAGCACCACCCACCAGCACCACCACCAGCACCATCCACAAGCACCACTCACCAGCACCATCCACAAGCACCACCCACCAGCACCACCCACCAGCACATCCACAAGCACCACCCACCAGCACCACCCACCAGCACCACCCACCAGCACCACCCACCAGCACCACCCACCAGTACCACCCACCAGCACCACCCACCAGTACCACCCACCAGCATCACCCACCAGCACCACCCACAAGCACCATCCACAAGCACCACCCACCAGCACCACCCACCAGCACCATCCACAAGCACCACCCACCAGCACCATCCACAAGCACCACCCACCAGCACCACCCACCAGCACCACCACCAGCCACCACGCACCATCCACAAGCACCACCCACCAGCACCACCCACCAGCACCACCCACCAGCACCACCCACCAGCACCATCCACCAGCACCATCCACAAGCACCACCCACCAGCACCATCCACAGCACCACCCACCAGCACCACCCACCAGCACCACCCACCAGCACCACCCACCAGCACCATCCACAAGCACCACCCACCAGCCCCATCCACAAGCCACCACCACACACAGCACCACCCCCCAAGCACCACCACAAGCACCACCCACCAGCACCACCCACCAGCACCACCCACCAGCACCACCCACCAGCACCATCCACAAGCACCACCCACCAGCACCACCCCCCAAAGCACCATCCACAAGCACCACCCACCAGCACCATCCACAAGCACCACCCACCAGCACCACCCACCAGCACCACCCACCAGCACCATCCACAAGCACCACCCACCAGCACCACCCACCAGCACCACCCACCAGCACCACCCACCAGCACCACCCACCAGCACCATCCACAAGCACCACCCACAGCACCACCCACCAGCACCACCCACCAGCACCATCCACAAGCACCACCCACCAGCACCACCCACCAGCACCATCCACAAGCACCACCCACCAGCACCATCCACAAGCACCACCCACCAGCACCACCCACCAGCCCCATCCACAAGCACCACCCACCAGCACCACCCACCAGCACCACCCACCAGCACCACCCACCAGCACCATCCAACAACACCACACACCACCAGCACCACCCACCAGCACCACCCACCAGCACCATCCACAAGCACCACCCACCAGCACCACCCACCAGCACCACCCACCAGCACCACCCACCAGCACCACCACCAGCACCATCCACAAGCACCACCCACCAGCACCATCCACAAGCACCACCCACCAGCACCACCCACCAGCACCATCCACAAGCACCACCCACCAGCACCACCCACCAGCACCATCCACAAGCACCACCCACCAGCACCACCCACCAGCACCACCCACCAGCACCACCCACCAGCACCCACCACACCACACCAGCACCACCACGCACCATCCACAAGCACCACCCACCAGCACCATCCACAAGCACCACCCACCAGCACCACCCACCAGCACCACCCACCAGCATCACCCACCAGCACCACCCACCTTATCTTGTTTTGATAACTCACTCCGAGTTCTGTGGGTAAAAATGGGTGAATCAGCTTCTCTTCAAAACAGAAAACTATTCTCCTAATCCAGAAAGATCCTTTAGCAAGCCATGAAAATATTGTACATAATTGTTCAGAACTAATCATCGGTATTTTCATAGAGTACCGCTGGAAGCGGAAGAAATATATTACTTTATATGCTCATTACATCGCCAAACCCCAACAATATATCTCGAGACGCTGTAAATACCGATAGGTTAAGATAAAATCTTTTAATACAAAACAGTACGTGGCAGAAGACAACTTAAAAAAAAAAAGAAAGAACTCTCGACAACGAATTTTAAGTATTGAAGATACCTTTCTGTTCACTTATAACTTCTCCAAACTACTCGTGATTATATGTGCATAAATTACAAGGTTGCTTTCTAAACCGCTGCTGGGAAGTGTTATCTCCTGCTTGACGTCAGACTCTACCGCTATTATCATCCAATTTTGAATACCAAACCACAAAAGACAGCAAGTAAATTTCGACAAAATGTTCGAGACTTGGATAAGTCGACGACGTATTGGTGTTCATAACCTTTCGGCTAATTATACACTTATCTCCATGTCTGACACGCCAAACCCTCATCCCCCACGGCGGGAGACCAGTCATGACACCAAGGGATTAGGAGAGTAACTCATGCCTGCCATAACAGAAGGTAAGTGGGAGGACACAGTGGACTGGGAGTCGAACATGCCTGCCATAACACCATGTAAACGTGTCACTGAGTGGCGGACACTGTTGCTATGGGTAAATATCAAGTTTAATTCGCTGAATCCTATGGCTGCGCTGCGCAGATACAAGTACGGTGGATATTATACTCATAAAGAAAAGTTATTTAATGCATGTAATGGTTATAATTATATCTATATTTTGAAAAGGGGTGACTGGCAAACCAGCGGAAGGCCTCGGTCAGATGACCAAAAGTTCCAGCTGTGGGTCATCATATGACTAAGACCGCGTCAGGAAACACTGTCCTGTTTCCTGACAAATCTTACCTAAACCTAATAAGCACAAAAAAAAAAAAAAAACGCAGGTCACCTACAGCGCCTGAAGAGTGTGAGGAAATAAGGGAAAGGTAGCTCCAGTTCTTTGAATCAAGAGCCCTGCATCAACTCAAAGTTATGAGGAACGAACCTTAGAAACCATTTATCAGGTCACTTGTGTTCAAACCAGCGCTGAAATTCTAGTGTAGAAGTGAACAACATGAAAGGGAATATTGCGGACACACACACACGGACACACACACGGACACACACACGGACACACACACGGACACACACACGGACACACACACGGACACACACACGGACACACACACACACCACACACACACACACACACACACACACTCTTTTATTGTGGCAATGTTAGTTCTGCAACTCGAGTCCGACTTTCAAACAAGGCTGGAAGCGACGGTTCGACCCCTCAGGAGAGCTGGGGCTGGGACAGAGGTGCCTCAGCTTCACAGGACCAACAACTGCTCCTCACTGCTAAGGGCTCTTGATTCGGGGAATTAAAGCTAACCTCCTTTCTCCGGATCGAACCTGATAGTAACCAGGCACGGCAGTACACCTGCGGTTTCAACACTCTCCGTACGATAATAAAGAGGATGGTTGTGACTGGTATTTTGTTCCACAGAATGGCTGTGGTTGGTAATTTTTCCACAGGATGGCTGTGGCTGGTAATTTGTTCCACAGGATGGTTGTGACTGGTATTTTGTTCCATAGGATGGCTGTGGCTGGTAATTTTTCCACAGGATGGCTGTGGCTGGTAATTTTTCCACAGGATGGCTGTGGCTGGTATTTTGTTCCACAGGATGGCTGTGGCTGGTATTTTGTTCCACAGGATGGTTGTGACTGGTATTTTGTTCCACAGGTTGGCTGTGGCTGGTAATTTATTCCACAGGATGGCTGTGGCTGGTATTTTGTTCAACAGAATGGCTGTGGCTGGTAATTTGTTCCACAGGATGGTTGTGGCTGGTAATTTGTTCCACAGGATGGCTGTGGTTGATATTTTGTTCAACAGGATGGCTGTGGCTGGTAATTTGTTCCACAGGATGGCTGTGGCTGGTAATTTGTTCCACAGGATGGCTGTGGCTGGTAATTTGTTCAAGAGGATGGCTGTGGCTGGTAATTTGTTCAAGAGGATGGCTGTGGCTGGTAATTTGTTCCACAGGATGGCTGTGGTTGTTATTTTGTTCAAGAGGATGGCTGTGGCTGGTAATTTGTTCCACAGGATGGCTGTGGTGGTAATTTGTTCCACAGATGGCTTGTGGTGTTATTTGTTCAAGGAGGAGGGCTTTGTGGCTGGTAATTTGTTCAAGAGGATGGCTGTGGCTGGTATTTGTTCCACAGGATGGCTGTGGTTGGTAATTTATTCCACAGGAATGGTTGTGACTGTATTTGTTCCATAGGATGCTTGAGCTGTAATTTTTCCACAGAATGGCTGTGGCTGGTAATTTTTCCACAGGATGGCTGTGGCTGTATTTTGTCCACAGGTTGGTGTGGCTGGTTTTTGTTCCACAGGATGTTGTGACTGGTATTTTGTTCCACAGGTTGCTGTGGCTGGTAATTATTCCACCCGGATGCTGTGCTGGGTATTTGTTCAACAGAATGGCTGTGGCTGGTAATTGTTCCACAGGTGGTTGTGGCTGTAATTTGTTCCACAGGAGGCTGTGTTATATTTTTGTTCAACAGATGGCTGTGGCAGGTAATTTGTTCACAGATGCTGTGGCTGGTAATTTGTTTTCCACAGATGGCTGTGGCTGGTAATTTGCAAGAGGATGGCTGGGCTGGTAATTTGTTCAGGGAGATGGCTGTGGCTGGTAATTGTTCCACAGGATGGCTTGGTTGTTATTTGTTTCAGGGATGGCTGTGGCTGTAATTTGTTCCACCCGGAGGCCCGTTTGGCTGGTAATTTTTCCACAGGATGGCTGTGTTGTTATTTTTTCAAGAGATGGCTGTTTGCGGGAATATTGTTCAATGAGGAAAGGCTGTGGTGGTAATTTGTTCCACAGATGGGTGTGGCGGTAATGTGTTCCAAGGATGCTGTGTTGGGAACAATTGAACATGACACATTCACAAACCACTTCCAAGGATATGAACGTCTAAGTATAACGAACTAACCTATGCTTTGCCCTTTATTACTTCTCCCGTTGGTTAACTATGCCAAACACACATTAATCTACGTTAGCCTAACGCAGAACTGTTAAATTCACTCATGCGATTAGGTCGGGCAGAAATCAACGAGAACGCCAGGTAGATGCGATATCTTCGCTAACCCGCTTTGTGTGTTTTGATTCAGCTTGTACTCGCGCGCAAAACATACTGAACGTCGCTCAAAACTAACGCCAATGCCCGCAATACAAATTTAACGTACATAATCGTACACACGTCGTGATGTCTTCCTGCCGTACTTCGCTGCTCCTCTCTCATCCGCTGCCTATAAATCCATTAAAAAAAAATGCACGGAGAGAAAAATGTCATCATCGTTTCAGGATCTGGTATTTTCCGCTTACACACAAAACTCTTTGACGTCCCTCTCTCTCTCTCTCCTTCATTTTCTTCCCCTCCCAGTATAATTTTTTTTCCCTGTCGCAGTTCGAACCTATGAATCCAATGAAAAAAAAGGTAAATCAGGATGAGGAGAAATAGGCAAAGGGGGAAAATTAGGGTAAATGCGCAAACCAACAGCCAGGAGGAATAAGGAGGGGGGGGGAGGTTAATAGAGACTAAAAATTGAAAAAAATTGGGAAAACGGAAGAGATAAACTAGGGGGAAGATAATCCAAAGACAAAAGACAAACAAGCTAAACAAGTGAGAGGAAACAAGCAACGAGATAAAATACATTTTCAAGTAAATAATTTAGAATATAAAGATTAAGAAAAGGAAACATTTAGAAAAGACGTTAAGTAAAACTAAACAAGAAAACAGTATAAATAAATAAAAATTTTTGAATAAAATAATAACAGCAAATCAAATAAATGTTAAACACAAATAAAAGCAGCTAAGACTAGGTAAAGAAGCAAAGAGCAGTAAACAGTAAAAAATAAAGAAGAGGTAAGTTAGAGAAAAAGAATCAACAGGCAAACCAAGAGCTGGAAATAAAACATTCCATGGATAAAAGAGAATAAGCAACTTTGATGTTGAAGAGTAAGAAAGAGACAAGAGGCGAACAGAAATAATAATAATAATTTGGTGTACTTGATAAAAAACAGATTAGAAGGTGAGCCAGAACTGGAAAACTAAACATTGTCTTGATTAAATAATAAAATATAAAAATAATAATAATAATAATAATAATAATAATTTAAAATAACAACAGAGACTTAAACAGACACCCAGATTTTTTGAATTGCAACATAAGCAAGGCAGAGAATAGGACACACAAAAAATGGAGCCTCGAAAACAGCCACTTCAACAAATATTCCTTAATTAGAGCAGTTCATCATGACACAGCTGAATTTACAGGCTGACAGCGGCTGTCCTGCCCCAGACTGCGAATCGCGAAAGTGACACTTGGGTACCTATTTACCGCCGTGTGTACAGGTGTAAGTGACTTTAGCCCCCACCCCCGTCATACGTCTCTGTTCACCCTCCCCGGATTGAACAGGCGTCCTTCGGTTGCGAGTCGAAGGCCCTGCCAGTGAACCACTTGATAAACCGAGTGTTTTAATGAGTGTCAAACCTGTCCGGTCGAGTTACGGGGGCAGTCCAACAAGTTACAGGGGCGTTCAACAAGTTACAGGGGCGGTCCAACGAGTTACAGGCTGATCCCCTGAATTTGGGGCAGACCCACTAAACTACAGGTTGGGTTACAGAATTACAGACTGGAGAACTGAAATGCAAGCTGGCCAAGTGAAATGTAGGTTAGACCGCTGAAATACAGGTTAATACTAAATTACAGGTTCGGCTCCTGAATTACAGGCAAGACTATTTAAAACACAAGCCATTGAATTACAGGCTAGACCACTAAAATACAATCACTGAATTACAGGCTGAAACAATGAATTACAGGCTGAACCACTGATTTACAGGCTGAGCCAATGAATTATCCACTAAGCCAATAATTACACGCTAAATCACTGAGGAGAAAAAAAAAACATGTTAGTCCAGTAAATTACGATCAGGACCACAAAAAATTTCAGCCCGGACCGGTAAATTGCAGGCTGGACCACTGAATTACAGACTGCCCATTAAGAATAATAGATTCGCTGAAGAAAATTGATAAAATTGGCCCCAAAGGTCAGACCTGTCTTCCTTACATTGATGTTAAGTAAATATCAAGGCAAAAGTTTAGAATGCTAGAAGAAAATTTAAAGGTTAAGATACGACAGTGCTTTAAATCGTTGATGACGACTCCGTCATTAAGGCTCGTAAACAGTGTCGAAGGAAAGGCTGTCAATGTCAGTGGACGGCGTTTGGTCGAGAAAGATTGGACGTGTGTCGAGAAACCATGGTGCAGGTGGGGCTTGAACTGGAGGCAAGTGAGTCGTAAAACTCCAGGTCAGTGGGTAAGCCACTTGGACAGCTGGCTGCATAAATATACCTAGTTGGACGAATCTTATTGTAGCCAGTTAGCCCAGTGGCTTACGCGCTGCCTGGAGCGAGTTCACCCTCACCTGTATCGTGGTTTGTTTACAATCGTGTCATTATGATTTTGAGAGTAGTAATTTGTCGAGGTTTTCTTCTGTTTTGCTTTTTTCTTGGTTAGAAAAGTAGGCTTCCTTGAGGATGTTCTCCATAAGTGTGGGAATTTCACGTATAACTGTTGCTCATGATTAGGGGAAGTTAGGTATGTCTGTTCAACGGATCAAGAGACTGTTGAAAAGCATCTCCAGACTCATCATCGCCACAACACTCACTCGCCCATCATCGCCACAACACTCACTCGCCCACCATCGTCGCAACACTCACTCGCCCACCATCGCCACACTCCCTTGCTCACCATCGCCACACTCCCTTGCCCACCATCGCCACAGCACTCACTCGCCCACAATCGCCCCACTCCCTTGCCCACCATCGCCACAACACTCACTCGCCCACCATTGTCACACTTCCTTGCCCACCATCGCCACACTTACTCGCCCACCATCGCCACACTCACTTGCCCACCATCGCCACACTCATCATCGCGGGGTTATGGGTTCTGGTTCAAGCTTCAGACACGACTTTGCAAAGGAAAACTTAAAAAAAAAAAAACTAACTAAACCCCGCTTATTAAATGCGAAAGTAATATGGTAGGCGAGGGCGAGCGCAACTTTGATAAAGGGCGAGCTGGAATGCAGAAATTTCAGAATGAATGCAGGAAGGAAAGTTTTCTATTTTGGATATTCCGGGCAAGTTTTAGAAATGCACTAATTCCGAAAGAGTGCTGAGCAGGATTAATGTCTGACATAACTGCCAGGAGAGAAAGTAACTTAAGAAGCGGCACCAGAGTCCCGCGGGGAGGACGTAGGAAGGAAAGAGGAGAGAGGAAGGAGGGGAGAGAGAGGGAGGAGAGAGGAAGGAGGAGAGAGAGAGGGAGGAGAGAGGAAGGAGGAGGGAAAAAGGAAGGAGGGAGAGAAAGAGGGAGGAAGGAGAAAGAAGAACGGAGGGACGAGAGAAGAACGAAGGGAGGAGAGAGGAAAAACGAAGGGAGGAGAGAGGAAGAACGAAGGGAGGAGAGAGGAAGAACGAAGGGAGGAGAGAGGAAGAACGAAGGGAGGAGAGAGGAAGAACGAAGGGAGGAGAGAGGAAGAACGAAGGAGGAGAGAGGAAGAATGAAGGGAGGAAAGAGGAAGAACGAAGGAGGAGAGAGGAAGAACGAAGGGAGGAGAGAGGAAGAACGAAGGAAGGAGAGAGGAAGAACGAAGGGAGGAGAGAGGAAGAACGAAGGGAGGAGAGAGGAAGAACGAATGGGAGGAGAGAGGAAGAACGAAGGGAGGAGAGAGGAAGAACGAAGGGAGGAGAGAGGAAGAATGAAGGGAGGAGAGAGGAAGAACGAAGGGAGGAGAGAGGAAGAACGAAGGGAGGAGAGAGGAAGAACGAAGGGAGGAGAGAGGAAGAACGAAGGGAGGAGAGAGGAAGAACGAAGGGAGGAGAGAGGAAGAACGAAGGGAGGAGAGAGGAAGAACGAAGGGAGGAGAGAGGAAGAACGAAGGGAGGAGAGAGGAAGAACGAAGGGAAGTCTCGTAAAAGGGGACGGAACATTCAACACATCATCAACGTGCTGAAAAAAGAAGCTGTTTTCCCTGTTATATTTCTTGACGGAGAATGTGCTGGAAACACGAGAACTGATGACGAGTGAATAGAAGAACTCGGAAGTTCCGATGGAATAGGGAAGTGGCAGAAGGAAGAGATTAAGGAAACATGGATATTCCAGTAACGTACAGTAGTGAGGTAATGATGGACAGGATATGATGAGGGGAGAAACAGTGATGCACTAGAGTGGACATAAGATGACAGAAAAAGACGGGAATGATGGGAAAGAGCAGAGAGGACAGAGGTTCAGAGATGGCCTCAGTGTGAACACTGTCTTACTCACCAGCGGTGGTTAACACACGAGTTCCAGAAACTTTTGGTCTTGCACTCTTAGTGTTTCTCCAAGTGAGTGGTAGTGGCTAGACCAGAGTTAACAGTGATGTTAACGCGGCCACTTGCAATGGTGGAGGCTTGTCTAGGCAATATGAGATTACTTTTTGGCCCCAGTGATGGTGCAGTTCCATTTGTTTCTGGTTCAGATATAAGGACTACGACCGAGTTCTTGCTTTACTTAAAGCGAGTTCGTTCCGGCTTCTCCGTTTAATTTTTTTCATGATGGTATAATTGGGATAAACGCGTTCTTTTATAAAAAATCCATTTTGGCTTGCATACCAGTGACAACACTGAGGATAAGGCACACAAACACTCAGAACATATTTAGCACCTTAACTACTGGGAACGCTTGGAAGCACTTGACTTGTACTCGTTGGAACGCAGGAGGGAGAGATATATCATAATCTACACTTGGAAAATCTTGGAAGGAATGGTCCCAAATCTGCACACAGAAATCACTCCCTACGAAAGTAAAAGACTGGGCAGGCGATGCAAAATGACCCCAATAAAAAGTAGGGGCGCCATTGGTACACTAAGAGAAAACACCATAAGTGTCCGGGGCCCAAAACTGTTCAACAGCCTCCCATCAAGCATTAGGGGAATTGCCAATAAACCCCTGGCTGCCTTCAAGAGAGAGCTGGACAGATACCTAAAGTCAGTGCCGGATCAGCCGGGCTGTGGCTCGTACGTTGGACTGCGTGCGGCCAGCAGTAACAGCCTAGTTGATCAGGCCCTGATCCATAGGGAGACCTGGTCATGGACCGGGCCGCGGGGGCGTTGATCCCCGGAATAACCTCCAGGTAACCTCCAGGTAAGTTGTAGTTGTAACATTTACGACGCATTTTGACCGTGTAGGTAAAATATTATATTACAATATAATATCTATCTATATATATATATATATATATATATATATATATAATATATATATATATATATATATATATATATATATATATATATATATATATTATATATATATATATATATATATATATATATATATATATATATATATATGCAAAACAACCACTCTGAAAGAATAGAGAAATTCCAAGCGCTTTCGTGACTACTCACGAAAGCGCTTGGAATTTCTCTATTCTTTCAGAGTGGTTGTTTTGCATATTCTGAAATCACCTGTTTACTGTGATCTTATTGCATATATATATATATATATATATAGTCGTGCCGAATTAGGCAGAACTTGCGATCTTGGCTTAAATAGCAACGCTCATCTTGCCATATAGGACAATGTGAAAATTTGTGTATGCAATAATTTCGCCAAAATCATTCTGAACCTAACGAAAAAAATATATTTCACTGTGTTTAGTATTAAATTATTGTAAACAAATCTAAAATATATTTAGTTGGGTTAGGCTAAAATAAATTGTTCTTGTTGTAATAAGGTTAGGTAAGTTTTCTAAGATTCTTTTGGAGCAAAATAAAATTTTTTACATTAACATTAATGAAAAAAATATATCTTCAAACGTATAAAGAAAATTTTGGAAAGGACTTAATTTCAAATGAGTTCTTGCTAATGACCAGTTTTACATATTCGGCACGACATTTTATATAATATATATATATATATATATATAATATATATATATATATATATATATATATATATATATATATATATATATATATAATTATTGTTATAACCACGAACGAGTTGTATTTAATCAATAATAACACTGCGATTAGCCGAGGACTCGAACCCATGTTGTTTTCGCCCACCTCTTGGTGAGCGAAAATCACATGACGCTCTAACCCACAGGACCACTCAATCCTGCAAAAATCACGAACCCAGCAGAGCTAGGTGTTTTACCGTGATCCGAGGACAAACGGTGGTGTGGGTGCCTCTGAGCTAATTTCATTCTACTCCCTGTTTGGTGTACTAGCCTCCACAAGCAGTATTGTTGATTAAATACCACTCGTTCGTGGTTACAATAATATATAAACTGCTTGTGGAGGCTAGTACATCAAACGAGTAGTAGAATGAAATTAGCTCAATTAGCTCAGAGGCACCCACACCACCGTATGTCTTCACAAAACGGTAAAGCACCTAGCTCTGCTGGCTGCGTGGTTCTTATAGGATTGAGCGGTCCTGTGGGTTAGAGCGTCATGTCCTCGGCTAGTCACAGTGTTGTTTATATATATATATATATATATATATATATATATATATATATAATATATATATATATATATATATATATATATATAATATATATATATATATATAACAATGACCAAGGAATCGAACCGTGGTCCTTGTCTGCAGCAAACCTAATGCTGTACCACTGAACCACGAAGCTTACAACAAAATTATTTTATAATCGGAATTTCTGCGATATATTTGTATCAATGCCTCCAGCTGTGGCTACCGTCTCATCCCTCAACCCCAGAAGCTATCGTAGTACATCTGTTGCCATTCCCCTCAAGAGCCATGATGTCATGTAGGGGGGTAATGATTGAATAGGATATAAGGGGAATATGGGAGTAAAGGATTATGTAGGGAGGGGAGAGGCAGGCGAGGTGGTAGGAGTGAGATGATTAGCGGAGGTAGGTAGGTAATGACAGGTCAGTGGTGACCACCACGACATTCTCATTAACTCTACACTACTCACTAACATATGCCTCGTCCATTCTTCACTCATATATAAATATAATAAAATATAAGAAAAAAAGACAGGGACAGTGAATATTACTATTCTACTCAAACACAGTTTATTATTACGTCTTTGTACCTTAATATATTTGGGAACAGAACTTATTTGTTTTTAGAAATGGGTGGTAAACATATTAGTGAGACAGGGAAACAATCAATTTGACCAAAGAATGAATTACAATATAGCACAGAGGACAGTTCACTACAGGAACTAAGCCACAGGTCCCAAGACCTACACAGCACGAGTACTGCGCCCAACCCCATTTACTCTGCCCAGTGCCTCCAACAGTCTCCTCCAGAGACTTCAGCAGCCTTCTCCCGAGCCCTGCACCCCAGCAGCAGCTCCCTCTCGAAATTTTCTGCTCAGGAGCTCTGCATCCCAGCAGCAGCTCCGCTCGAATCTCCTGATCATGCTCTTCCTTGGGCTTTTATGGTGGTCCAAGCACCCTCCACAACCACGTGTACGACCTGACGCCTAGGTCTGAGGCGTCAAGAACAAAAGACCTCAGACGTGGGCGTGGCTACAGACGTGTGCCAAGGCAAGGTGTGACCATATAATTGGTTAAATTAGGTCTCCCCAGAGACCTCACAAGCCCAGCTGGACTACATCACAATGACTCCATAAACTCAAGGTAAGTCGTAATGATACACACACACAACAGCTTGTCCTTTGGTTCGTATTAGCATAATACGGACAGAATAAGTGCTAATGGCTGTTATTATTATTATAATCAAGGGGGAAGCGCTAAACCCGTAGGATTATATGGCGCCTGTGGGGGGATATGGAAGGTATTCAGGTTTAATTCGAGGAACTGGAGCACAGATCCAATTCCCTAGATCAAGAGCCCCTCACCAGCGTAATGGCTGTGTATGGGGAAAGTGACAGTACGATAATCACTAGCTGGCCAGTGATCAGTCACTGCTACGCCCACTTGCTCCCACCTTCCTACCTCCCTCACAATGCTGATAACCTCCTTGATACAACAACTCGACTAGACGCTATCTTGAAGCCAGTGGCTGGGCCGCCACAAACTCCAAATACAATAGGCTAAAACTAAGCATGAGTGATACACTCTACACCCGAGTGGGATTTCATAAGATATTCCTTTAGAGGGGGTACAGTGATACTGGTGAAGGGCTCTTGATCCAAGGAATTGCAGCTACTCACCTGTTTCTCAGGTCATTCCTAATTTACCATTCTCCAAGCGTTGTATTGCGCCTATTGTTTAATCGCTGGTCTACAACTGCATAATAGTCTGTAATTATATCACAGCTGTAACATGTCTAATGGAAGTTAATAAAGAACAGCCAAGGGGTTGGGTGGCTTAGTTACTAAGTCCTAATGAGTTTAAAGCTGTATAGCCCTTTTGGTTTAGCGCTTCTTTTTTATTATAACAATAATTATTGAGTTTAAAGCCTCTTGACCACACGAGGTGTCCTCATGACTGCATATTACCTGTTCACTACACGTTAAACATACTTTAATACGTAAAAATAGATTCAAATAAATTGTAGGTGTGTGTGTATATAATAACACATACACCCCTAGAAATGTACATGCACTGTTGCTCTAAGTGAAGATATACTCATGAGAACATTATACACACACACACACACACACACACACACACACACACACACACACACACACACACACACACACATATATATATATATATATATATATATATATATATATATATATATATAATATATATATATATATTATAGTTATTTATTATCACACTGGCCGATTCCCACCAAGGCAGGGTGGCCCGAAAAAGAAAAACTTTCACCATCATTCACTTCATCACTGTCTTGCCAGAAGGGTGCTTTACACTACAGTTTTTAAACTGCAACATTAACACCCCTCCTTCAGAGTGCAGGCACTGTACTTCCCATCTCCAGGACTCAAGTCCGGCCTGCCGGTTTCCCTGAACCCCTTCATAAATGTTACTTTGCTCACACTCCAACAGCACATGAAGTATTAAAAACCATTTGTCTCCATTCACTCCTGTCAAACACGCTCACGCATGCCTGCTGGAAGTCCAAGCCCCTCGCACACTAAACCTCCTTTACCCCCTCCCTCCAACCTTTCCTAGGCCGACCCCTACCCCGCCTTCCTTCCACTACAGACTGATACACTCTTGAAGTCACTCTGTTTCACTCCATTTTCTCTACATGTCCGAACCACCTCAACAACCCTTCCTCAGCCCTCTGGACAACAGTTTTTGTAATCCCGCACCTCTTCCTAACTTCCAAACTACGAATTCTCTGCATTATATTCACACCACACATTGCCCTCAGACATGACATCTCCACTGCCTCCAGCCTTCTCCTCGCTGCAACACTCATCACCCATGCTTCACACCCATATAAGAGCGTTGGTAAAACTATACTCTCATACATTCCCCTCTTTGCCTCCAAGGACAAAGTTCTTTGTCTCCACAGACTCCTAAGTGCACCACTCACCCTTTTCCCCTCATCAATTCTATGATTCACCTCATCTTTCATAGACCCATCCGCTGACACGTCCACTCCCAAATATCTGAATACATTCACCTCCTCCATACTCTCTCCCTCCAATCTGATATCCAATCTTTCATCACTTAATCTTTTTGTTATCCTCAGAACCTTACTCTTTCCTGTATTCACTTTCAATTTTCTTCTTTTGCACACCCTACCAAATTCATCCACCAATCTCTGCAACTTCTCTTCAGAATCTCCCAAGAGCACAGTGTCATCAGCAAAGAGAAACTGTGACAACTCCCACTTTGTGTGATTCTTTATCTTTTAACTCCACGCCTCTTGCCAAGACCCTCGCATTTACTTCTCTTACAACCCCATCTATAAATATATTAAACAACCACGGTGACATCACACATCCTTGTCTAAGGCCTACTTTTACTGGGAAATAATTTCCCTCTTTCCTACATACTCTAACTTGAGCCTCACTATCCTCATAAAAACTCTTCACTGCTTTCAGTAACCTACCTCCTACACCATACACCTGCAACATCTGCCACATTGCCCCCCCCCCTATCCACCCTGTCATATGCCTTTTCCAAATCCATAAATGCCACAAAGACCTCTTTAGCCTTATCTAAATACTGTTCACTTATGTGTTTCACTGTAAACACCTGGTCCACACACCCCCTACCTTTCCTGAAGCCTCCTTGTTCATCTGCTATCCTATTCTCCGTCTTACTCTTAATTCTTTCAATAATAACTCTACCATACACTTTACCAGGTATACTCAACAGACTTATCCCCCTATAATTTTTGCACTCTCTTTTGTCCCCTTTGCCTTTATACAAAGGAACTATGCATGTTCTCTGCCAATCCCTAGGTACCTTACCCTCTTCCATACATTTATTAAATAATTGCACCAACCACTCCAAAACTATATCCCCACCTGCTTTTAACATTTCTATCTTTATCTCATCAATCCCGGCTGCCTTACCCCCTTTCATTTTACCTACTGCCTCACGAACTTCCCCCACACTCACAACTGGCTCTTCCTCACTCCTACAAGATGTTATTCCTCCTTGCCCTATACACGAAATCACAGCTTCCCTATCTTCATCAACATTTAACAATTCCTCAAAATATTCCCTCCATCTTCCCAATACCTCTAACTCTCCATTTTAATAACTCTCCTCTCCTATTTTTAACTGACAAATCCATATATATATATATATATATATATATATATATATAATATATATATATATATAATAAATATATATATAATATATATATAATATATATATATATATATATATATATAAAGTGAGCGTTTGTTTGTGCCATGCAATAATTTGTTAGCAATGAGTTGTGTGTCAGGACCGAGAACAGGATAAGAGGCCATTGTCGGCTTTATTTTTTTTTATAGGGTGTGAGTGAGAGCCTTAGTTCAATGACCTTATCATCACTCTTATCATATTACTGATGGTATACAATACTGACAAGTTGCTGTCGCTTGCTCAACAGGTTACTTCAGCCATATACAATTTGTCATTCTCCTGTCAAGTGTAAGGGACTGATTACCTCAGATTTACTTCTGTTTCTAGTGCTATATTTGCCTGTAATCGACTGATGAAGCCATAGGCACAAGCCAAACGTTTCAGCAGACAAGATATCCAAGTGTTGCACACGTGTCTTATGTTCAACCTCTTCATGGGATAACTGTCGCAGAGTTAGTGATTGTATAGAAACTTATTGTATTACTGTACCAAAGATAATAAAACAAATTCATGCATTTTGTGACCCCTGACGAGGTTAGTGCTTACCACGAATGTAATCTTAAACAATATTTCAGTCCTTTCGACGTCCCAGTAAGTGTGTGTCTACATCAACGACCACTCCATTTGTTAAATCTCTGGCCCACCTTATTGGTCTAACCCCCCCCCCTCCTGGTAGTGGGCCCACCCACATGTGACCATGTCTTGTACTGCTGCGTTTCTCCACCATTTCCACTGGCTTCACTCTAAACAGAGTTCTTCTCGTGTTTCTGTATTAGACTGCTAAAATAAGCTGTACGAAAAATCTCTCAAAGATGCCGAAGTGTAGCACATGTCTTATTTATCAAGGATCAACATTCACATGCACCCGGGAGTATAATATCCCTCGTCCGGAGTTTAACTTCGCCATGAATGGTAACACTGTTAACACACCCTGGTTGTAGGGAATTTATATAGTGGTCTACCTAACTCTAACATCGTGCCAGTTTTATTTTATTGTTAATAATTACATTTTTACCTACATTCAGGTTAATTATTTGTGTACGCCTTTCATGCGCTACCATTATTAATATAATCAAAACAAAGCGCTAAACTTGCACTAGCATTAGAAGAACAGATATTAAATCACTGCAATCTCACAAGCCATTTTCCCAGCAGGTGATGTTTTATTATATTTTATTAAACTTTCCTCTCTGTAAATAAATTACTTAACCTAGGTAATTCACTGAACCAACAGAGCACTTCTAACTCACGAAATCGTAGTTACACGACTGCAAACAAACCATACCACGGGCGGGGCTTGAACAAGCGGTCAGAGTCGTAAAACTCCAGACCGACGCTACGAAGTGCCCTGGGCCAGCTTGCCTCTAATATGACCTGGAGTTTACCTGGAGAGAGTTCCGGGGGTCAACGCCCCCGCGGCCCGGTCTGTGACCAGGCCTCCTGGTGGATCAGAGCCTGATCAACCAGGCTGTTGCTGCTGGCTGCACGCAAACCAACGTACGAGCCACAGCCCGGCTGATCAGGAACTGACTTTAGGTGCTTGTCCAGTGCCAGCTTGAAGACTGCCAGGGGTCTGTTGGTAATCCCCCTTATGTGTGCTGGGAGGCAGTTGAACAGTCTCGGGCCCCTGACACTTATTGTATGGTCTCTTAACGTGCTAGTGACACCCCTGCTTTTCATTGGGGGGATGGTGCATCGTCTGCCAAGTCTTTTGCTTTTGTAGTGAGTGATTTTCGTGTGCAAGTTCGGTACTAGTCCCTCTAGGATTTTCCAGGTGTATATAATCATGTATCTCTCCCTCCTGCGTTCCAGGGAATACAGGTTTAGGAACCTCAAGCGCTCCCAGTAATTGAGGTGTTTTATCTTCGTTATGCGCGCCGTGAAGGTTCTCTGTACATTTTCTAGGTCGGCAATTTCACCTGCCTTGAAAGGTGCTGTTAGTGTACAGCAATATTCCAGCCTAGATAGAACAAGTGACCTGAAGAGTGTCATCATGGGCTTGGCCTCCCTAGTTTTGAAGGTTCTCATTATCCATCCTGTCATTTTTCTAGCAGATGCGATTGATACAATGTTATGGTCCTTGAAGGTGAGATCCTCCGACATAATCACTCCCAGGTCTTTGACGTTGGTGTTTCGCTCTATTTCGTGGCCAGAATTTGTTTTGTACTCTGATGAAGATTTAATTTCCTCATGTTTACCATATCTGAGTAATTGAAATTTCTCATCGTTGAACTTCACATTGTTTTCTGCAGCCCACTGAAAGATTTGTTGATGTCCGCCTGGAGCCTTGCAGTGTCTGCAATGGAAGACACTGTCATGCAGATTCGGGTGTCATCTGCAAAGGAAGACACGGTGCTGTGGCTGACATCCTTGCCCTATGTGGGAAATATGAGGAAGGAACAAGATGGGAGCGAGTACTGTGCCTTGTGGAACAGAGCTTTTCACCGTAGCTGCCTCGGACTTTACTCTGTTGACGACTACTCTGTTTTTCTGTTAGTGAGGAAATTATAGATCCATCGACCGATTTTTTCCTGTTATTCCTTTAGCACGCATTTTGTGCGCTATTACGCCAGGGGTTCACACTTGTCGAAGGCTTTGCAAAGTCTGTATATATTACATCTGCATTCTTTTTGTCTTCTAGTGCATTTAGGCCCTTGTCGTAGTGATCCAATAGTTGAGACAGACAGGAGCGACCTGTTTCTAAACCCATGTTGCCCTGGGTTGTGTAACTGATGGGTTTCTAGATGGGGGGTGATCTTGCTTCTTAGGATCCTTTCAAAGATTTTTATGATATGGGATGTTAGTGCTATTGGTCTGTAGTTCTTTTGCGTTGCTTTACTGCCCCCTTTGTGGAGTGGGGCTATGTCTGTTGTTTTTAGTAACTGTGGGACGACCCCCGTGTCCATGCTCCCTCTCCATGGGATGGAAAAGGCTCGTGATAGGGGCTTTCTTGCAGTTCTTGATGAACACAGAGTTCCATGAGTCTGGCCCTGGGGCAGAGTGCATGGGCATGTCATTTATCGCCTGTTCGATGTCATTTGGCGTCAGGATAACATCGGACAGGCTTGTGTTAATCAAATTTTGTGGCTCTCTCATAAAAAAATCATTTTGATCTTCGACTCTCAGTCTGGTTAGCGGCTTGCTAAAAACTGAGTCATATTGGGACTTGAGTAGCTCACTCATTTCCTTGCTGTCATCTGTGTAGGACCCATCTTGTTTAAGTAGGGGCCCAATACTGGACGTTGTTCTCGATTTTGATTTGGCATAGGAGAAGAAATACTTTGGGTTTCTTTCGATTTCATTTATGGCTTTTAGTTCTTCCCGCGATTCCTGACTCCTAAAGGA
The DNA here is from genome assembly GCF_026875155.1 of Cherax quadricarinatus. Lineage (NCBI taxonomy): Eukaryota > Metazoa > Arthropoda > Malacostraca > Decapoda > Parastacidae > Cherax > Cherax quadricarinatus. Next base: position 23,604,131 of record NC_069412.1, on the reverse strand, counting down.
TTCTAAAGGATCCTAAAGGATCCTAAAGGATGATTACCTTTTTTTTTTTTGTAATGTCCATGTGAATGAACTACAGTTCCGTGGCCCGTGCCCTGTGGCTTAGTGGTAAAGCTCTCGCTTCACACGGCGAGGGTACAAACATTCGTCGTGTTTCTTTACACCGGTTGTCTATATTCCCCATCAGTAAAATGGGCACCTGGGAGTTAGTCGACTGGTGTGGGTCGCATCCTGTGGCAAAACTGACAATTTGCGTGAAATGTTCTGCACAACAAGCGGCTTTCTATGTATTAATATGTCATTGATTTCAGCTAGGCCTGTATACCTTGTACATGTACTTGTAGAAATAATTATATTATTATTAATTTTTAACTTCTTCACCCAGGATAAGCATGGAGCGCATAAAGGTAAAAAATAATTAGCAGTTAATACCTAGGCTTCACTTCTGAGGGTTCGGCAGGTACTCAATTGGTATCAGCCTCAGCTCACACACTGAGGGATCGGATCACACCTGGCACCGCCTCTTCGCTGGCAGCTACTAGGTCCGCTCTCCCCTGGTTTCAAGAGCCTTATTGTACCTCTTCTTAAAGCTATGTATGGATCCCGTCTCAACCACTTCACTCCAGATTGTTCCACTTCTTGCCAACTCTAAGGCTGAAGAAATATTTCCTAACATTCCTATGACTTTTTTTAATTTTCATCTTCCATTTGTGCCCTCTTGTACCTATTTTCCATCTCTGAAACATTCTGTCCCTGTTTACCATGTCAATTCCTATCAGTATCTTGCATTTCAGTATTACATCCCCTCGAGTCCTCCTGTGTCATAAGGTTGAGCTCCTTTAACCTCTCCTTATATGACATACACCTTAACTACGGACTTCTGCAAGTGCAAACTTCAGCACTTTCTCAATTTCTTGACATACTTGACTAGGTGTGGGTTCCACACTGATGTTGCATACTCCAATATGGGCCTGGTGTACATGGTGTACAGTATCGTAAACAGTGTAGTGTCGTGAATAGGTAGTAAGTAGGTACCTGGGTTCAGCCGTTTGTTGTGGGTCGCATCCCTAGGGAGAGAGGATAAGATTAAGGATCCCAATGGAAATAAGCCACTCTAATGACGTGTCTTTATTGGGTTAGGTTGATTGGTTAATGGGGGTTTAAAGCCTATGGACTGCACTGAGAGACGTACACTTGTCGGTGTATATATTCTGTTTGTTGGGTTACTAACTCTTAGGAATAATAATTCAAGCAAAATCTTTTCACAGTTCTTTTTTCCCCTGGTTGTATTCGCCCACGGGATGGGTATGGGGGTGCATAATAAACATATTAAACTAAACCCTGGTTCTAGAGGTAAACCCGAAGTCGATAGATCTTAAATTTAAATTAATCCTGTAATTTGTATTGAAATTACAAGAATACCAAAATGTTTATTCCAGTGTGCTGTACTTTTGTAATATATTGTTTAATAGTGTGATATGTTAAGTAAATACAGGTACTTACTAGGTAAATAAAATTTACCGAGTTAACCTTATACTTCATTAGTAAAGAAAACGGATAATTAAGTATTTACAGAAAATGTATGTATATCATAAACTAACATAATTAAAATAAAGGTTAAGACCAATGTAAATACAAACTATTTTCAGAATAGCAAGCGAATTTCATAACTATATAACATTTTTTTTTTTGGGGGGGGGGGGGGGGGAGGAAAGCCCCTTTGTTACGCAATGCGTTTAGGGCGACAAAACCTAGTTCTTACACTCATTACACTCCCCAAGGTAATATGACTGAAGTGGAAACAATTTAAGAAGAATTAAGATACACAATTTTTTATTAAAGTGCAGTAGGTAGATTTCATGTTTGTTTTGAATAAATCCAAAAAGTGTTTTTAAATTCGGGTTTTTGATCGTGTCCGGAATACTTTGTTCCCAGTTTTGAGGCAAATTGCACAGACACCTTTTAAAACCTTAAGTTACTTTGACTTTGCTGGTTTCTTGGGGCCACTTCAAAAAAAATTTACTAAAAAACCATTGTACAATTTTTTTATAATCCTCCAAAAAGCTAAAAAAAAAAAAATGCAATAACTTAAAAATTTTCTTGAACTGAAAAACCAGAAGGACCATTACCAGGGAACATTAACAGGTGAACCTTTAACCAGGTGACCTTTTTACCAGGTGAACATTAACGGTGAACCATTAACCAGGGTTGCTATTCCAAACCCTAGGGGAAAGTGCTTGACCCTTGCGCTCCCTAAGCGGGTATGATAGTAAAAGTTTAGTGTTGCCTATTAAGCATAATTTAAATTAACCTGGATAACCCTCTTTGGTTATTCAGCTAAAGGAGCAATGAAGGGCTTGATCCTTGCCAAAATCACAAACCAAGCTCAGAGACTGATAAACATAAGAAACCCAAAGCAGTGTGGTCCTCTTTTTTCCTTTTCACAGGAGCTTCCTAAATGTCAGATAAAGAGTTTGCCTTTCTTATTTTTGTATACCAATCATGGTATTTGTATAATTTGTTTTCCTATTACTGAAAAAAATATATGATTTTACATGAAATTTTGATTACTTTTTGTTGAATGCAATATAACACACTTTTTTGTTAATTTGGATTTTTCGTCGTCGATTCATTAATACTATGTCTATGTTGGTGTGTTTGAGGTGCTTGTGTGTGTGTGGTGTTTTTGGGTTTGTGTTATTTTTTTAACACAATGATTTATTTAATCTATATACTTACCCATGTGTGCTTGCCATTTGTAATCCCAACATAGTTAGACCCGGTGGCCTGGTGGCTAAAGCCCCCGCTTAAACCACGGGGCCCGGGGTTTCGTTTCCCCGGCGGGTGGGAAACATTTCGACACGTTTCCTTACACCTGTTGTCCTTTACCTGCATAAATAGTACCTGGGTGTTATCGACGGTGTGGGTTGCCCCCCCCTGGGGGACAAGTTTGGGGCCCCCAAATGGAAATAAGTTGAATCCTCGATGACGCACTGACTTTCTTGGGTTTTCCCGGGGGCTACCCCCCGGGGTTTAAAAAACCGAACGAAAATTTAACTTATCTTTTAAAAAAATTAAATTGTTGTGTTGTTTAAAAAACCCTTTTTCAATACTTTGTTTGTGTAATGTATTCCCCAAAATTGTACGGTTCGTTGGTCGTGTGAGATTATTGTAAAAAATTTAACCCCTTTTTTTGTGTTTTAATTAAATTTTTCATTGTTTCTCACGTTTTAAAAAAAAAATAAAATAAAAAAAAAAACGATTGCTGTTTTTTTTGATGTGGGTGGATCTTGTTAATGCAATTTGACTACGGAATTTCTTTAAACCAAAGTTAAAAATCAAAATGTTCCCTATTTACATGAGTACTTTTTGCACTTGCTTTTTTTTTGTTAAACCCTGGGGGCAGTTAAAACCTTTTCCATTTTAAGTTTGGGAACGATGTACTTTTTGTTTATGCTTCATATTCTTTCATGTTGGAGATTCATACTTTTGGGTAGCATTAAGATGGTTGGGTTTAAATTAAATTTTTTTGCACTTTGTGGTTTGATTTTTTGTTGTACTTTTCGATAGGGGGGGGTTCTGTCTGAGGGAAAGGGGGGGGTTTTGTCTGGGGAAGGGAGGGTTTTGTTTGGGGGGGGGGGGGGTTTGTTGGGGAAGGGGGGGGTTTGTCTGGGGGAAGGGGAGGTTCTGTTTTTGGGGGAAGGGGGGTTCTGTCTGGGGAAAAGGGGGGGGTTTAGTTTGAGGGTTCGTATGTAACTACTTGCTTTAGACGTTAAATATGTACAGAATATCTGGTTTTTTCTTTTTTATGTGTTAGACGGGAAATTTGTATAATTCTCTCCCTTATTTGGTTACCGTTTGGTTTAATTAAAGAAGTTTTAAAATTTTTTTAATTTGGGAATAGGGGAAAATTTTTAATTTTTAGGAAATTTTTTTTTTAAGGTTATGATTTTTTAAAAAAATAAAAAAAAAATTCAATAAAACCACACCCCAAATTATAACAACTGAAGGGTTTGCCCCGTCCAACCCCCCATTTTAACCCCCCTTCTTTAATACGTCACTCAAACCCAAAACCAAAACCTTTTTAATTTTTTTCCCAAAATTTAATTCAAACCAATGCAAAAACCACAAAGTTTACAAAAAAACTTAAAATTATGGAAAATTATCATTTTAACCAGGCTGAAAATTTAAAACCCAAAAAGTATAACACAGTCACCCCTGGGGGCCCCCGCCCCGGGTTGGCAAAATCCTAATCTTTGCAGTAACTGGTATAAGGCAGGAAAAGTTTTCTTACCCAAATCCCTGCATGGGGTTAATTGGTTAATATTTCTATCAATGAAGCCCAAAAGCCCCCCAGTTTGGAGGGAAAAAACTAATGGAAAAAAAGTACCTGCTGATTTTTTGGGTTACCCCAGGTTTCCCCCAAATTTTTCTGCTATTTGATAATTTTTATTTAAATGATTGTAAACCTGTAAACTTACGGGGGTGCAGGAGTGGTTTAAATTTTAATGAGGCTGAAACCATCCCCAAAGGGGAAGGGATCCAATGGATAAGGGAGCAGATTTTTTGTTCCGTTTTAAAATCTTTTTTTTTACAAGTCTGTACAATATACAGGCCCCCGCAATAGTAAATATAATGGAAACCGTTGATGTAAAACATTTCGGGGCAAAAATTTGGTCGTTTTTCCCCAAAACCCCAACAGTTTGCTAAACACCCAGGTACCCTTTTAAAACTGTTGGGGGTAACGAAAGCAGGTTTTATGGAAACCGTCCCCAAACCCCAGGTACCAAAAAAACGAACCCCGGAAAATTCAGTTTGGGGATGAGGACTTTGGTGAGAGGGGACATCAATTCGGGCTATAATGGCTATTTGGTGTGGCATGCCAGGTTCGGTACCTAATGTTTGAAACATGGTGGCGTAGTGGACTAAGGCGTCGATGATTTTTGTTTGCTTCCGGGGGGGTAATTTTTAAAAAATTTTCGGGGTTTGATCCCCGGGTGATGCAGTTGTTAATTGCTTTAAACCACTTTTTGCAAAGGGTCATTAATATAATATATATATATATATATATTATATATATATATATATATATATTAAAAAATATATTTATATATATATATTATTTTCGATGTTTTTTTGATAAAATCGGGACATATTTAACATTTGGAGTATTTAAACAAATTTCAATCACGGTCCCGAGGGATAGTACCAAACTTGCACCGAAAATCGCTCAAACGAAAGCAAAAAACTTTGGGAGACGATGCCCCATCCCCCCCAAAGAAAAACAGGGGTGTCACTAGCACGTTAAAAAAAAACCCTAAAAAGTTCAGGGGGGCCGAGACTGTTTAATGCCTCCCCGCATCTAAAGGGGGTTACCAATAGACCATGGCAGTCTTCAAGCTGGCATGGACCCAAACACCTAAGTCGGTTTCCTGACCAGCCGGACTGTGGTCGTACGTTGGTTTGCGTGCAGCCAGCATAACAGCCCGGTTGATCAGGCTCTGATCCACCAGGGGCCCGGTCACGATGGGCCGCGGGGGGGTTGCCCCCCGGGAAATCTCTGAGGTAACTCCAGAGAGCAAAAAACTGATGTGAAGGCCCGAGAGTAATTATGTCAGATAATCCCTTTCAAAGATCGCAACAAAGTTACCCCATATGCTAGGCAAAAATACGATGGATAATAGAACCTTCAAAATGGAAAGCCAAGACCATGATAAAATTTTCTTCAAAAACGCTTGTTCTCTCTAGGGAGAATATTGCTGTAACTAACGGTTTTCCTTTTAAAACAGACTAAATGTGAGCTGGAGAATTACGAGAATTTTCCCGCATAATGAGTACGTAAATCCCTAAATTACTGGAATGGTTTAAGTCCCTTTAACCGTACTTGGAATGCAAGCGAGAAAACACGATAATATACACTTGGAAAATTCAGGGGGTAGCTAAATCTTCATAGGAAATCATTCGCTAAGGAAGCAAAAATGCCGGGGTGCAAAATATTTCCAATGAAAAAAAAGGAAAACCATGGTACGCTAAGAGACAAAAAAGTGTCAAGACCCCAGACTTTCAACGTCCCAGCAAAAAAGGGGATTCGAATAGATCCTTGACTGTCTTCAAAAGGGACGGGGGGCACTTTTAAATAGATGACCACCAGGCTGTGGTTCGTACGCCGGTTTTTCGGCGGGCCCGCAATAACAGCCTGTTTTATTAAGCCCTGATCCACCATAGGCCTGATTATGGACCGGGCCCCCCGGGGGGTTTACCCCCGAAACACCCTCCAGTAGACATGAACAAAAAAAAAAATACCAAAATTTTCGTTTTAAAAAGTGATCAAAGTTTACATGAGGTGGCGAATCTCTATTCAAATATTTTAACACCTGACTCCTAAAATCAAGAAATAATACCAAAAAAATAAAAAAACTACCAATTCATAATGGTCACTGAAAATTGCGGGATAAATTTACCCTGGTAGAGCAACAAACGTTGAAAAAATCACAAGTCTTTTAAAGCACCAAATATCAACACTAAATTTCAATAAACCGTCAATGAATCGTGTAGTTACTGTGTTCATTCAAAGTAATTTTTTCAGTTATTCGATGTTAATGTCCACTTTTTAGTCTTTGCACTAAAAAAAATATTTCACCGTTTATAAAGCCGGTAGCCTCTACGTGGGCCATTAAGGTCGTAATTCACCTGAATGATAAGTCAAGCTTTAGAGTAACAAGTTCCTCCTGTCCCGTGTACAAACGAGCTGGTTCCAGGTATCATCTAGGAATTTGTAACCAATTTATTTTCAATAAGCTCTTCTTATTCTACTTGTCTTATTTAATTATCGGGTTAAAGCTCGTTTTTTCAGCCTATTTTTCACAATTGGTTATAATATTAAACAGCCCAGTTGAGATTACAATAATGTTTAAATTTACATTCGTGTCAGACACCTCCAGGTGAAGATCTCGAGGTTAAATGATTCTAATCAATGCAATTGAACCGTGTAAAACGTAGGCAGACGATCGTATTTCGCTTTTCTTGCCAACCATCATCAACGGAATGTATGACAAAGAAAATTTATCGATTCTTGGAGTGTTTGTTATCTCTGGTGCAATTTAGGATCTCCAAGCTTTTAATGGGTTCATGGTTAGATATCAGACTCGTTTGACTTGTGAGCGAGACTGTCTTGCTCTGCCGGATGTGAGATGATAGTATGCGAAATATTAACACTTGGTTGAGAAAGCAGTGTCACAAGAGGTGCTTGAGAATTATGAAACTACACATCAGTTATGTGGAATATAGAAGACCGGGAGGTATATCGGAATATATTAAGAATTATACACTAAAAATGATGACAAAGTATATATACACACAGTTGTATATATTCTAGTGTGGAAAAAAATGGAAATCTATTTTTAATTTATATTTTTGGGGATTTTTAAAGTATTCTTGATGTTAATGTACGGCTTATTACTAATACATGCAGGCGACAGACTTTTAACTGAACACACTAACTAAAGGTGACCAGTGAAGATATTATTATTATAATCAAGGGGGAAGCGCTAAACCCGGAGGATTATACAGCGCCCTGGGGGGGGGATGTGGAAGGCATTCAGGCTTAATTCGGGGAACTGGAGCACAGATCCAATTCCCTAAATCAAAAGCCCCTCACCAACATCAAGGAACCTTCCTTGAGGTGACCAGTGAAGACAACAGACTTCGTCTATGTTGCTACACTATACCTGTGTTTTTGTTTCAGAACTTCAAATGGTCTGATGGTAAAAACCATTTAAGGGAGAATCCTTGATGGTGGTGAGGGGCTCTTGATCTAGGAAATTGAATCTGTGGTTCAATTGTGCAAGAAAGGTATAAAATACCGACAATATGAAAGTTAAGACACATGTGCAACATCTGGATATCTTTATTGTAGACGTTTCGCCATCCAGTGGCTTTATCAATACAGATTCTAGGATATAATTGGAAGACAGTAGAACTATATACACTATATACAGTGTATATAGTTCTACTGTCTTCCTATTATGTCCTAGAATCTGTATTGATAAAGCCACTGGATGGCGAAACGTCTACAATAAAGATATCCAGATGTTGCACATGTGTCTGTGCTCCAATTCCCTGAATTAAGCATGACTGCCTTCCGCCTCCCCCCCCCCCTCCCTAACACAGGCGCTGTATAATCCATACAGGTTTAGCGCGCCCCAAAATAAAAATCTGATGGAAAAGGAGCGAGTAGAAAGATGTCACACTTGATGTTACTTCCTTCAGTGGAAGAGACGAGGGACGAAGGTACCTTGATACTAATGAAGGGCTCTTGATGCAAGGTATTGGAGCTTCCTTCTCATTCCTTCTCAGTGGTCAGTCGTCAGTACTCAGTGGTCAGTCGTCACGTGAGGTCACAGACCCTGAGCTGCTTTGGGGATTAGTGTGGACGGTTACAAAGCATGGCTTGCTTCTGCAGTGTTTTAAAAATTGAGGTTGGAGAGTTGAAGGAGGAGGTCTTGCTTCTCCAGGAGGAGATTAGGAGGCTGAAGGTCCACCTCAATGGGTCTGGGAGAGAGTGTGAGGTGGCTGGAGTTGTGGGGAATGAGGCTTCTAGCAGCGAGGTGCAGTCTGTCTCTCGCTGTGGGGAGGCTGTAGTTGGGGAGGCAGCAACGGCTACCAGCAGTGAGGAGCAGCCCAGCACCTGCTACAAGTGGCGAGTAGTTCACAGTAATGGAAGGCGCATCAGAGTAAGGAAAGTTAAGAGTGAAGATCTGAAGGTAGGAAATCGCTTCTCTGTTCTTCAGGATGAATGTACTTCAGTGGCCAGTGAAGGTAAGGTACTACTGCCCCTGCTAATGGAGGTAAGCGCATTCTTGTGGTTGGTGACTCTCAGGTAAGATACATTGACCGTGCTTTTTGTAATAGGAATAAGAAGATGAGAGATAGAGTGTGCTTCCCTGGAGCTGGTGTTGGGGACATTGTCAACAGGCTGGATAATATCATGTCAGGTAATGGGAGCAAGCCCATTATCTGTCTCAGTGCTGGTGGAAATGATATTGGGAAGGGTAGGAGAGAAGAGCTGCTAGATAAGTACAGGTCAGCTATAGATTTCATTAAGTCTAAGGGAGGGATCCCAATCTTTATGTAGCATCTTGCCTAAAAGGGGGAGTAGGAAATGAATGGTTGTCTAGGGCAATTGGTGTAAATTGCTGGCTAGACAGATACTGCAAGGAACTTGCAATCCCATTCATTGACAACTGGAACAACTTTTATGGCAAACATGATATGTATGAAAGGGGATGGGGTACATCTCTCTGGGGCGGGGGTGGTAGCACTTGCAGACTCGATTGAGAAGGCCATTGGTGAAATGCCTATGATTTTAAACTGATGGAAGATAGAGGTATGGGTGTGTGTGGGAAACAAGCAGGTTGCAACACTTGGGTTGGAAACAGTAAATGTATAAAAGGCATTCAGCATGAAGTTATAAATAAAGACAATAGATCAGGTCAGCAAACAAAGGGGGACAGCAGAGGGCAGCAAGGACTAGCTCCCTTAAGGTTTACTATACTAATAGCAGGAGTGTAAGAAATAAGATAGATGAGCTAAGATTAATTGCAAGTGCAGGAAACATAGATATTATTGCTATAACAGAGACCTGGCTCAATCTGAAAGATAGAGAGATGCCCTCTGAATGTCACATACAAGGCTATAAATTATTCCACACTGACAGGGTCAACAGGAAAGGTGGGGGAGTAGCGATGTATGTCAGAGACAATTTAAATTGTTGTGTTAGACAAGATATTAAATTAGAAGCGTCAGCCACTGAATCTGTTTGGTTACAGCTTCTCGAGGGCCGAGAAAAACTAATTTTGGGTGTGATTTACAGGGCCCCAAATCTGATAGGGAGTGCAGTAAACTTCTATGGGACGAAATTCGTAAGGCATCTACATACGAAAATGTTGTGCTAATGGGAGATTTCAACTATAGACAGATTGACTGGAGCAATTTGACAGGAAATTTAGAGTCAGGTGACTTTCTTGATACGATCCAGGATTGTTTTTTAAAACAGTTTGTGACAGAGCCAACTAGGGGAAATAACCTCCTTGACTTTGGTTCTTGCCAGTAGGGAAACACTAATTAATAATCTTGAGGTTAATGATGAGCTTGGGGGAAAATGATCACAAATCACTCAGTTTTAATATATCATGGAATTCCCCCAATAAGGCAATCAAGTCTCCGTCCCTGACTTTCGCTTGGCTGATTTCATAGGACTGAAAAATTACTTAGGTGGGCTGAACTGGAATGACCTGACTAAGGGTCAGGTAGGTGGTGATGGTTGCCGATATGATGCTTTCCAGGGCATAGTTCTAGCTGCTCAGTCAAATTATGTTCCAAATAGGGAAATCAGATCAAACAAAAATGATCCTAAATGGATGAACAATAGATTAAAATATCTGATTGGTCAAAAGAGAGGCATATATAGGCAAATCAAAAGAGGAGAGGGCAATTGAGAAATCGATATATTCAGTTAAAGAGAGAAATAAAAAAGGGAATTAGAAAAAACAAAAAGAGATTATGAGGTTAAAGTTGCAAGAGAATCGAAGACTAACCCAAAAGGATTCTTTCAGGTATACAGAAGTAAGATCAGGGACAAGATAGGCCCACTCAAAAGTTCCTCGGGTCAGCTCACGACAGTGGATAAGGAAATGTGTAGAATTTTTAACACATACTTCCTCTCAGTTTTTAACACAGGAGGATACCAGCGATATTCCAGTAATGATAAATTATGTAGAACAGGACGATAATAAACTGTGCACTATTAGGGTCACAAGTGACATGGTTCCTTAGGCAAATAGATAAATTAAAACCTAACAAATCCCCAGGCCCTGATGAACTGTATGCAAGGGTTCTAAAGGAATGTAAAGAGGTGCTTAGCACACCTTTGGCTAATCTTTTCAAACATATCACTACAAACTGGCATGGTGCCAGATAAGTGGAAAATGGCAAATGTGATACCTATTTTCAAAACAGGTGACAGGTCCTTAGCTTCGAACTATAGACCAATAAGCCTAACCCCATAGTGGGAAAATTTATGGAATCAATAATTGCCGAGGCAGTTCGTAGCCACCTTGAAAAGCATAAATTAATCAACGAATCTCAGCATGGTTTTACAAAGGGGCGTTCCTGCCTTACGAATTTATTAACTTTTTTCACTAAGGTATTTGAGGAGGTAGATCATGGTAATGAATATGATATTGTGTATATGGACTTCAGTAAGGCTTTTGACAGGGTCCCACATCAGAGACTATTGAGGAAAATTAAAGCACATGGAATAGGAGGAGAAATTTTTTCCTGGATAGAGGCATGGTTGACAAATAGGCAGCAGAGAGTTTGCATAAATGGGGAGAAATCAGAGTGGGGAAGTGTCACGAGCGGTGGTTCCACAGGGGTCAGTGTTGGGCCCCCTGCTGTTCACAATCTACATAAACGACATAGATGAGGGCATAAAGAGCGACATCGGCAAGTTTGCCGATGACACCAAAATAGGCCGTCGAATTCATTCTGACGAGGACATTCGAGCACTCCAGGAAGATTTGAATAGACTGATGCAGTGGTCGGAGAAGTGGCAGATGCAGTTTAATATAGACAAATGCAAAGTTCTAAATGTTGGACAGGACAATAACCATGCCACATATAAACTAAATAATGTAGATCTTAATATTACGGATTGCGAAAAAGATTTAGGAGTTCTGGTTAGCAGTGATCTGAAACCAAGACAACAGTGCATAAGTGTTCGCAATAAAGCTAATAGAATCCTTGGCTTCATATCAAGAAGCATAAATAATAGGAGTCCTCAGGTTGTTCTTCAACTCTATACATCCTTGGTTAGGCCTCATTTAGATTATGCTGCACAGTTTTGGTCACCTTATTACAGAATGGATATAAATTCTCTGGAAAATGTACAAAGGAGGATGACAAAGTTGATCCCCTGTATCAGAAACCTTCCCTATGAGGATAGACTAAGGGCCCTGAATCTGCACTCTCTAGAAAGACGTAGAATTAGGGGGGATATGATTGAGGTGTATAAATGGAAGACAGGAATAAATAAAGGGGATGTAAATAGTGTGCTGAAAATATCTAGCCTAGACAGGACTCGCAGCAATGGTTTTAAGTTGGAAAAATTCAGATTCAGGAAGGATATAGGAAAGTACTGGTTTGGTAATAGAGTTGTGGATGAGTGGAACAAACTCCCAAGTACAGTTATAGAGGCCAGAACGTTGTGTAGCTTTAAAAATAGGTTGGATAAATACATGAGTGGATGTGGGTGGGTGTGAGTTAGACCTGATAGCTTGTGCTACCAGGTCGGTTGCCGTGTTCCTCCCTTAAGTCAATGTGACCTGACCTGACTAGGTTGGGTGCATTGGCTTAAGCCGGTAGGAGACTTGGACCTGCCTCGCATGGGCCAGTAGGCCTTCTGCAGTGTTCCTTCGTTCTTATGTTCTTATGTTCTTATCACTGTCTCCCATTTCCCAATCTCTCTATTTTTTGTTATTCAGTGGCAAGTGCTAAACCCATAGGGTTACTAATCGCTGTATGATCCCTGCGGATTTAGATCTTTCCTATGATTATCCTTCATGAGGTATAATCATGAAAAATCGTACCGGCGAGGGGCTCTTGATCCAAGGATTGCGACAACCTCACTTTCCTTGGATCGAATTGGAGCCTCTCACTCCCCCCCACCCCCTACAGGTTTAGCTCTTCCCCAGTACTAAATCAGCCAATAAAATTTCTAGTTTAGAGCACCCCAGGAACACTCCTTTATTCTTTAAAGACAAATTAAAATAAAAAATAAAGTTAAATGAACTCGCAGAAAGCAATGCAGTGTTCGGGGCTTTAACAGAATCCAACATTAAAATTTCTTAGACTGCTCAATATCCAAAAATTCATTACCTTTGTACCTTGTTCAGCTATCAAAACTTTATTGTCCAGTCCCTGGACCCATTATGTACCTCTGTAATTCTTTGACTGCCGCCCACAGGATGGGTATGATGGACTGCATAATAAAGATAATAAACTAACTCCCAAATATAATTTTTGTACCTGTGTTAAGAGTAAATAAGTTGCACAAAACTGGTAAAAATTAACAAATAATATTGTATATTGGTTGATGTAAGTGCCTTTCTTCCATCTAGTGTGGGATAATCCACAATAATACTGGAAAGCAACCTACGAGGCAGTACAGTGTCCCAGGAGCTACTGTATGACTTCGACCTGTCCCCGACACAGACTTGTCACTCATGTAGACGACTACTGAGAGACAGCTATGTGGCTGTTCCACCGTTGCTTTTGGTTCAAGAAATTGGTCTGCCCTTCCTTTTCTTGAATCGAATTTAAATGGCCTCCATTCATCCAAGCTTTCTATGACCCCTGTGAGTTTAGCACTAATTTATGAATTTAATAAGTTAATTTCTGAGTAATGTATAGATTTCATTCTTGAAAAGTGATGCTTGACATGAAATAGCATAAAACGGATTAAAGAATATAAAGGAAAATTTAGTGTTCCATGGCCTGGTAGACAACGCTCTCGCCTAACAGTGTCCGTGGTTCGATCCCCGGAAAGGATAGAAACATTGGGCGTGTTTGCACCTACTGTCCTTGTTCACCTAGCAAGTAAATAGGTACAGTACCTGGTTGTTAGTCGATTGGTGTGGGCTGCATCCTGGGGGACAAGATTGAGGACAATGGAAATAAGACACAATCCCTCGATGATACACTGCATTTTGGGGGGAGTTGTCTTGGAAGGCTAACCCTCCGGGGTTAAAAATCCGAATAAAATCTTATCTCATATCTCAGTTTCTCCAAAAAGTAAAAAAAAAAAAGATAAATAGCCTACAAACAGAGGAGAGAGCGGTTGTGGTGCGACTGGGTTGAGGTAGGTAGCTGTGGTTTTTGTATCGAGTTATGTAGAATTGCTATTAGTTGATGGTTATACTATAATTCTCAAGATTTCTGTAACGCATCTCAGATGTGTTTTAGAAAACAGTACTTCATATAGTTGATGCTAAGATATCATCAGCTGCTTCAGGCTCCACTTTACAGCACTCTTATACGAGTCAAGATCTACTTCAGTGGACCTTGACATATATTTTCATGTAACTTCTACAGTGCTGTTTCTCTGCAGATTCTTCTACCTACCTGGGTGCTCATGGCTCGATTGGTAGCAGGTTCAGCTCACACATAAAGGGACCAGGAATCATTTCCTGGATAAGCGGAGATACTGGATAATGTTTCCTAACACCTGTCGTCCATGCTCACCTAGCAGTAAGTAGGTGCTCAGGTGTTAAATTAATGTTGTGGGTCACTTTCTGAGGCAAAAGGATTAAATGATTCCATTGGAAATAAAGCTGTCTGATGTAACGGCTTTATATTAGGTTAACCATCCGTGTTAACAATGTAAACAAAATCTTCATGTTTTTCTCTTTCTTTTTCTTTTCTTCGTATTTCTCCATGTTACTTGCTTATGCTTCATACAGACTTCCACACAAAGCTGATTAAAGAGGCTTTCTTAACTTAATGCATGAAAACCAATTTCACATTTTGGTTTATAAAACTGACTAAAGGACACTTGCACAGCCCATAATAATCCAAACCTTCCTTTGAGAATGGTAAACAGGCACTGAAAGTGTGAAGGTGATCAGAAGAAACATTTTCAGATTGAAGAGAAAACACGGGAGAAAGGAAAAAAGCTCCTACAACCAATATGAAGTTCAATGAAGAGAAATTTCAACTACTCAGATATGGAAAACTTACCTGGAGTTTACCTGGAGAGGGTTTTGGGGGTCAACGCCCCCGCGACTCGGGCTGAGGCCAGGCTTTATGTGTATACAACATCTGCATTTTTGTTTATCCTCAACAGCATCCAGGACCTTGTCATAGTGGTCCAGTAGCTTGGGCAGGCAGGAGCAACCTGCTCTAAACCCGTGTTGCCCTGGGTTATGTAATTGATGGGTATCTAGGTGGTTGGCAGTCTTGATGTCCGCCTGGAGCCTTGCAGTGTCTGCAATGGAAGACACTGTCATGCAGATTCGGGTGTCATCTGCAAAGGAAGACACGTTGCTGTGGCTGACATCCTTGTCTATGTCAGATATGAGGATGAGAAACAAGATGGGAGCGTGTACTGTGCCTTGTGGAACAGAGCTTTTCACCGTAGCCGCCTCAGACTTTATTCTGTTGACTACTACTCTTTGTGTTCTGTTTGTGAGGAAATCATAGATCCATCTACCAACTTTTCCTGTTATTCCTTTAACACGCATTTTGTGCGCTGTTACGCCATGGTCACACTTGTCGAAGGCTTTTGCAAAGTCTGTATATATTACATTTGCATTCTTTTTGTCTTCTAGTGCATCTAGGACCTTGTCGTAGTGATCCAGTAGCTGGGACAGACAGGAGCGACCTGCTCTAAACCCATGTTGCGCTGGGTTGTGTAATTGATGGGTAATTAGATGGGTGGCGATCTTGCTTCTTAGGACCAAACTTGCACATGAAAATCGCTCCCTACGAAAGTAAAAGAGTCGGCAGACAATGCAACATTCCCCAAATGAAAAGCAGGGGTGCCACTAGCATGTTAAGAGACAATACAATAAGTGTCAGGGGCCCATGACTGTTCAGCTGCCTCCCAGCATACATAAGGGGGATTACCAATAGACTCCTGGCTGTCTTCAAGCAGGCACTGGACAAGCACCTAAAGTCGGTACCTGACCAGGCGGGCCGTGTTTGCATGTTGGATTGCGTGCAGCCAGCAGTAACAGCCTGGTTGCTCAGGCCCTGATCCACCATGAGGCCTGGTCACAGACCGGGCCGTGGGGGCGTTGACTCCCAGAACTCTCTCCAGGTAAACTCCAGGTAGCCCCTTTCTCAGGGCATTTTAGTCACCTTATACGACATGCATGGCTTATGGAGGAAGAATTCTTTTCCACTTCCCCTTGGAGATAAGAGGAAATAAAGTACAAGAACAATTAATAAAACAAAACAAAACCAAGATGGGTGTGTACATACATACATACATACATATATTCTAGGTAAGACCCCAAGAGGGGTGAGTGGGGAAGTGGGGATAGCGGAAGAGTAGGTTGGTTAGAGGAAGGTTTTTTGTATGAGGGAAAGAACCAGGGCTTAACCCAGTAGCTGAGCTGATGGTGATTCAGAAGGTGGTGCGCATCTTCGGGACTGGAGGGGGGACGGGGGGGTCGACAAAGCGTGAATCGCAGGTACATGGGCAATATTAAAGGTCTATACCTGTGAGTTACAGGTTAGTGAGTCAAGATTTCAGCAAGGTTATTTGTATAAAGGAATTGGGTCAGGAGCTAATAGAGAGTAGAAGAGGTTGTGTGTGTTTGCGGGACTGCATATTTCGTCGTCTAAGTATGAGGTCCAGTAGTCATGTCGAGTCTCTAGTCTGTCTATTTGTTTGTCACTGAGCAGTTTCCAGTGAACGTTTAGAGCAGCGATGTTCGCATGGGCGTGGATGGCCTCACTTGTGATGAATTCATCCCAGCGGGCGTCGAACACCCAGCGTAAGGCTTTGCTCTGGATGCGTTGTACTTTAAGTTGGTTTGTCACAGCTGCTAGGGAAAGGGCGAGTGAGCAGTAAGTTATTAGTGGACGAATGAGGGCTTTGTATAGATGAAGTTTTGTTTGTGTGGAGGCTTGCCATAGTTTGGATAGCCCCGATAGGGCCTTGGATGCAATGGCGTGCTTCTGGTTGATGTGTTTGTGTATTCGCAGGTTGTAGTCTAGATTAACTCCTAAGACGTTGGTTGTCTGTGAGACAGGGATGTTTGTGTGGGTATCAGCTATCCTGAGTACTACTAGAGGAGGTGGTTCACGTTTCCTGTAGTGGAAGTAGGTGATTTTGGATTTTGCAGGGTTGGTTTTAATTCTCCATTTTTGTTCCCAGTGTGCAATCTGGTCTACTTTGACTTGTGTTCTGCGGGTTAGTGTGGTTATTTGTCTATGGGTGGTGAGTTGGGTGATGTCATCTGCGTATGCAAGTGTGATGGTGGAGTCAAAGGCTGATGTTGGGATGTCATTGGTGTAGAGGATGTAGAGGGTGGTTGAAAGGACTGAGCCCTGTGGAACTCCAGCATGTAGTGGGAAGTGCTGAGAAAAGCATCCTTGGAACTTTATCCTCATAGTCCTACCATCTAGGAAGTTACAGAGTAGTTTGCAGATAGTCCGAGGGAGGTCGAAGTTGGAACATAGCTTAAACTTTAAGCCGTTGTGCCACACTGTGTCAAAGGCTTTCTCAACATCTTTGGCTACTAGGGCTGTCTTTTTTCCCTGGTATTTGTTTATGTGGATGTAGTTTGGAATTAAGTTGAGTGCGTCTTGAGTGGAACGGTTTGATCTGAAGCCAAATTGGTCATTATATAAGAGGGAGTTTGTTTCAAGATGTCTACGTAGGCGTGAGTTTATGATTTTTTCATAGATCTTTCCCAGTACTTCGAGCAAGCTGATGGGGCGGTAGTTTTTTGGGTCAGAGTGGTCTTTGTTGGGTTTTGGGATGAGGATAGCGGTGGCTGCTTTGAAGAGAGTGGGGAAGTAGCCGGATGCTAGTGATACATTGAGGAGGTTGGTGAAGGCTGAGATGATAGAGTCAGGGAGGTGTTTTAGGATGATGTGGTTGATGCCGGAGGCTCTTGGGGCTTTTGGGGGGAGGCGCTGAATGAGAGTTTTAATGTCATTGGCTGTGATGGGGGTGTCCAGTTCTTGAGTGGCAGTGAGTCAAGTTGTATGTACCTGTCAGGTGCCGTTAGGTGTACGTGTTCAGTGTTCCATTGGTCTATTTGTTGTGTGTGTGGCAGAGTGTGCGGTAGTGGAGGGTGTGGGTGGAAAATATTCTCCCATATATTCTTGAAGATGTTTGTTGCTGTTTGTGGGTCGGTGATGTGTTCGAATTTGTTGTTGTTACCTCGGATTCTGTTAATGAAGTTCCAGAAAGTTTTGGGGTCTTTTATCCGTTGCTCATTTGCCTGATGTATGAGTCCAGCCCAATGGGTGTTGTGGTCCTGCTCTAGGGTATGAAGTATGTTGTTCCTGAGGTATGTGAGGTCCTGTCTTACCTGGTTGAATCTGTGTGTGTTGAGGCGGAAGCGGTTGTGGTGGCATATGAGGAGTCTTTTTGTTCTGATTGAGGGAGTAAATGAGTATCTTATGGTGTGTGTTTTTGTGGGTACTGCTGTGTTAGTTGCACGTTTTATTGTCTCAAGGATGATGTCATGTTGTGTGTCAATATCTGTGGCTGGTTTGGTGTTGTAGTCGTAGTTCAGGTTGGTGTTGTTAATGGTGTTTTGGAAGGACTCCCAGTCGGCCTTCTTGTATGCTGGTGTTGGTGGTGTAGGAATACAAATTGGGTTTGTCGAGATATGTAGGAGGATGAGAATATGGCCAGATCCAGTGATGGGACCAGAAGCTACGTAGTGTTGGAGGAGAGTGCTGGCTCTGTTTGCGAGTATTATGTCAGGTTTTCCTTGTCCTTGGTACCCATAGGTGTTGAAGTGAGGACCTAGGTGCCTTAGATGTTTGTGGTTTGAGAAGTTATGTAGTTGTGTGCCTATTTGGTTGGTGGTGTTGTGGTAAAAAGCTGGGTGTTTTGCATTCATGTCTGCCAGCAGGTAGGAGGGGATGTTGGTGTGGTTGAAGACGAGAGATAGGTCGTGTACACTGAGGGCCGTGTTGGGCCTTGCGTATGTGGTGAAGAATATGAGGGGTTCTAGTTGAGTGTGTAGTCTGACAGCAAGGGAGTGTTGGTGTGTGAAGTGGAGTGGTAGGAATTCGTGTCTTATGGTGGAGTTGACCAGGATGGCAACTCCATCATGTGGGTCATGTGGGGATTGTTTGGAGGTGTAGTCATAGTGTCGGATGTGTTGGTGTGCCTGGAGGCATGTGCTATTTAGTAGAACTTTTTTTTATATATTTTATTTAAAAAGTACATCACAGCACATAAAAAATAACAAACAGGCCTTATCAGTCAACAAATGTAAAACTTTCCATGGCCATATAATACCACATACAAATATAAATAATTATACATGTAACAAATATTATCTAATGAAAACACAAACAGTAACCAAATTAAGGAGAGAATTGATACAAACTTCCGCACTAACTACATCAAAAGTAAAACCAGATATTCTGTACTATGACTTAACGTCATAAGAGCACAGTATGTTACATACCGTAACCCTGCAAACTAAACTCCCCCTACCCCAGACAGAACCCCCCTTCCCCAGACAGAACCCCCCCTTCCCCAAACAGAACCCCCCCTTCCCCAGACAGAACCCCCCCTTCCTCAGACAGAACCTCCCCCTATCTGAAAAGTACAACATAAAATCAGAACCACAAGAGTGCACAATAAATTAAGTTAACCCTAACACATCTATAATGCTATCCAAAAGTATGAATCTTACAACACGTAAGAATATGAAGCATAAACTACAATGATACATCTGTTCCTAAACTTAAAATGGTAAAGGTTATAACTGCCTCACGGCTTACAAAACAAACTGCAAGTGCAATAAGTACATTATGTAAATATGGAACAGTTTGATTTCTAACTTTGGTTATAAAGAATTTCCTGTAGTCAAATTGCATTAACAAGATCCGTCCACATCATAAACAAACACATTAGACATTATTAAAGAACATGTCTAACTATGTTGTATATACAAATGGCAAGCACACATGGGCAAGTATATAGACTGTACATCTGGTCTTTCTGCTTCGATGAGCTCAGCTATCATGTGTCTGATGGAGTAGTAATGACGCACATTAAGTTGGATTACCTTGAAGATGCCTGTGTAGGGTCGGTAGGAGGGGTGTTGTTTTCTTCTGGTGAGGGGCCAGGCCCAGCTATGGTGCAGATATTGAAGGAGTCTGGGCGAATGCCCATGAAAGTGATGTTCCTAGAGGTGTGTGTATGTGCGGTCGCGGGGGCGCTTCCTGGAGGGGAAGGGGGAGACCTGTCTGCTCTGTGAGTTCCGTGCCGCTCAAGGAAGGTTCCTTGATGTTGGTGAGGGGCTCTTGATTTAGGGAATTGGATCCGTGCTCCAGTTCCCCGAATTAAGCCTGAATGCCTTCCACATCCCCCGCCCCAGGCGCTGTATAATCCTCCGGGTTTAGCGCTTCCCCCTTGATTATAATAATAATAATGTGAGTTCCGTGTTCTTTCATGCTCCCTGGATTGTCTTTCATAAGTGGGTGCAGGTTGGGGATTGATTGCTTTCCTCCTGTGGACTGAGGTAGATCTTGTTGTGTTGTGTGTCAGGTTGGAGCTTACTGACTTGGGTGTGGGAGCGGTGGAAGTGCGAGGTATGGAGTTGGTGGAGGGGGGTGCGGGGTGTGTGGAGATGTTGTGGGTGGCAGTGGAGGGGGGGAATCTCGGGGGGGTATGGTTGTTTGGATCAAGCTGTTGGGGGTGGGGAATCTTGGGTGGGTTGGGGGGAAGGGAGACGAGGGGGGACGAGGGGGGAGGGGGAGTGACTAGTGGAGCTGGGGAGAGGAGGGATGATGAGTTTACCTGGAGAGAGTTCCGGGGGTCAACGCCCCCGTGGCCCGGTCTGTGACCAGGCCTCCTGGTGGATCAGAGCCTGATCAACCAGGCTGTTACTGCTGGCTGCACGCAAACCAACGTACGAGCCACATCCCGGCTGGTCAGGTACCGACTTTAGGTGCTTGTCCAGTGCCAACTTGAAGACTGCCAGGGGTCTGTTGGTAATCCCCCTTATGTATGCTGGGAGGCAGTTAAACAGTCTCGGGCCCCTGACACTTATTGTATGGTCTCTCAACGTGCTAGTGACAGCCCTGCTTTTCATTAGGGGATGTTGCATCGTCTGCCAAGTCTTTTGCTTTCGCAGTGATTTTCGTGTGCAAGTTCGGTACTAGTCCCTCTAGGATTTTCCAGGTGTATATAATCATGTATCTCTCCCGCCTGCGTTCCAGGGAGTACAGGTTCAGGAACCTCAAGCGCTCCCAGTAATTGAGGTGTTTTATCTCCGTTATGCGCGCCGTGAAGGTTCTCTGTACATTTTCTAGGTCAGCAATTTCACCTGCCTTGAAAGGTGCTGTTAGTGCGCAGCAATATTCCAGCCTAGATAGAACAAGTGACCCGAAGAGTGTCATCATGGGCTTGGCATCCCTAGTTTTGAAGGTTCTCATTATCCATCCTGTCATTTTTCTAGCAGATGCGATTGATATAATGTTATGGTCCTTGAAGGTGAGATCCTCCGACATGATCACTCCCAGGTCTTTGACGTTGGTGTTTCGCTCTATTTTGTGGCCAGAATTTGTTTTGTACTCTGATGAAGATTTAATTTCCTCGTGTTTACCATATCTGAGTAATTGAAATTTCTCATCGTTGAACTTCATATTGTTTTCTGCAGCCCACTGAAAGAGTTGGTTGATGTCCGCCTGGAGCCTTGC
Source organism: Cherax quadricarinatus (assembly GCF_026875155.1). Classification (NCBI taxonomy): domain Eukaryota; kingdom Metazoa; phylum Arthropoda; class Malacostraca; order Decapoda; family Parastacidae; genus Cherax; species Cherax quadricarinatus. Next base: position 23,582,669 of record NC_069412.1, on the reverse strand, counting down.
AGTGTCTGCAATGGAAGTTAGTTTAATATCTTTATTACGCACCCCATACCCATCCTGTGGGCGGTAGTCAAAAGATTACAGAGGTACATAATTGGTCCAGGGACTGGACTCCAAAGTTTTGATAGCTGAGCAAGTTACAGAGGTAATGAATTCACAATTTACAAAGGTAATGAACTCACAATTTACAAAGGTAATGAACTCCAGGTAGGTCGGGTCACAATCATGACAAGTTACAAAGGTATTTACAGAGTACAGAGGTACGTAATGGGTCCAGGGACTGGGCCCCCAAAGTTTTGATAGCTGAACTAGGTACAAAGGTAATGAGCTCACAAGTTTAAAAAGGGTAATGAATTCTGTAGAATGTTACTTACGTTTTATACATGGCACAATCATGAACAAATTATAGTGTAATGAGCAATTCACATTTTCCACACCCGGTCACAACTGTATGAGTTATTGGGCAAATGTTGATTGTTGAGAAAACACACACAACACACACACACACACACACACACACAAAACACACACACACACACACACACTCAAGTAAAAAAAGTAACAAGGGGACACAGTTGGAAGCTGAAGACACAGATGAATCACAGGGATGTTAGGAAGTATTTCTTCAGCCACAGAGTAGTCAGTAAGTGGAATATTTTGGGGAAAAGGATGTAGTGGAGGCAGGATCCAAAACATAGCTTTAAGCAGAGGTATGATAAAGCTCACGGCTCAGGGAGTGACCTAGTACGATCAGTGAAGAGGCGGGGCCAGGAGCTCGGACTCGACCCCCGCAACCTCAACTAGGTGAGTACAACTAGGTGAGTACTCACACTCACGCGCACACACACACACACACACGCGCAACCACAAATAGGTGAGTACACACACACACACACACACACACCGCACCACAGTTACAGTATTAGAACAGAAGTTGAAGGTTTGGTACACAAATGCAGATGGATTAACGAATAAACATGAGGAATGGCAAGAAAGAATCAATGAGAAGTCCCCAGACATCATAGCAGTTACAGAAACAAAACTCATGGAGACAATAACAGATGCAATCTTCCCACCAGGATACCAGATCATGAGGAAAGAAGAAGGGGCAGGGGGAGGTGGGGGTTGCTCTGCTCGTAAAAAACAGATGGAAATTCGAGAAAATGGAAGGAATAGATGAGACGGGAGAAAGAGACTACATAGCAGGTACACTTCAGTCGGGAACACAAAGTGGTCATTGCAGTGATGTATAATCCACCACAGAACTGCAGGAGGCCAAGAGAGGAATATGAAGAGAGCAACAGAGCAATGGTGGACACCTTGCTGAGGTGGCAAGAAGAGCTCACTCCAGCCCGAGCAAAGTTGCTGGTTATGGGGGATTTCAACCACAGGGAGATTGACTGGGAAAACCTGGAGCCACATGGGTCCCAAACTGGAGAGCCAGGATGTTGGACGTGGTGCTGGGGAAAAACCCCAAGCACCAACATGTTAAGGACACTACCAGAGTGAGAGGGGAGGATGAACCAGCAAGATTTGGGCCTTGTGTTCACCCTGGGGACTCAGACATTGAGGACATCAAGTATGAGAGTCCCCCAGGAGCTAGCGACCACGTGGTTCTGTGCTTTGAATACATAGTAGAGCTGCAAGTGGAGAGAATAACAGGATAGAATGGAAAAGCCTGACTATAAAAGGGGGGACTACATAGGGTTGAAGAACTTCCTGCGGAGGTCCAGGGGGACAGAGAACTGGCAGGAAAGCCAGTAAATGAAATGATGGAATACGTAGCAACAAAATGCAAGGAGGCAGTGGAAAGGTTCATTCCCAAGGGCAACAGTAAACAACGGAAGACCAGAACAAGCCCCGGGTTTACCCGACGGTGTAAGGAGGAAAAAACAAAGTGCAATAGAGAATGGAAAAAGTACAGAAGACAGAAAAAACACACGAAAATAGGAGATCAGTCGCAGAGCCAGGAATGAGTACGCACAGGTAAGAAAGACAAGCATCGAGAAAAAGACTGAACCGAAAACTGTTGTATAGCCACATCAGAGGAAGACAACATCAAAGACCAGGTGATCAGAAAGGACTTTATTATTATTATAATCAAAAAGAACGCTAAGCCACAGGATATACAGCAGATTAAGGACAGAAGGTGGAGAACTCACAAGAAATGATCAGGAGGTATGTGAGGAGCTGAACAGGAGATTTAAGGAAGTTTTTACAGTGAGACAGGAAGGGCTGGGGAAAGACAGCACAAAAGGGGAACATCAAGGGGGAATATACCAACAAGTGTTGGATGACATACAAAACAACTGAGGAGGAGGTGAAGAAGCTCTTAAGGGGACCTTGACACCTCAAAGGCGATGGGCCCGAACAAACATCTCCCCATGGGTCCTTAGAGAAGGAGCAGAGATGCTGTGTGTGCCTCTAACCACATCCTTCACACATCCCTTGAAACTGGGCAACTACCTGAGAAAGGGAAGACAGCTAATGAAAGTCCCCTATTTAAGAAGGAAACAGAAACGAGGCACTAAACTACAGACCTGTGTCTCTGACATGTTTTGTGTGCAAAGTCATGGAGAAGATTATCAGGAGGAGAGGGTCGAACACCTGGAAAGGAACAAGATTATAAATGAAAATCGGGCAGGGGTTCATGGAAGGCAAATCTTGTATCACAAACCCCTGGATTTTTTATGACAAGGAAAACAGAAGTAAGACACGAGAGAGAGGGTTGGGTAGATTGCGTTTTCCTAGACTGCAGGAAGGCCTTTGACACAGTTCCCCACAAGAGATTAGTGCAGAAGCTGGAGGATTTAGGCACACGTAAAAGGGAAAGGGGACTGCAATGGATAAGGGAATACCTGACAGGGAGGCAGCAAAAGAGTCATGGGAAAGTGAAGAGGTATCACAGTGGGTGCCTGTTACGAGCGGGGTCCCACAGGGTCAGTTCTAGGGCCATGCTATTTTTTGATATATGTGAACGACATGATGGAAGGAATAGACTCTGAAGTGTCCCTGTTCGCAGATGACGTGAAGTTGATGAGAAGAATTAAATCGGACGAGGATGAGGCAGGACTGCAAAAGAGACCTGGAGAGGCTGGACATGTGGTCCAGTAACTGGCTTCTCGAATTCAATCCAGCCAAATGCAAAGTCATGAAGATTGGGGAGGGGCAAAGAAGACCGCAGACAGAGTTAGGCTAGGGGGACAAAGACTACGACCTCACTCAGGAGAAGACCTTAGGGTGACCATAACACCGAGCACATCACCGGAGGGACACATCAACCAAATAACCGCTGCAGCAACGGGCGCCTGGCAAACCTGAGAATAGCGTTCCGATACCTTAATAAGGAAATCGTTCAAGACACTGTACACTGTGTATGTTAGGCCCCTACTGGAGTAAGCAGCACCCCGTCTGGAACCCACACCTGGTCAAGCACGTCAAGAAGTTAGAGAAAGTACAAAGGTTTTGCAACAAGGCTAGTCCAGAGCTCAAGGGAAGTCGTACGAGGAAAGGTTAAGGGAAATCGGACTGACGACACTGGAGGGCAGAAGGGTCAGGGGAGACATGATAACGACATACAAGATACTGCGGGAATAGACAAGGTGGACAGAGATAGGATGTTCCACAGAGGGGACACAGGGACAAGGGGTCACAACTGGAAGCGAAGACCAAAACGAGTCACAGAGACGTTTGAAGATTTTTTTCAGTCATAGAGTTTTTCCCCCCAAAGTGGAATAGCCAGAAAGTGAAGTAGGGGGAGGCAGGAACCATACAAAGTTTTAAGAAAAAGGTTTGACAAAGCCAGGAAGCAGAGGGGAGAGAGGATCCATTTTACCGATCAGTGAAAGGGGGGGCCAGGAGCTGGGGCCCCCAAAACCCCTGAAACCCAAAATTTTGGTGAGTACAATTGGGGTGAGTACACACACACACACACATTTTTATTTTTTAATATCTTTTTTTATCACCCCAAAACCCTTCCTGGGGGGCGGTAGAAAAAAAAGTTTAAAAAAGGTACATAAGGGGTTTTCCAGTGACGGCCCCCAAAATTTTATGATGGGGAACAAATTTTAAAAAGGGTAATGAACTCCGGGTAAAATCGGGGTCACTAACAATGGCAAGTTACAGGGGGTAATAAATCACCTCCCCTCCCTATACATGGTTACAGTCAGGGAAACAAATTACAAATTTTTTTAAAACCACGATACGTCCACCCCGGGCCCAAAATTTTGTAATGATTTATAAATCCAAATATTAAGTGGTTTCATACACCCACCCCAAAGCGCGCGCGCACACAACACACACGAGGGCGCACGAAAGGGCCCATGGGGCCACAGCGAAAAACAAAAAAATGATCCCACAAAAGGACGAAACACCCCCCCACCCCACACACACACCCCCCCACACTCACACACCCCAATCCCACACACCCCTCACAACCCTCACACACACCCACACACAACACACACAACACACACACACAAAACACACACACACACACAACACATCACACATGGGGGAAAAATGTTTTATTTACAGCTAGAAAAGTCGGGGTATTTCCCAGAAGGGTTCTGTAAAAATACCACGTGGATAAAATACTTGGGCCTTTTCCCTTGAACTTTTTCTGAGTAAATTTTGTTTCTTTTTTTTTTTAATTTTTTTACCGACTCCAGTACAAAATGACCCAATGGGGGGACAAAAACCATCGGCAAATTTACATTTCGTTTGGTCTACTTCTGGTGGTGGTGTTTTTAACCTGCCATAGATATTTGGAAACCCCAGGGGGAGCCGGGCAAAGTGCCCCTTTCCAAGACTCTTTATCTTGTTGGATGCACCATAGCCATGTCCTCCTCCCATGAGGGAAAAGATGATAAATGGACTGATTTTTGTGTCAATCCCCTAACCCTTAAGTCAATAAATTTAAATTTGAATTTCCCTTTTCCCGTATTATTGTTTCTCAAACTGCTTCGGGACAACCCAAGATTGTAATCTACTCCCTTTTTGAAACCCAAAACAGTTTTACCCAAATTTTTTCAGTTCTATAAAGCATCTAAAGGCCCAAAATGTGGAGGGAAAATCCCCGAAATTGGCACTTGCTCTACCCTGTCCCCAACCTTACCCAACCTTTGGCTGGCTTCTGCCCACAAGAAAAGCCACAATTTATATTTAATGAGTTGAGAGAATTTTAGGGATGCAAGAATCATTTAAAATTTAAATTTGGTAAATCCTTAATAAAAGGGACATTTTTGAGGGCAAGGAAAATGGAAAACCCTTCTGTTTAAAGGGTAGAGGCCCTTTTTATTGATGCTTTGCTCCAATTTCTTTATGAAAACCCATCACTCTGTGTGACAACAGCAGCCCCTACCAGCTCCCCAGTGGCCCGGGGTGAACGAACCATCAACGTAAATTTAAATTTGTGAAAGATTGTTCGGGTGTGGCTAAGTTATCAATACAGCTTAAGGCATCATGTTGGCTTTTAAGACGAAGCCCTTTGGGTTTTTGATTTAAAAGAGTTTTTGGGGGGAAATGGAGGAAATGGTAGTTTTTGGGAAAGGGGTAATTTTCCCATGGGGGCAGGGAAAATGTTTTTCTGTTGGTCTAAAACCCGGGAAAAGACATGTACTGGTTCCTCGGAGGTCGGTTTTCCCGTTTTTTCGATCCCTCTGGAAGGATTTCCCCCAAAAATGCTGAGGAAAAAATTTTTGGGGGCTTCTGTGCGGGGTTTTAAGGGGGTAGCCCAAAACATATTTGACCCCAATAAAGGGTTTTTCTTTTTATAACACGATCTCTTTAAAGCTTGGGAAAATTTAAATTTTTTTTTCCCCCAAATTAAAATTTTTTGGGAGTACGAGGGCATCCCCCAGGATGATCCTCCCTTTTCTTTTGTTTTTTTCAGTTTTTTTCCCGCCCCCAAAAACTTCCAGTCAGAACCAAGAGCAAGTAGTGGGGGCCCCCATAAAAACAACCAATGATCTAATAAAAACAAGAAAATCTTTTTTACAATTTTAACATTAGCACCATACCTGGGGTGAAACCCAGCCACAACTCTAAGTGCTCTCAACCTTTCTTTGTATTGGCGACAAAGTCTCGTTACAACAGGTCCAAGTAGTGGAACCTCAAAGCCTAGATACCTGTATCTACTTACATATTCTAGAAGAGACCCATCATGCAACTGGATCTGACGAACTGTGCCTCTCTGCCGAGGAGGACGTCTGTTGAGTATCTTTGTTTTATCCCCTGAGATTATTAACCCCAGGTCCTGACACGAGGCTAGTACATGATTAAGAATGTTTTGGGTATTGGAGAATCCGGTGGTGTGAATCATTATGTCATCAGCAAAACTAACCATATAATGATGGGGCTGGCTAGGCATGGCATTAAGGCATTAATCAAAATGTTGAAAAGGGTGGGACTAAGCACACCTCCCTGTGGGGTTCCTAATTCAAAATCTTTAGTTACACTTCTATGTCCCTGGAACAACACAGACGACTTTCTGTTGGACAGGTAACCTTTAATCCAGCGGAGAAGCCATCCTCCAACATCCATTCTGGCAAGTTCACTAATGATTACATGTCGGTTGGCTACATCAAAAGCGGATTTAAGGTCAAGGAAGGTAGTGTATGAGCTGTCAGTGTGCAGAGTGAGAAAGGTGGTAATGCAATGATGCACACTCCTTCCATGCATGAAGCCATGCAACCGAGGACACAAGAATTTACCTGGAGTTTACCTGGAGAGAGTTTCGGGGGTCAACGCCCCCGCGGCCCGGTCTGTGACCAGGCCTCCTGGTGGATCAGCCCCTGATCAACCAGGCTGTTGCTGCTGGCTGCACGCAAACCAACGTACGAGCCACAGCCCGGCTGATCAGGAACTGACTTTAGGTGCTTGTCCAGTGCCAGCTTGAAGACTGCCAGGGGTCTGTTGGTAATCCCCCTTATGTGTGCTGGGAGGCAGTTGAACAGTCTCGGGCCCCTGACACTTATTGTATGGTCTCTTAACGTGCTAGTGACACCCCTGCTTTTCATTGGGGGGATGGTGCATCGTCTGCCAAGTCTTTTGCTTTCGTAGTGAGTGATTTTCGTGTGCAAGTTCGGTACTAGTCCCTCTAGGATTTTCCAGGTGTATATAATCATGTATCTCTCCCTCCTGCGTTCCAGGGAATACAGGTTTAGAAACCTCAAGCACTCCCAGTAATTGAGGTGTTTTATCTCCGTTATGCGCGCCGTGAAAGTTCTCTGTACATTTTTCTAGGTCGGCAATTTCACCTGCCTTGAAAGGTGCTGTTAGAGTGCAGCAATATTCCAGCCTAGATAGAACAAGTGACCTGAAGAGTGTCATCATGGGCTTGGCCTCCCTAGTTTTGAAGGTTCTCATTATCCATCCTGTCATTTTTCTAGCAGATGCGATTGATACAATGTTATGGTCCTTGAAGGTGAGAGCCTCCGACATAATCACTCCCAGGTCTTTGACGTTGGTGTTTCGCTCTATTTTTGTGGCCAGAATTTGTTTTGTACTCTGATGAAGATTTAATTTCCTCATGTTTACCATATCTGAGTAATTGAAATTTCTCATCGTTGAACTTCATATTGTTTTCCGCAGCCCACTGAAAGATTTGGTTGATGTCCGCCTGGAGCCTTGCAGTGTCTGCAATGGAAGACACTGTCATGCAGATTCGGGTGTCATCTGCAAAGGAAGACACGGTGCTGTGGCTGACATCCTTGTCTATGTCGGATATGAGGATGAGGAACAAGATGGGAGCTAGTACTGTGCCTTGTGGAACAGAGCTTTTCACCGTAGCTGCCTCGGACTTTACTCTGTTGACGACTACTCTCTGTGTTCTGTTAGTGAGGAAATTATAGATCCATCGACCGACTTTCCTGTTATTCCTTTAGCACGCATTTTGTGCGCTATTACGCCATGGTCACACTTGTCGAAGGCTTTTGCAAAGTCTGTATATATTACATCTGCATTCTTTTTGTCTTCTAGTGCATTTAGGACCTTGTCGTAGTGATCCAATAGTGAGACAGACAGGAGCGACCTGTTCTAAACCCATGTTGCCCTGGGTTGTGTAACTGATGGGTTTCTAGATGGGTGGTGATCTTGCTTCTTAGGACCCTTTCAAAGATTTTTTATGATATGGGATGTTAGTGCTATTGGTCTGTAGTTCTTTGCTATTGCTTTACTGCCCCCTTTGTGGAGTGGGGCTATGTCTGTTGTTTTTAGTAACTGAGGGACGACCCCCGTGTCCATGCTCCCTCTCCATAGGATGGAAAAGGCTCGTGATAGGGGCTTCTTGCAGTTCTTGATGAACACAGAGTTCCATGAGTCTGGCCCTGGGGCAGAGTGCATGGGCATGTCATTTATCGCCTGTTCGAAGTCATTTGGCGTCAGGATAACATCGGATAGGCTTGTGTTAATCAAATTTTGTGGCTCTCTCATAAAAAATTCATTTTGATCTTCGACTCTCAGTCTGGTTAGCGGCTTGCTAAAAACTGAGTCATATTGGGACTTGAGTAGCTCACTCATTTCCTTGCTGTCATCTGTGTAGGACCCATCTTGTTTAAGTAGGGGCCCAATACTGGACGTTGTTCTCGATTTTGATTTGGCATAGGAGAAGAAATACTTTGGGTTTCTTTCGATTTCATTTATGGCTTTTAGTTCTTCCCGCGATTCCTGACTCCTAAAGGATTCTTTTAGCTTAAGTTCGATGCTTGCTATTTCTCTGACCAGTGTCTCCCTACGCATTTCAGATATATTGACCTCTTTTAGCCGCTCTGTTATTCTTTTCCGTCACCTGTCTCTTTCTATTTTACATCTACTCCTCCTTTTTCTTAGAGGAATAAGCCTTGTGCATACATCGAGTGCCACCGAGTTAATCTGTTCTAGGCATAAGTTGGGGTCTGTGTTGCTTAGTGTATCTTCCCAGCTTATATCGGTTAGGACTTGGTTTACTTGGTCCCACTTTATGTTTTTGTTATTGAAGTTGAATTTGGTGAATGCTCCCTCGTGACTAGTCTCATTTTGTCGGTCTGGGGCTCCACGCATACATGTCTGAACCTCAATTATGTTGTGATCTGAGTATATTGTTTTTGATATGGTGACATTTCTTATCAGATCCTCATTGTTAGTGAAGATGAGGTCTAGTGTATTCTCCAGTCTAGTAGGCTCTATTATTTGCTGGTTTAAATTGAATTTTGTGCAGAGATTTAAAAGCTCGTGTGAGTGTGAGTTTTCATCAGAGCTGCCTCCTGGTGTTATTACTGCAACAATATTATTTGCTATATTCCTCCATTTTAGGTGCCTTAAGTTGAAATCCCCCAGGAGCAAGATGTTGGGTGCAGGAGCTGGAAGATTTTCCAGACAGTGGTCAATTTTTAACAGCTGTTCCTGGAATTGCTGGGATGTTGCATCCGGAGGCTTGTAGACTACCACAATGACTAGGTTTTGGTTCTCGACCTTTACTGCTAAAACTTCCACTACATCATTTGAGGCATTAAGCAGTTCTGTGCAAACAAGTGACTCTGCAATGTACAGGCCAACCCCCCCCCCTTTTGCCTGTTCACTCTGTCACATCTGTATAGGTTGTAACCTGGGATCCATATTTCGTTGTCCAAGTGATCCTTTATGTGGGTCTCAGTGAAAGCCGCGAACATTGCCTTTGCCTCTGCAAGCAGTCCACGGATGAAAGGTATTTTGTTGTTTGTTGCTGGCTTTAGACCCTGTATATTTGCAAAGAAGAATGTTATCGGACTGGTGGTATTGTTGGTACTGGGGGGGGGGATTTTTTTTTTCCGGCATTAGTATCTGTATCTGTTGGTTTGGAGTGGAGGCCATCGACTGTGGTTCCACTCCAGGAATGACTGGATTTGGTGTACGATTTCTGCCATTTCCTGCCAGTTTTTTTTTTCCTTCCTGGCACTAAAAAACCTCTCCCTCTTGAGTGGCTGTGGCTACCCAGGTTTTCCCATGGCCTGGATGTTTTGTATCCTTTTGTCCCCTTTAGATGGTATGCCTGGCAATTTAAGTTATAGCACAGTCTTTCCTGTACTGAAGAGGTATACATTTCAGGGTGAAAAAGCTTACAGGAAGGGAGTTTGCATTTTCCTGTTCTATCTGTTGTTTGGAGTGGAGGCCATCGACTGTGGTTCCACTGTGCATAAGACGATTAAGAATCATCCTTTCGAATGTTTTACACAAGCAGCTAGTAAGGGATATTGGGCGAAATGAGTTTTGTTTTTGGGCCCCTTTCGGAAGGGGAAAAAAGGGGCCCTATTGGCCATGATTTAGGGGAGTTTCCCCAGTGACTTAACTCATTTTAATAAAATTCAAGAAAAGGGATTACCTGGTATTTCGACACAGAAATTTCTGGTAGGTTGTAAAAACCGCCCCTTAAACCGGGGCCGACGGGGAAAGTTTCCCTTAGTTAGTGCGCATCAATTTCAAAATTAGTAAAAAGGAATGTTGCAGTTCTGCCTTTGTGAGCATAAAAAAAAAACAAATCCCCCCCCCTTCATTAAAAATTTATCCATTAATTTCACCTGTGTGGTACGGGGAAGACTGTAAATAGCTAGATGTGGGCAGCCCAAAGCACTGACTAACTTTCATTCGCCCTTTTTTTGAAAGGGGATGAGGGTGCGCGTTTCGGGCCCGGGTTCTGTTACCCTTTAATTCAATTTATGTCCCCCCATGCCCGGCTAATTTGGGGTGTGAGCGGGGGAGACCAATTGAAAAATTTTTCCCCAAAGCTTTTTTGCCGCAGCTCTGTCATAACCCCTTTTCGGGCCCCAGCAGCAAGGGCGGCTTGGAAGGGTTTTCCAGATTTAAAAGGGAGTTAGGGTTTTTAATAGGCTTGGCCTAGCCCGGGCGGGGCAAACTTTTTAAAAATTTTCAAGTTTAGAACATTGTAAAAAGGGTATGGTTTTTAAAAAAGACTTATATTTTTAATGGAATTCTTTTGGGATTTAGAGTGGAGGGGGGTTTCAGAGGGGGCTCTAAAAAGTTCTGAAAACTGCTCACAAGGTCATTTTTAAAAGTCCCCCGACGGGGGGGGTACACTTAGGAATTTATCCCACCCATTTCACATTTTTTTTGGCAACAAAGTCATCTTTGTTGTTTCAGGGGGGAAACATTAAGACTTTTTCCTTTGGAATTTTCCCCCCGGGGAGGAAATTTTTTACCAATTTCTAAGGGGTTTTACCCTTGGGGAAATGATCAACGCTATTTTTCCGATGTTTGGCTAAGTCCTTGGGGGTTTTGGGGTTTGGGTTGCTGGCTGTGGGTTGAGGTGTGTGGCGGGGGGGTTTGGTTTTTTTTCCAGGGGAGTGGGGTTGCCCACACTTTGGGGGGGTGGGGGGGGTTGCTCTAGGGGGTGGGATGGGGTTTTTGGCCCGGGAAGGGGGTTCATGTCTCTAAGTGAATTTGGGGTAATCCCTCCGTTTTGGGCAAAAATTTGATATGGCAGTGGGGGGGTTTTGATTGCAGTTGATTTTATTTGATAGTGGCGTTGCAGGATTTTTCCATATTTGGCCTGCCCCCTGCCACACCTGGAACATTTTTGGTGGCATTGCAGGAGTCTTTTTTTTTCCCCATTTTTAACATTTCAAACATTGATTTTATGTGGGGGGAAGTTGATGGAGTAAAGAGAGTCAGGGGGGTATGGGGGAATTTAGTTTTTGGGCCAGGATTTTTTTTTGGGAAGGGTTTTAAAGCTTCTTTTCGGGTTTTGGGTACGGTTTTTTTAAAGAATTGGGGTGTTAGGGAGGTCTGTATATGTCGTCTATAGCGAACCTTATTTTTTAGTGCGGGAGTCATTAATGAGGCCCTTTTTTTTTTGGTGTCTTTGGGCAGTAAAGAGGGATGAGCCCATCTTTTTTTTGAAATTACTTTCCCCTTTTGGGCCCCCCTAAGGAAAGGGTTCCTTGATGTTGGTGGGGGGGGCTTTTTGGATTGGGGAAATTTTGGATCTGTGTTTCCATTTCCCCAAAATTTTAAAGCCTAAATGCCTTCCACACCCCCCCCCAAAGGCGGCCTGTATAATTCCCCCGGGTTTAGCGTTTCCCCCCTTAAATTGGGTTAATTAATAATAAAAATAATGTGTTTTGGGGCACATGTTCTGGGCTCCATAAAATGGAGAACCCGGAAATTTCTTTCAGTTTCTTTTTGGGGTTGCATTTCGCTGTTGGGAATGCCTTTAAAAGAGTTTTTTGTAAGGAAAAATTTAAAGCCGGGTTTCTGTTTTGATACTCCTGATGAGGTGCTTGAGTTTTGTTGTAGAGCTTTTGCCTTTAAGCTAAAAATGGGAGTGGGGGTCTTCTTTAGAGTCCCTTGAGGGGGAAACATTTAAAGGTGATTTTCCTTGCGTGAGGTAGGGGTGGGGGGGCGGGTTAGGAAAGACGTCGGCATAGGGGGGGGGAGAGCCTTGGGGTTTGTTCCATGTAAACAACTGATCAGGGGGCGGGGCAGCCAATCGTACGGGCCCTCAGATAAGGATCGTGGGGTCAAGCTTTTATGTTTGGTGTGTGTACCTCCCAAAGATTTGGCGTCCTGTGGGGGGTAATCCCTGGATTGGGCCCCACGGGCACCGTTTGAGCAAAATATCCCCCCGATCAGGGCGGGTTTTCCCCCCCGGTCCAGAAAAAGAGGAAAGGGTGGTTAGGGGAGGAGAGAAAGGCTTTGGTGTTACCCAAGTGGGGAAGTCACCGTCCACTTTTTGTGGGTATTTTTAACCACCCTCATTTTAAGTGGGGCTCGACTGGTTTTCCCTTGGGGAAAATTTTAACGATGAAAAAAGTTTCAAAAATCTAAAACCAGAAATTGACGAATGTTTAATAATTTTCTTTAAAAAGGGCCCCAAAAAATACCTCTATAAAAAGGGGCACTGCCCTAAAAAAACAAAACCCCCCGATAAACACCCCCTTAAGGGGACTGAACAGCCCCCTTGGGTAACACCCAGCATTCTCAAAATCCTTAAAAAAAAAACCCCAATAGAAAAACAGCCCCAAAATGGGTCACATAACCAAAAGCCCAAAAACAAAACGCTACTCGTAAACCAAACCCAGCCTGTTTTAAGAAGGGAAAAAAAATTTGTTTTAAAGGGGGAAAGGAAACAGTTTAAATCCAATTACGGGGGTGTATAAAAAAGAACCCGGGAAAAAAAAAATCAAAAATTTTTTGGAAAAAAAAAGATAAACACGAAATAGCGGGAAAAAAAAATTAGCAAAATCAGATGAACCCCAACTCCCACCAAACAAAACAGCAAAAAGACTCAATGATTTTTCTCCACTATAGGGGCAAAACCTTGCCCAAAAAAACCCCAAAACTCAGATACCCCCCCCAAATGCTTAAACCCCACTGGCATAAACCCCCAACCCCATGTTCCCTTTTCTCCCACCCAACCACCCTACCCAAGTCCCCCCCCTTTTATCAACACACTAAAAAACAAAAGGGGAGGAGATTTAAATACCTTAAACCCCCCCTTTATATACAAAAAAGGGATCACAAGTGCAAACCCCCAATCATTGCAAAACTCTTTAAAAAAATCCCCTTTTAAACCTCCCCCTTCCCCCACAGTACTCAAAATACAAGGGGCCCCCCCGATCCACAAAAGGGGGGGACCAGAGTTTAAAAACTATAGGCCAAATATTTCCCAAATTACAAACCCCCTCTTTAAAATTCTTCGAAAAAATTTAAATTTTTAAACGAATCTACTCCTAAACCCTTTTCTCCCCAAAACCCTACTCAAAACCCCCGCCCCAATTTTTGGGTTCCCGGCCTAATAAAAAAACTAAAAGAAACTAAATTTTTTCACATTTCTAGGAAAAAATATTTCAAATGCAATAAAAAAGAAAAAAGAAGTCCCACTGGGGGGTCTTCATTGACTTACGTAAAGCTTTTGTTTCGTTGACCATGACTTGCTCCACGTAAAAAATTTTCACAAATTTTGGGATAAGAGGGGACACCCCCCAGGTCCCTAAACCCCAGCCCAAAAGAACCCCAAAATGGGGAAAGCAAATGGGGGCAAACTCTTCTGCAAACCAATTACAGTTGGTGTCCCCCCAGGGAAGTGTCCCTTTTTTGGGGCCCCCTTTTTCTTTTCCCCATTTTAAAAAAAGACCACCCAAAAGCTTCGCCCCCTTACTCAAACCCCACACTGTTTTTTCCCGATGACCCCCCATCCCCCCCTCCCCCCTCTCACCCAGCCCGTCACGCTAGGGCCCAAAACTGTAATAACCCAAAAAAGAAAAATATCTACCTGGAAGAGGGGCTAAACAACTTAAAATTTAAAAATTGAAAAAACCCACTTCTTCATTTGGTAACAAGACTACAGATTTCCCCCTTAACATAATGATAACGGATCCCTACCAAAGCTAACAGAGGGAAAATTCTTAGGAATCCACCCCCTTTATTTAAAAGGGCTCAAATTTCATACACATATTACAACAAAAATTTTTTTAAAAAAATTTCCAAGACTGTAGGGATACTATCGAAAGATAAGGTATTCTATGCTCCACCCTCCGCCCCCTGGCCCTTTTTCACCTCTTATTTCCCCATCTCCCTATGGAAATTTTTGCATGGGGCTCAAAAACCAAATAAAATACTCAGACCACTAATTACCCAACAAAAAGGCTGCATTTTGAATGATAAAAAAATTCTACTAAGGAGCACACTTTTCCACCAATATTTAATACACCCCAAAAACCATCCACCATACAAAACTTTCCCTATTATTACCTTTAAAACCCCATTACATACATGAACACTTTAAATCTGATATTAAACCCCCCCCTCAAAAAATCTCCTTGCCAACCTCAACAAACACATGACCATAAAAACAAGGGACAGATCACTTGATGTTCCTTTGTTTTCCCCCTCCACACAATGCCCCAAAAAATCAAAGCACATAAAAGGCCCTAAAATCTGGGGAATTTATTTCCCCCTAAATTTTAAAAAAAACCCCCTACCTGTTTTTAAATTTCAAGCCCTTTCCAAAAAATCACCTTTTCCACCCCAAAAACCCAAATAAAATGAAAAAAACCGAACCTTATAAATTGTATAAAACTTTAATTTTCTAAAAATTTTTTATCACATAAAAGTTTTTAAACCCCAAAACCCAATTCTAACTTTATTATTTTTTAAATTTTTAAAAAATACCCAACAGAATACTCCTTCTACTGAAAGTACAACAATGCATGCAACCATATGAACCCGTTTTTTGTAATACTCCCCTTTGCTTTATTTGTAATCCGTTTACATTTAATTTTTTTTATCCAATGATTTATCATTGTTAGGTTTAAACTTAAAAATTAATTTTTAAACCAGGCCCCTAATGCCCTTTTTCCCAAGTATTAAATGGCTTTGGCTTTCTGCTCCCTTTTCTGTATTTTTTTGTACCCTGTATGTGTGCTCAAATTGTTAATAAATAAAAAAAAAAATAAAATAAAAAAAATACCGTGCACACACAAAAAAAAAAATATTGGCATCAGAGATGCTGTCTAATATTCTCGGGGGTAATGATATATAATGAACATGCTTTGAAAGGGTTTACTGTTTTCCAAAGGTTGTGGTTGCTGGAAGAAAGGGGCGGGGTTTTCCCCACAAACATTGTACTTTTGTAGTTTTTCTTTTCCCCTTTCCAAATTTCCTACTGCCCTTTTGATTTCTTTTAGCTCCGCATTATAAATTAAAATTTTTTCCAACACCATTACTGTACCTGTTACCCTTTCGCTCTGTATTCTTTGGCTTCTTAATATGATTATTTTCTGTCTGTTTCTTTAAAAAAATTTTTAGGCCCCTGGATTAAAACAGTGATGGAGGGGAATGATGGGTTTTAAAGTTTTTCTTTTTGGGCCACCCCCGCCTTGGGGGGAATCGGCCTGTGATAAAAAAAAAAAAAAAAAAAAAAAAAAAAAAAAAAAAAAAAAAAAAAAAAAGAGATAAGATAGGATTCGTTCGGATTTTTAACCCCGGAGGGTTAGCCACCCAGGATAACCCAAGAAAGTCAGTTCGTCATCGAGGACTGTCTAACTTATTTCCATTGGGGTCCTTAATCTTGTCCCCCAGGATGCGACCCACACCAGTCGACTAACACCCAGGTACCTATTTGCTGCTAGGTGAACAGGACAACAGGTGTAAGGAAACGTGTCGAAATGCTTCCACCCGCCGGGAATCGAACCCGGGCCCTCCGTGTGTGAAGCGGGAGCTTTAGCCACCAGGCCACCCATTCTTTCATGTGAATGCCGTACTTCCATAAATGAGGCAGAGAAAACTTTTTTCTCATAAAGTACATTTATTATCAACATTTTTATGAAATGTATTTTACCTGAAAAAAGTCTTTCCTGCCACCTTCATGTATTAGATTGGAAGACTATACTGTACTAGGACACTAGGACACTAGGACACTAGGTGGCCCGGTGGTCTGGTGGCTAAAGCTCCCGCTTCACACACGGAGGGCCCGGGTTCGATTCCCGGCGGGTGGAAATTCCGACACGTTTCCTTACACCTATTGTCCTGTTCACCTAGCAGCAAATAGGTACCTGGGTGTTAGTCGACTGGTGTGGGTCGCATCCTGGGGGACAAGATTATGGACCCCAATGGAAATAAGTTAGACAGTCCTCGATGACGCACTGACTTTCTTGGGTTATCCTGGGTGGCTAACCCTCCGGGGTTAAAAATCCGAACGAAATCTTATCTTATCTTTACTTTCTTGATGCAAGTAGAAATATTAACACTGAAAAAAAAGTGCCATGAATGCACAATAAATGAGAAAAAGGTGCCTTTGTGTAGAAAAGATTAAAAGCCACTTTTATAAGGTGACAGGTAACCCAGTTAAAATGCTTATAGTATTTCATGTACAGTTGGATTATCTGATTTCCAATCTAGTTATCTTATTTCAAATCTGTTTACCATAATTAGCCAAATCACCTTACGATCTCTTAAGTCTGGATTCTGTTTGCAGAGATATTCATCCATGGATTATTCAATTATTCTTGTTGTTGGTCACCAGCATCAATGCAAAAAAAAAAAAAAAAAAAAAAAAAAAAAAAAAGTGACAAGGTTAACCTGGTCGGATTTTGTCTAGAGATTTATACATGTATTTGCAATTGAAATCCCTGTTTTGCCTTGACCCATTTTTTTGTCATCCATCTTCATCACTGGAAAAATGGTCATTTTTAAGTGAGTTAATGTGGTCATATTGCTTCTGCTATCTGAAAGCTTACTGAATTTATCAACTGAGCTTCCTCATTGATTTTCAGTGCCTGTTTTTAATATAATAATAACAATAATAATCCAACCAGTGGACTCTGTCTTCAGTGCTTTGAAATCCGTGATCAAAAGTTACAGTAGAGCTTTTACTTAACCAATTCTAATGAAATGCTATCATACTGGACACTAATATCACAGGAAAATGAAATAGTGTATTTAGTGTGCATTTTATTATTAATCAATAGAAATGAGTATAATTTTATTTTCATATAAATAACATAATCAAATAGGATATTAAAGCTATAAACATAAATTCATTCCATCACATCTCATTCATAGTTCTTTAGGAATGTGTATTTGTTGTGTATAGTTTACTTTTTTATTTTGAATGTTTGTGTATGGATGTAACTGTGTACAAGTGTAAGATAGAATTAATATAATGAGATTACATGACTAAAATTATACCAGCTTTGTGGGTTACAATTATTTATCAAGTGCTTTCTCTTCATGTTCCACAAATGTCCCCAAAATCACAGGAAAAATTGCAAACACCTATTAGTCCTCTAACTATAAGAAATTGCATTTACTGTGCAGTATTTTTTTGAATGCTATAATGAACAGTTATATGCTAGTCTGATCAGAGCTGCACAGGGATTTTTTATAAATGGTTTCATATACACAGTGCTTGAATTTATCACATTAACATAAACTGTGATAGCAATGAATTGGTAGATCTCCTCAAAATTTGTATTCTGGTGTTACATCAGTGGAACAACTGAAGGGTAGACTCCTCAATACCAACTGACTAATAGACTTTGTTATACAACTAAGTAATGTTTAATGTAGTGTTATGATCAGTCATTTAGATGACACACATATAAGTGCTGCAGTAAATAGATGGAGTAATTATTCATTCCATATCAATTTTATCCTGTTCAGAATCTTCACTTTTTTTCCAGACATTCTAAATCAGAGAGTAATGACCGTAAAGCCCTATAAAGCATTAGCTCTTCATCATTGTGTATAAATGGTTTAGAAAACCGACAGGTTGATAAATGAGACACTTGTGCAACAATTGGGAATCTTTATTCTGGAAATGTTTTGCCACACAGTGGCTTCTTCAGTCCAGTGCAGAGAAAGGTGGAAGATGAGGAGGAGTTTCCAGTAATAAGACTGAACACAACTCCAGGCTGAGGGACTGATTACCTGAAACTCTTCCTCATCTTCCACATTTCTCTGCATTGGACTGAAGAAGCCACTGCATGGCAAAACATTTCCAGAATAAAGATTCCCAATTGTTGCACAAGTGTCTCTTGATCATTGCACTAGAGAAACAAAACTAGTTGGAACAGCCTAGAAAAGCCAAGCTGATAAGGAAAGTTCTTGTGTGTATCAATGAAACAGTTATACATAGTATAGAAGATCTACATCATTACAGTCTGTTGACAGTGGGGCAATCATGTTGAATCATTTCAACTATAAACAGTCAAAACACTGTGTGAAGTGACAATGTGGCAGTGTGGGTTCAATAAAGACAAATTATCTCTGAATTGGATTCAAAGAGTAATAAAATAAAAATGGTCACTGATATTGTTATCATAAACAATTAAACAAGTTACAATATTTGTTTGTCACATAAACCCAATGAACTTTTGAAGACCATTGGATACAGTCTAAATAGTATTTAAATTCTTACATACATTTTTTCTTGAATAATTATTTTATTGTTCAGCTTGTCTCCTTGTTTGACATGATATTCCTTCACAGTATTGAAATCTTTAATTTTATTCTACTTGATATAGACTATCATCATAGGCTACAGCTTTTTTTGTAAATGTTTGCAGAGGTGAGCTATTATGATAGGTACTGTACATATATCTGTAGTACTGGTATGTGGATTTCTCTTTTTGTACGTAGTTATTAGTTATATTTACCACTTCAGAGATATAGACAGATTGCTTCAAGTAAATATTAACTTAAAAAATAAATTCATCTTAATGATAAACTCCATTATTAGCTGAGGATATTCATAACTCACCATCAAAGCCTCAGGAAACATTCCTACCTTTATAAAGGACACAAATCCCTTAATGGTTCAGGTAAAGTCTCACTCACCACATGATGCTACTGTTTATGCATTAATCATTGCTGAATGATCCATACAGGCTGAGTTATTTGTGAAAATAATAAGCATAAATCAATAATGTATTTCATTTACTGTAGCCAACTGGCTTCCAAACTATGATTTTAATGTTACTGTAATGCAGTTATCACTTAAATCTGATAATAGCTATTTTTATAAGATGTTAAAAAATTTACATATTCATAATAATCCTAACATGTTATAATTTTAAGTAGGTTATGACTTCTATATTCTTCACAAATATACTAGGCAGCCATTAAATATGCATTTCTAAGAAGTCTAATTTCATGTGTTGATTGGAAGAATGAATATCACTTTCCCAACGACTGATCACATGACCCATATCGAAGTACTCTAGAGTGTAAATCCTTGTCAGCTTCTTGTTTACAAAAGTGATAAATGGGATCTTTTTGTTACTCCTACCATATTTTCTTCAGAATATACTGAAGACTAACTTCAGTCTAATCTTATCACAGCATATGTTCACAATAATTGTATATATTTGCTGATGAGGATATTCCTTGCTTGAATTTATATATATAAAAAAAAACACACCTGTTGGTAAAGGGCTCTTGATCCAAGGAATTAAAGCTACTCTCCCTTTCTTTGAATCAAACTTATCTCCCATTCAACAGACACTGTATAACCCTAAGGGTTTAGTGCTTCCCAGTGCTTATAATAATACATATAGAAATTAAACAATTTGATAACTGTATGAAATAAATAAATTCTACACAAAACCTGTAATACAGAGTGCACACAGTTCCATCTCTTGGGTGATTTAGAAGGTACACTATCACGACCCTTAAGAATTAAAACTTTGAACAGGTAGACAAGAGATTGGTACTTGATACTAGCATGCTTGTAAATGAGCCACATGTGTAATATGAGGACATTTGAAAAGAGAAGTTTTGCTCAATGGAGCTTATATCAATCCAAGCTTGAGAGCAAAATGTCTCCTCAATGAAAATGCTGGTACAGTGGACCCTCGCTTTACGATCAGCTCTCAATGTGACTAATTATGTAAGTGTATTTATGTAAGTGCGTTTGTACGTGTATGTTTGGGGGTCTGAAATTGACTAATCTAATTCACAATATACCTTATGGGAACAAATTCGTTCAGTACTGGCACCTGAACATACTTCAAGAATGAAATAATATCGTAAACCGGGGGTCCACTGTA
This sequence comes from Cherax quadricarinatus, assembly GCF_026875155.1. Lineage (NCBI taxonomy): Eukaryota > Metazoa > Arthropoda > Malacostraca > Decapoda > Parastacidae > Cherax > Cherax quadricarinatus. The sequence continues at coordinate 23,562,150 of NC_069412.1, read as the reverse complement.
TTATTGTGTCTTATTTACATGCAAACTGATAAAACAGTATTAATGTTGAATTAATCACAACATATTGAATACCAAAAGCTGAAAGAGGTAGTGTGTCACAAAAAGACATGAAAATGAGGGAAAATAACTAAAATACCAATTACTTTATGTGAAAAAATTAAATATTGTTATCTGACAAATAAATAACAGTAAAGAAAAAATCAGAGTGTGAAGTACTGGTAATGTAATTTAGTACAGAATATCACATTGTTCATAAAAACCAGCGTTGTAAGACCCTCGTGGGTTTAGCGCTTAGTTATGATTATAATAATAATAATGTTCATAAAAACGCATTACAGAATATGCACTCTTAAGAGAAGGAACATATAGAGTACTGTACTAAGGAGGGGACAGTACATGTAAGCCAGCAGGGATTAGATCAAGCCATTGCATCACAAGTAACGGAAACATTTAATACCAACTCATATACAAGAACTCTCTTCGGAGGATGGGGGTTCCCTGGTGCAGGTGCAAGGCTCTTGGTCCATAGAATAGGAAGTATCCTCCCTTTCCTTGGATCAGACCTGACTGCATCCTAATCCATGATGGTGTATGACCCATATTGGTTTAACACTTCCCCATGAATATAATAACACATACAAGAACTAATGTTCCTGTTAACCACATTGTGAGAGTAGATGTTTTAATAACTTCTAGTTTTCTCTCATCAGTAATTGCTCCAAAATTTACAAATCTGTAAATGAATATCAACAAAAATTACTAAACATATTATGGTACAGTTCATATTAAAATAATGCCATTCAAAAAAATTACATTAATGTAAGAAGCCAATCTACAGTACACTTGTGAAATCAGAAATGAATAGAAAGCTCATTTTATTTTTTTTTTCTTAAAAAATACAGGACAATAAATATCAAGAATATCATGAATCATATCAGTACAGTACACCAATTATTTCTTAAAAAAGTAGGCACAATAGTAACACGGGCCAAGTCCTGTAGAATATGGTTGTTCATTATGAGCAAAGTATTTGGTCCACTGAATAGCAGATATGATATGGGGATATACTACTGGCACAAGTATACAAGTTATGGGTATTGTACAGTTTAAGTGTTATTCAGAGTAGCCCTTAGTACCTGGTGATTTTATGAATATACATTCCTACATGAAAGTTGCCTATTATTTAAGCACCAATATGCAAGGAACAGAATGTCTACAGCATCTAGAAACAGATCTTCAAATTATATCATGTCCTAGCAATATACTGTACGAAAGATGGGGAACATACAACAATGATGCCTGGTAGGTATGTCGCTGTTGACACTGAGGAATACCAACGTATGCTTTTAATGACTAATATACAACAGTTTATTTTGTCCAGAAAATTACTAGCATTAAAAAAAAAAAGCTACAGAATAAGCAAGTACATATCTGATTCAAAAACAAAAGTTTCTTTCTGAATTTTATACCTTAATTTGTGTTTGACCTATGTTATAGGAGGGATATTGAAGGCAAGCAGTGGCTGATTCAGATGTAATGCACTGACAGAATAGTACAGTTGATTCATCCTCCCTACATTAACATTATAGATTGTAAACTAGTTATGATGTAGAAACCATTTCACTATAAAAAACACTATAAAAATAGGAAAAAATACAAATATTGTACAGGGTTGTCAGTAGTTGTGTTATTAAGCAAGAGAAAAAATTTGTTTAGACAAATTTACTAATGAACACCTCAAATTCCCTAATTGTGCTTGTGAGGGGCTCTTGATGCACTGACTTGAAGCTATCCTTCCCTGATTACTTCTCATTTCTCTGGTGCTGTATTAGCCTTACAAGCTTAGTGCTTACCTATGATCATAATAATAAAGTACATGTCAAATAGAGTGCTGTCCTTAGTACAACTGCCATCATAATCTTGAGAGATGTTAGGCATACTGCTATGGTATTCTTGTATCTTTCAAATTATCCTTTCAGCATTGTAAAAGTGAGCACTAAGCACAAACTTTATTTCACCACTGGAATTTTAAGTACACTGGATACTAGTATTGTTGTGTAGGAAACTTGCAAATATAGTTTCACATAGTACTGGAGACTGCCAGTACCAGAATTGCAAAGAAATTTGGTCTTTAAAGGCAAATAGTATCACACACATATACAGTATTAAAAATAAGTTTTAAACATGCCAACAGAAAACACATGTGTAATGTAATTTTTATATTCACAATTTCTTTGTCAATATTTAATTTGGAATTACGGGTACTGTATTATACAAAAAATCAAAGAAAAGGTGGAAAAATTTCTAGCAATATAGGCCTAATATGCTTCGATGTTAAATACAAAGTACTGTACTGTACATATATTGCAGTAAAGCTTTTTGTGGTGCTTGGATTTTGTATAGACTGCCCTTATGGTAATCTAATATGTAATAATTACCAGGAAATAATTATTAAAAATCTATGCATTAGGTATTTCCACTTTCCACAAAAATGGCACATACATTCAGTCCATACCTCATGGGGATTTGATATCATTAAGTCTTCAGTTTGCCCAACCCAGTCAAATTTCTGGATATATACATATTTCATTTTGAAACAAATCCTTTAATTTATATATATTCCATAATGTGTCATTGCTATTTTTGCTTCTATTTTTTTCAATTAATGATACAATAGAATTAATGATGCATATTTGTTCAACAGCAGGCATCAGTGACAAAGAAAATGGCACATATTAGGAATATATACTTTACATTCAGTTTACAGTACTTCCACACACATATGAAGTTATGATGTCACAAACTAGAGGTGGTGGCATTGTAACACACACACATTGATAATGTATGAACACAGCTGACTTAAACACCACATGAATCATATGATGTGATGAAGTGATACAACTTGGTGGTAATGTCACACGTTGACAACAGAGTCTCGTTTACCAGGCTCAAGGCAGAGTGCTGCAGCAGGGTCCTTGCCAGATTCCTTTAATTTTTCTTGCATTTGACTCAACATCTCCTGCATACGCCGGATCTAGAGAGAGGCAGACATAAAATGATATTACACCTTGCCATTCATTATAAGTGCAACAAATTATTCATTGGAATACAACACAGCAGTCAGCTGTACAGCTGTACTCTCTTAAGATTAGATGAAATATATGATTTGGTCAGCTTGACTACTGAATTCAAGTAAGCAGACCATGCCTACATAAATTACAAAAATGTAAATAATTTAAATATAGCAATGAAAATCATCTAAGAAATTAAAAAGTTCATTCACTTAATCTTTAGCATTTTTAGTCACCATAATTAGTCACCACTATAAACTAAGAGATACATGACACACTCTTCAAATGAGGCATGATAGGGCTGATCTTTTAGAGATTTAAAATACCAAAAATCTGCAATAACATCTTCAAGCTTTGCAAATTGCTTGCAAGGTAGGCAACATGAAATTCATTGCCAAGAAAGTAATATACTTAGGGCTAGTCTCCCTATCAAAGCAAACATTTCTGTAGTTAAAGAATACCTTAACCTGCACAGTTCAGTGCATACGAGGATGTTAAAAATAGAATAGATAAAAAAAAGACCTTAAACACAAATATTCTTCATTTAGAAAGTGATAAGCAGTACATAATTAAGAGAACACTCTCATAAAGTATTATAAACACAATATTAAAAGATGAAAGATACAATTATCTACCTCCTCATCTTTCTGTTGAAGTAGTTTATCTGCATCTCCAACTTGGTCAAAGTTTGCAGCACTCTCTCTTTTCAGCTTATTCCTCTCCTTCATTGCTACCTGCTGGAAGGACATTCAGCTAATAAGAAGAGCATAACAAATAATGCATAGATACAATGATGCATTAATGAGAGGAAGTGAAGGCATAGAGGAAGAGAAAGAAAGAGACTGCTATGAAAGACAAAGTTAAATAAAGCCAAGTGCAAGAATAGCCACTGCTTCTTGCAGATGTATAAATATTAGAGTAAGGAGATGAAGTCAAGTTTGTGAAGCCTGAAATAGATTAAGATGCTTAAGTCCAAGTCTGACAGAAATACTGTCGTAAGTTTCCATCCCCTAAGTGTGGGTTTTTGTGTATTCTTCAAGAGGCCTAACTTTATACAAAAAGAAGGGGGCAGGGCTTATGGGATGTAGAGATACCTTTTTCAGATCATGCAAGGACTGACACACACCTAATCGATCTAATTATGTTGCTCAAAGTGACTATTGAGTGGCATCTACAGTTGTTCGGATAATTTTCCCCACTGTTAAGGCCAGACTGATTGGCTGGAAATTAAAAGTTAAGGACCTATCTACTGGCTTAGCAATATATTTTGTATTACATTGGCTATCTTTCACATATCTGATACTAATATTCATTTGTGTTAATTTATTAAACAGACCAGGTAATAGTTTCATGATTTCTTCATTACATTATTTAGGAACTCTTTAAAACAGTTTATTATGTTTTAGTGAATTGTTTGCATTTAATCAGTCCACTTCTTTGAAAACTGCCACTAGTTACTGTGAGTTTTAATACAGTAAGTTATTTTCATCATGTCTTGCATAATTACAGTTTTAGGCCTGTTATGTGTATCCTATGTAAAAGCAGACTATACTGTTAAAATGGAACACATTTCCTTGTCATTGTACGTTATCTGACCTGACTTACAGTATGTTTAACACTGCATTTAACAGTGAATAAGACTAAAAGTAATAATAAAATGACGGGAAAGAAGTTGCAGAGATGATGTAAGGTTATAAATGAGAAATGCAAGTGTGAAGCATAAAAGAGCTTGTTGAAAAAAACAAAAAGTGACAAAAAGAGTAAAGTTGTAGAGATTTCAAGGACAAATCATAAACACAATAATGTACATGACGGATAATAATGTATTAAGGAATACTTAAATAAAAGGAGAGTAGGGAATAAAATAAGAGAAGATATATTAAAAGGAGAAGAATGTTGGGAAGAGAGTTAAAAAAAAAAAGGAAGTGTAGAAAATAGAGTAAAAACAAAAATAGAAAGACCTCTAGAAATGAGTGACAAACAAATGAAAATCTTTCCATATAGGAAGGCAGTCATAGTATATCTTTCCACATTCAACTAATAGGAAGCACATCACAGGAAACAAAATTTGTATATTGCAGTGATACTTCCATTGGAAGGCGGGGTAGGGGTCGGCCTAGGAAGGGTTGGAGGGAGGGGGTAAAGGAGGTTTTGTGTGCGAGGGGCTTGGACTTCCAGCAGGCATGCGTGAGCGTGTTTGATAGGAGTGAATGGAGACAAATGGTTTTTAATACTTGACGTGCTGTTGGAGTGTGAGCAAAGTAACATTTATGAAGGGATTCAGGGAAACCGGCAGGCCGGACTTGAGTCCTGGAGATGGGAAGTACAGTGCCTGCACTCTGAAGGAGGGGTGTTAATGTTGCAGTTTAAAAACTGTAGTGTAAAGCACCCTTCTGGCAAGACAGTGATGGAGTGAATGATGGTGAAAGTTTTTCTTTTTCGGGCCACCCTGCCTTGGTGGGAATCGGCCGGTGTGATAATAAAAAATAACTTCCATTGATTATGCGGGTGCAATTTTTAATAGAATTTGCACTTAATTACTGAAATTTTTAGTTTCACCTAGTATTTTGTGTGGAATATAAGGTGCTACAGAATAGAGGTTTATCCAACAAACATTAAATTTTGATACTATACACTGAAAACATTATCCAAATAATAATTTCTATATTATATAAGTTTTATTAAGAATAGTCAATTATTGCACTACTTTAAAAAATGTTTTATATATATTTTAATGTCTGTATTACCACATACTAATACATACAGTACATAGACAGTGCTTTAAATTAACATCCAGATTATATAAATAACAGATTTTGCGAAGTGTTACCTGCATTTGTGAAATGCATTGTGCTCGGAAATTTTCATAGTGTACATCCTGTGTTACCTCCTTCATATCTTGCATATGTGTAGATATCAGCATTGTGCGCAGCTTCACGAAGTCACAGTGAGCAGAATTTTCAACTAAAAGATCAATAGTCATATAATAATAGAGTATAGTGATTTTAATTTGCCAAAATGTAATTGAAAGATTATATTTTTATCCCCTAGAGAAGCAATTATTTGTTAGATATTACATGCAGTGATTCATTTGTGGTAATTAATCACAAACCTTCCACAATACCCCAGGGGTACTGCCGTCCTCTCATCTTTTTTCCCGCCACCTCAATTACACAATTAGACCCAATAACCGCAAAAGGAATTGATGCCTTTAGCTCCCGATCTTGTTGTTTAAAGTCCTCATCCTCATCTGAATCACACTCAGGGAACTGATATATCTGAAAAAAAAAAAAAAAAAATGAAAGACAACACAGGCAGTTAAAACCACATAATATGATTATTTGAGTCTTTGGGCATTCTTATAAGGATAAAAATGAAACACAACAAATCAAAGAATACTGTATAATAACTAAGTAAACTCTAGGAGAGCTTTGAATTAACACATCCAGAAAGATCCTGAGTCCTTTTATGCATAAGCAAATGTGCTGTTATGTGAGTGTGAAGCATGGGTTTTAAATGTTGCAGCAAGAAGGAGGGAAGGCAATACAGATGTCAGGTTTGAGGACAGTGTTTGGTGTGAATATTATGCAGAGAATTTGAAGCTTGGAGATTAGGAGATGGTGTGGGATTACCGAAGGTTTTATTCAAAGGGCGCAGGAGGGGTTGTTAAGGAGGTTTGGACAGATAGTAAGGCTGGGGCAAAATAGGATAACTAGAGGGAATATAAATCTAGGGAAGAGGTGTAGGAGTTATCCAAAGATAGGTTGGAGGGAGGGGGTAAGGCAGGCTTTTGAGTGGCAGGGGCTTAAACATCCAACTGCCTTGTGTGACCATTTTATATAAGAGTGAGTGGAGGCAAGTGGTTTTTATGTTTTGCCATGTTGTTAGAGTGTGAGCAAAGTAACATTTATGAAGGGATTCAGGTTAGCTGCAGTTCAAAAGGTTATCTGAACCATGATGTCGACGCACTTTTGGCAGGATAGTGATTAAATGAATAATGAAAGGTTTTTTTTTTCAGTTCACTTTACCTTGATGAGAGGCAACCAATGTGTTAAAAATTAAAATAAAGAAAGGGCATATACACCGAGAGGGTTATGCATTTTTTTAACACTGGGCATCTACCAAAGTAGGGTGACTCATAAAAAGGTAACACATTCACCATCATTCATTCAGTAGCTGCCTAGCCAAGTCTGCAGATATCACAATTCAAATGCAACATCTCTACTTCTCTTTCAGAGTGCAGGCACTGCACTTTCAATCTCCAGGATAAAAAAGTGATTAACCAGTTTCTCTGAATCCCTTCATAAGTGTTACCATGCTCACACTCCAACAGCACCTCAAGGCATAAAATCCATGTGTCTCCAATGTGATCTAACACTTTCACACAGGCCTACTGGATGCTAAAACCCCTAAAACTTAAAACTTCCTTTACCCCCCTACCTCAAACCCATCTGCAATCTTGGTCATCCTATTGCTGCATCCTTTCCAAATGTTCCAACCAGCTCAACGACCCTTCCTCAATGCTCCTAAGTATATACCTACAGTAACCCTCTCACCATTTCCAATTTCTACGAATTGATTTTTTTCTGCATAATATTCTCACCACAATTTTTTCTCAAATAAATGTAGTTGATAGTCTTTAAACCTAATAAACCAACCAATAATAAGTACAATGAAGATGAAAAGCTTCTAGAAAGAATACTGAAGACATTTGATGCAGTATTTCAAAATCATTTAAGTGATATGCCTATTACAAGTGAAACAGTCGCATGGAATACTGAAAATTTTAATTATTCAACAGTGTGAGATGTCAGCAGCTCATGCATTGTATAACTTATGAGTAACCATCAGGATCCTCCACAAGGAAATCATTGAAGATAATATGCACTACCTACATGAAGCCAATACTGGAATATGTAGCAGCAGCATGGTATCAATATCTCTTCCAACAGAAAATAGCTCAAGTTCCAAAGATTTGCCTTCAGGCTTGTTTCTGAGATTACAGGAACCTCACAACAACAGGGGGTATGAAGGAATAGGGAAGATGAGGTCACAATGTTCATGGTGTTTACAAAGTGAATGTGGATAGGCTGTCTGAAAGGAAGGTGACTGGTTCAAGGGGACATATATTGAAGCTAAAATAAAAATTCAGCTTAGATGTACATGTATATCATTTAAATTTGTTAATGATTGTGGGGATGATCACTCCTGCAGCCTTCTCAAACATGTGAAGAAACCTCAAAGTGTAGACAGTAAACAAGTGGAATGCATTAAAAGGTGTCCATTGTTTTATGCAGATTGGATTGATGTAAACTCATTATTATGTGATATATCTATCAGTAATTCCATATATAATAATACAGTGGACCCCCGCATAACGATTACCTCCGAATGTGACCAATTATGTAAGTTTATTTATGTAAGTGTGTTTGTACGCGTATGTTTGGGGGTCTGAAATGGACTAATCTACTTCACAATATTTCTTATGGGAACAAATTCGGTCAGTACTGGCACCTGAACATACTTCTGGAGTGAAGAAATATCGTTAACCGGGGGTCCACTGTAATATCTTTCATTTCTACAAGTACATGTACAAGGTATACAGGCCTAGCTGACATCAATGACATACTACTATATAGAAAGCCCATTGTTATGCAGAGCATTTCGAGCAAAATAGGTCAATTTTGTCCCAGGATGCGACCCACACCAGTTGACTAACACTCAGGTACCCATTTTACTGATGGGTGAATGAGGACAGCAGATATCTTATGGTAACACATCATAATGTTTTCCAGCTGTGCTGAGGGATCAATTTCCAGACCTCAGTGTGAGGTGAGTGCACTAGAGATCAAGCTACAGGACACCCAACTGAGCTATGCAGTTTGTGTGCCATGTGCAATAGGCCTGAGAGCTTAGTACAGATGCCAAGCTCCTGGAACACATCTACAGCATAAACGAGGCTTGAAAAAATCATACTGGTAGGCTGGTGGTTAAGGGGCAGATCCCAAGTTAGCAATTATAAGTGCAATGTAAGGTGATTTAAAATTGACAGATTAATTATTATCACTTGAACTTAATTAAAATATAAATATATCTAAGACACACCTTAATCTTGTTATTTTCTATGTCGTTGAGAATGTTGGTTTTGAGCTTATGTATTTCAGCTTTAGTAAGAGTATCAGACTTGGCTATAACAGGAACTATGTTGACCTTCCTGTGAAGCCGTCTCATGAACTCTACATCCATCTGTCTCAACCTGGAAAAGTATGATCATATTAGAAACAAGATAAGGAAAAAGACTGACAAGATTATATCTTTTTTACCCACTAATTATCCATTATTATTACTTAATCAGCAACATCCTCATTGAGTGGGGCCCATGCTAATCACCTTATGATGCAGGGGAAATATACCTGGAGTTTACCTGGAGAGAGTTTCGGGGGTCAATGCCCCCGCGGCCCGGTCTGTGACCAGGCCTCCTGGTGGATCAGCGCCTGATCAACCAGGCTGTTGCTGCTGGCTGCACGCAAACCAACGTACGAGCCACAGCCCGGCTGATCAGGAAACTGACTTTAGGTGCTTGTCCAGTGCCAGCTTGAAGACTGCCAGGGGTCTGTTGGTAATCCCCCTTATGTGTGCTGGGAGGCAGTTGAACAGTCTCGGGCCCCTGACACTTATTGTATGGTCTCTTAACGTGCTAGTGACACCCTGCTTTTCATTGGGGGGATGGTGCATCGTCGCCAAGTCTTTTGCTTTCGTAGTGAGTGATTTTCGTGTGCAAGTTCGGTACTAGTCCCTCTAGGATTTTCCAGGTGTATATAATCATGTATCTCTCCCTCCTGCGTTCCAGGGAATACAGGTTTAGAAACCTCAAGCGCTCCCAGTAATTGAGGTGTTTTATCTCCGTTATGCGCGCCGTGAAAGTTCTCTGTACATTTTCTAGGTCGGCAATTTCACCTGCCTTGAAAGGTGCTGTTACAGTGCAGCAATATTCCAGCCTAGATAGAACAAGTGACCTGAAGAGTGTCATCATGGGCTTGGCCTCCTAGTTTTGAAGGTTCTCATTATCCATCCTGTCATTTTTCTAGCAGATGCGATTGATACAATGTTTATGGTCCTTGAAGGTGAGATCTCCGACATAATCACTCCAGGTCTTTGACGTTGGTGTTTCGCTCTATTTTGTGGCCAGAATTTGTTTTGTACTCTGATGAAGATTTAATTTCCTCATGTTTACCATATCTGAGTAATTGAAATTTCTCATCGTTGAACTTCATATTGTTTTCTGCAGCCCACTGAAAGATTTGGTTGGATGTCCGCCTGGAGCCTTGCAAGTGTCTGCAATGGAAGAAAATGTCATGCAGATTCGGGTGTTCATCTGCAAAGGAAGACACGGTGCTGTGGCTGACATCCTTGTCTATGTCGGATATGAGGATGAGGAACAAGATGGGAGCTAGTACTGTGCCTTGTGGAACAGGCTTTTCACCGTAGCTGCCTGGACTTTACTCTGTTGACGACTACTCTCTGTGTTTGTTAGTGAGGAAATTATAGATCCATCGACCGACTTTTCCTGTTATTCCTTTAGCGCGCATTTTGTGCGCTTTTTACGCCATGGTCAAACTTGTCGAAGGTTTTTGGGCAAAGTCTGTATTATATTACATCTGCACTCTTTTTGTCTTCTAGTGCATTTAGGACCTTGTCGTAGTGATCCAGTAGTTGAGACAGACAGGAAGCGACCTGTTCTAAACCAGTTGCCCTGGGTTGTGTAACTGATGGGTTTCTAGAGGGGTTTGGTGATCTTGCTTGTTAGGACCCTTTAAAAGATTTTTATGATATGGGATGTTAGTGCTATTGGTCTGTAGTTCTTTGCTGTTGCTTTACTGCCCCCTTTGTGGAGTGGGGCTATGTCTGTTGTTTTTAGTAACTGAGGGACGCCCCCCCGTGTCCATGCTCCTCTCCATAGGATGGAAAAGGCTCGTGATGGGGCTTCTTGCAGTTCTTGATAAACACAGAGTTCCATGAGTCTGGCCCTGGGGCAGAGTGCATGGCATGTCATTTGTCGCCTGTTCAAAGTCATTTGGCGTCAGGATAACATCGGATAGGTTGTGTTAATCAAATTTTGGGTTTCCTTCAAAAAAAATTCATTTTGATCTTCGACTCTCAGTCTGGGTTAGCGGCTTCCCTAAAAACTGAGTCATATTGGGATTTGGGAGTAGCTCACCTTTTCCTTGCTGTCATCTGTGAGGGACCATCTTGTTTAAGTAGGGGCCCAATACTGGGCGTTGTTCTCGATTTTGATTTGGCATAGGAGAAGAAATACTTTGGGTTTCTTTCGATTTCATTTATAGCTTTTAGTTCTTCCCGCGATTCCTGACTCCTAAAGGATTCTTTTAGTTTTAAGTTCGATGCTTGCTATTTCTCTGACCAGTGTCTCCCTGCGCATTTCAGATATATTGACCTCTTTTAGCCCCCTCTGTTATTCTTTTCCGTCGCCTGTAAAGGGAGCGCCTGTCTCTTTCTTTTTACATCTACTCCTCCTTTTTCTTAGAGGAATAAGCCTTGTGCATACATCGAGTGCCACGAGTTAAATCTGTTTAGGCATAAGTTTGGGTCTGTGTTTTCTTAGGGATATCTTCCCAGCTTTAAACGGTTAGGACTTGGTTTACTTGGTCCCACTTTATGTTTTTTTTTATTGAAGTTGAAATTTTGGGGAATGCTCCCTCGTGACTAGTCTCATTTTGTCGGTCTGGGGCTCCTCGCATAATGTCTGAACCTCAATTATGTTGTGATCTGAGTACAGTGGACCCCGGTTAACGATTTAAACGTGCAAGAGGGCTCATCGTTAAGCGAAATAATCGTTATGCGAATTAATTTTCCCCATAAGAAAAAAATGAAATAAATTAATCCGTGCCCAAAAGCCCAAAAGTATGAAAAAAAAATTTTTTTACCACAATGAAATGTTAATTTTAATACACACAACTGAAAAAAGGGATGCCCCAATTACATGACACTTACTTTTATTGAAGGGTTTTGGTGATGATTGATGGGGTGGGGGAGGAGGGGGGAGCATTATCTTCTTACTGTTTAGAAGGGGAATCCCCTTCCATTAGGACTTGAGGTAGCAAGTCCTTTTTGGGTTACTTCCCCTTTTTCTTTTAATGCCACTAGGGGCCAAACTTCAGAGTCACTGGACCTCTGTCGCACAACAAATCTGTCCATAGAGCTCTGTACCCCCGTTTCTTCAAGACTTTCCCAAAATGGGCCATAACATTGTCATTGAAATAGTCACAAGCACGGCTTGCAACGCTGTGTCAGGGTGATTTTCATCTAAAAGGTTTGCAGTTCAAACCACTCTGCACACATTTCCTTAATCTTTGAAGTAGGCACAATGGATTCCACAACTGGCATAGGCTTCTCAGGGTTAGCCCCCAAAACCCCCCAAAATCTTTCTTAAATTTCCATACTAATTCTCACCCTTTTACCACAGGGTTGGCACTAGAAGCTTTCTTGGGGCCCATGGTCACTTATTTTCCAGAAACACCACCGAAACACTGTAATAATACGAAAAATTCCGAGTGTATGCTTGGGTGTTACCCCGGAGGCTGGTGGGAAACAATGGGACGGCCGGCAACATGTGAGGGCACATTGGACGCGTCTCGGACGAAAATCGGTTTTGCGGGTTTTTAATCGGTATGCGGGGCAAAAATTTTGCGATTTAAAAATAATCGTTATGCGGAAAAATCGCTATGGATTCCATCGTTATGCGGGGGGGCCACTGTATATTGTTTTTGATATGGTGACATTTCTTATCAGATCATCATTGTTTTGTGAAATGAGGTCTAGTGTATTCTCCAGTCTAGTAGGCTCTATTATTTGCTGGTTTAAATTGAATTTTGTGCAGAGATTTAAAAGCTCGTGTGAGTGTGAGTTTTCATCAGAGTGCTCCCGGTGTTATTATGCAACAAATTATTTGCTATATTCCTCCATTTTAGGTGCCTTAAGTTGAATCCCCCAGGAGCAAGATGTTGGGTGCAGGAGCTGGAAGATTTTCCAGACAGTGGTCATTTTTAACAGCTTTTCCGGGAAATCCCGGGATGTTGCATCGGAGGCTTGTAACTACCACAATGACTAGGTTTTGGTTCTTGACCTTTACTGCTAAAATTCCACTAGTCATTTAGGCATTAAGCAGTTCTGTGCAAACAAGTGACTCTGCTTTGTACAGGCCAACCTCCCCTTTTGCCTGTTTCACTCTGTCACATCTGTTGGTTGTAACCTGGGGATCCATATTTCAATTGCCAAGTGATCCTTTATTGGGTCTCGTGAAAGCCGCGAACATTGCTTTGCCTCTGCAAAGAAAGTCCACGGATGAAGGGTATTTGTTGTTTGTTCTGGCTTTAGAACCTTTTATTTTGCCAAAGAAGAATGTAATCGGAACTGGTGGTATTGTTGGTACTGGGGGGATTTTTTTTCGGCATTAGTATCTGTATCTTTTTGTTTGGAGTGGAGGCCATCGACTGTGGTTCCACTCCAGGAATGCTGATTTGGTGAAAGATTTTGCATTTCCTGCAGTTTTTTTTTTCCTTTCCCTGGCACTAAAAAAACCTCTCCTCTTGAGTGGTTTGTGGTACCCGGTTTTCCCATGCCTGGATGTTTTGTATCTTTTTGTCCCTTTAATGGTATGCCCTGACAATTTAAGTTATAGCACAGTCTTTCCTGTACTGAAGAGGTACACATTTCAGGGTGAAAAAGCTTACAGGAGGGAGTTTGCATTTTCCTGTTGTCATATGGGCATGGCATTTTTTCTAGGGTGGTCATAGTTGCACGTCCCATCTGTTTTTCCAGTTTTCCCCATGCAGCAGATCCCAAGTGCATGGGATGTGCACAGGCTTGGTTTCCGCTTGCCTTGGGTTTCTGTGACTGTTTTCCCCTGTTGGTGCATTTTTCCCCGTCTTACTTCTATCCTCCCTAGCACCAACAATGGAGCTCCCCCCAGTTGTTTTTGGTAATTTTATCCTCACTATTGCTATTGGAGTCCTCTTGTTTGCTTTTCCTGCGGAATTTCTAGTTTGCAATATTGGTTTTATCTTATCTTTGACTACACTTTTTTCCCCCTACTATGGCTCCTGTCCCCTATGAGGTCATTTATATGTATTCCTTCCTGCGTATAATTCCCGACACCTGGACAAAATCTCCAGCTTAAACCATTACTGTCCCCCAGGACAGTATCTCCAGTTTCACCATTTCTGTCTCCAGGACAGCACCCCCAGCTTCACCATTACTGTCCCCCAGGACAGCACCCAGCTTTACTATTACTGTCTCCCAGGACATCACCTCCACCCTTTAAACAGTTTGTGAACTACATGGCCAGTATAAGGGCTTTACCATTCACCCCAGATTTTTTAAATGTTCCCATTGTTGTAGATTTTTTATTATAATCAAGGGGGGGGAAGCGCTAAACCCCGGAGGTTTTATACAGCGCCTGGGGGGGGGGATATGTGGGAAGGCATTCAGGCTAATTCGGGGAACTGGAGCACAGATCCAATTCCCTAAATCAAGACCCCCTCCCCAACATCAAGGAACCTTCCTTGAGGGGCCATTGTTGTAGAAAGCTTCCAGGTTTCCTATGGAAAGCAGTTTTGATGTTGTCCTCTTTTAATACCCTTGTGATTTTGTCCCCAGATTTTCCCCATTTGGGCATACCCAGAAACACTTCTCTGTTTTTAAAACTTTCTTGTAGCTAGTTCTGGGATATCTGCACAAGGGGCGTGACACCAATTTTTCCCCAAAAATGACAGTTTATCCATGTGGAAGCCGTTTGTTTGATGACCCCAGACTAACACAGCTTCATAATGATTTGAATGGTTGATTTACTGCCCAAATTTTACTAGCAACCTCTTGAATATTATATTAATAACCTTAAATGAAGCTCTAGCTTTTTTGTATTTCTGTTTCTAACTTTTTTGTATATTGGACAGCCTTACCGTCACGTTCTGATTTTTAATGTTTGTGTTTATAAGGGCGCCTACAACCCCATCCGTTTACAGTCTGCTTTATTGTCCAACGAAACTGTTGAAACCAGTCCCGGGTTCGGACCAGTCAAGGGTTCGGACCCGTCAAGGGTCCGGACCAGTCGATCTGCTCTGATGAGTGGGTCACTTATTTAAAACATACTGGTCGGTGATTTGAGCTAACACATGAAGGATCTACTGGAAATTATCTACCCGAGTAATATGTGATTTGACTGATACAAACAGTATAACTTGCGTGTTGAAGAGCGGTGATATCTGGCAGCTCCCACAATGACGAACGGTCACCTCCTTGTTTATCAAAACGCTGTATCTGGCTTTTCATATTTTTTTTTCCGTCTCCACCACAATAAATGCTATATTATCACTATAGTTGACTGGTGCAAATTTTGGAGGAAGGACGCTTTTTCTGTAGTAATAATTGCTTCTCGTTGTTTTATATTGCGACCGCTGGTAATACAGGTTATATGAAATTCACAGTAACGTCTCGTATTTCAAGAAAAGAAACTAATGAAGTCACTCCACTCCACTAAGTACCATTATAATACTGGTTAGGTTGCTACTAACAACACTGTATTCTGCTATTCATGTTCAAATAGATTATATGCGAGTACACTAGCAGGCCAGGAAGATTATTAAAAACAGCTGACCTGTGGTAAGTTTTTTGGCGACTTCTGGCACCTTCCCCTATAGGCTTTCACTTCATTTCCAATTCACCTGTTTTCAAATGAACTTTAGCCTTTATCATCAAAATACTAGGGAGCCACTGTAGTATACACTATACACTATGTATACTCAATGTTATCAGGGAGACTTTCTTTCCTCTGACATGAAAAGTTCAATTATTATTATTTTTTTTTTCCACACGGGACAGGCCTATGATTCCCCTCTGGCAGTAAACTCTGCTACGCAGTGCACACTAATTCTCCTTTTTTGACTCAGTATATAATGTTTTCCGCCCAAGATTGGTTCCAGGCCCTAGAGGGATGTATCGTATAGGATTGATGACACAAATTAAAGTTCTAGCACGTAAGAGCGAAAGTGAAAACACGAGAAAACCGGGAGCACAACGAGGCACGCTGACACGCAGAGGCAGATGACCGAGTGTTAATACACTGGCCTGTGAGTTTCAGAACTCGCCTACCATGGGTTCAAACTCCACCCATTTTGTGATTTGCTTGCAATTGTGTTATTACAATTTCATGAGTCTTGAGTGTCATATACTCACCTACCCATAAACATCCCCATTCATACCATCTATATACATGTATATATATATATATATATTTATATATATTATATATATAATATATATATATATATATATTATATTATATATACTATACTGTATATATATATTATATTATATTATATATATATATATATATATATTATATATATATTATATATATATATATATTATATATATTTATATACAGTGGACCCCCGGTTAACGATTTTAATCCGTGCAAGAGGGGTAATTGTTATGCGAAATAATCGTTATGTGAATGAATTTTCCCCATAAGAAATAATGGAAATAAAATTAATCCGTGCAAGACACCCAAAAGTATGAAAAAAAAAATTTTACCACATGAAATATACATTTTCCCCACACACAAAGAGAAGGATACATGCACAATAGTAGAGTAGTACATGCACAGTATATATTGTGCATGTACTAGTCTACTAAATGAAGAATAAATGACACTTACCTTTATTGAAGATGCAGCAATGACTGATGAGACACTGTGTCCTGGGAGTGCCTTTTCCTCCTGAGTACTGTAGGTCCTGTTTGGCATTTTCTTCCAGAACAGGCCTTATCACACTGTGTATGCCACTACGATTCTTAAATCTCTCAAACCAACCTTTGCTGGCTTTAAATTCACCAATATGAGCACTAGTTCCAGGCATTTTTCCCTGTTCACCTGGGTGTTAGTCGACTTGTGTGGGTTGCATCCTGGGAGATAGATTAAGGACCCCAATGGAAATAAGTTAGACAGTCTTCGATGACACTGACTTTTTTGGGTTATCCTGGGTGGCAAATCCTCTGGGGTTAATTGTTTCTTGGTATTCTCAATAAGCCACACCAACAACGGTGCTACAGCAGCAGCAGCAGCTGACAGTGCAGCAGCAGCAGCAGCTGTACCACCAATAGTAGCGATGGTTGATTGGGGTTTATTATACAACCTGGCCAGCTCGGAGACATGCACTCCACTTTCATACTTTCAATGATCTTTTTCTCATCTCTATTGTAATTCTCACCCTTATTGCTGTAGGGTTGGCACTAGAAGCTTTCTTGGGGCCCATGGTCACTTATTTTCCAGAAAAAAAGCACGAAAACACTGTAATAATACGAAATATTCTCGATTGTATGCTTGGATGTTACCGCGGAGGCTGGCTGGTAAACAATGCCACCGGCGGAACATGTGAGCGCGTCTCGGAAGAAAATCGGGTAAGTGGGTTTTTAAGCGGTATGTGAGGCAAAATTTTTGCAATTAAAGTAAGCGGTATGCGAAATAATCGCTATGTGATGCCATCGTTATGCGGGGGTCCACTGTATATATATATATATATATATATATATATATATATATATTTATTTATTTATTTATTTATTTATTCCTCAGTTTCCTTGCCATGGATCATGCCACCTTTGCTATCTGCAATAAATAAATAAATGAAATCCATACTCAGTATTTTTTAAGAGATGGACTGGTAAGCTGGTGGAAGCTTTTAGTTTCAAGGAACCATCGCTACAATGAGTGGGTCATAACATGACAAAGAAATGCAAGAGGAGACACTTTCCTTGAAGAAAATACCCCCCTCCTTCTACCCTGCCCTATCACTCCACCTGTACAAGGTTAACACATGTATTCCTCAAGGAACTGTATGACCCTTGTGGATTTAGCACTTAGTTATGATTATAATAATTCCTCAAGGGAGGTTCCTTGATGCAGTGAATGGCTCTTGCCCACTGCTTCCTTGGATCAAACCTGATTCCCCCTTCACCCCCAATTTCCCAAGTGCTGTATGACTTGCTACAGGTTTAGTCCTTTCCTTAAATAACAGTTTTTTGTGAATATAATAATCATGTGTGTATACTCCTCATGAATCCTCCTTTTCCTCCCATAACTGAAGCCTCACCCATGACCGTAGGGAGGAACAAAGTAGAGGCAGCAGTGAACTCGGTGGTCCTGTATGTTCTTTCGGTTGAGTCCTGATTCATCTTGGAAGAATTTATTAAATTGCTCATCGACGTATCGCTCCACCGCCTTCCATCCTTCCTCACAATTGACAGCATCCCCAAACCCTGTAACAAATGAAGATACTGTTAGTGAATGAATTAATGTATACAGCTACAAGGTAAAATTTAAGTTTAGGCTGCAACTCGCCAGTTTTGTTTTACTACGTTACATCTCAACATATGCCAAGGAACTATATTTCATATTTGAGATCTGTGAATGGTGTTATTTCTTGATCTCCTGAGGACAGAAGTTTTTTTCACCATTCAGTGGGCTGTAAACTCTTCAAACTGAAATATTCATTTATAAATCTATTACATACAGGAATAGGTAGACCATGTGTGCATAATTTACAGAATAAAATTTTTGCAATGCGCATATCATGGAAATCATAAAATGGATAACTGAGTATTAAATGTTTACAGTGCAATACTGTCCCATGTCCGTTAGCTTGATTGCTGGTGCACTCATCTCTCACTCAGGTCAGTGGTTCAATCCTGAGTATGGGTGGAAACAATAGGAAGTGTTTCCTTAATACATCTGCTGTCCTTGTTTATCTATCATTAAAATAGGTACCTGGGTGTTCGTCGACTGGTGTGGGTCACATCCTGAGGACAAAACTGATCTAATTTGCCTGAAATGCTTTGCATAACAAGGGGATTTCTGTATAGTAGCACATATGTCATAGATGTCAGCTAGGCCTGTATACCTTGTAAATGTACGTACAGTGGTCCCCCGCTTTTCGTAGTTCCCGGCAATCGTAAAAAATTTGCCAATCATAGAGGGTTTTTTCGTAAAAAACATGGACTCGCTTTTTCATAGGTTGACTCGCGAGTCGTAGTTCAGTCCGGGACGTGTACCCATGGCGTGAGCCAGGGCGGGCCC